>JAOWBL010000004.1:9131002-9151339 GCA_028564865.1 Zenarchopterus dispar | reverse complement strand
AAATTATCATACCTGTGGTGACAAAAACTCTTAATTTGTTTGTTTGTTCACTGGACTCCCTCTACTCACCTGGCAATCTTTTACCCTGTTAATTTTAATATGAATATCTTTGTAAGAACATCATATTACAGAAAATGAACTGGTTGTAAGCTTGTAAGAGGTAATTACATAACAGTTTATTATACACTCTATTCGGTATATATGTTTAACATTATTTCTCACTTTTATTCTTCCTATATTGATTGTGCTCTTGCACTTCTTTACTTCACTGCAGTGGTGCATAAAAAAAAGACATTATGTTGCTGTGAATATAGTTTTACAACTGAGAATAGAAATACTTCCTGATATTTTCATGCCTTGCAGCCTGTGTGTATCATTTTCTCGGCAGGTAATCTTTGAGTTGACGTAATCCCTTGGCGCTGAGCTAATCTGACAGACATTACTTCATCCCCTCACCTCAATATCAGCATGGTATTGGGTTATGAAAGGCACACACATATTGGGATTTTAAATAGATACTGATGTGTGTGCGCTTTGGAGATGAAGATAAGGATGCAGAGAAGCAACCAAAAAAGAGTAATCAAATCCTTTCATAAGCAATATGTCATGGTGTGTGGAAAGTAAGGTGTTGCATAAGTGTATGACCTTCAAAGTCTACGTGCCCATCTCCGTTTAGGTCAATGTCTCGTAGGATCTCTTCCAGATCTCTGTGTCCAACCTGAAAAAGTCAAGACGTGGGGACAGTGTGAACTTCCGTGGCACAAACTAAGACCAGGTTTGCATGTCAAGAAGACGGACAGAAATCAGGCTGACAGTGATTGACACCGAGCTACAGAAAGGAAAGCAAACTCTCCCAGCAGCTCTGTACCTGCTGTCCCAACAGTTTCTTCATTGCCTCTCTGAGTTCTGCCGTGCTGATCTGGCCATCTCCATTTGTGTCAAACTGAAAATGAGAGAAATAAAGAATTTATTAAAAAAGGTAAACAAGCACAATATCCAGCTGGAAAAACTTTTAGATCTGCTTCTGAGTTGGCACAAGCTGCTGTGTCTTCCTCACCTCCTTAAAAGCATCCCTCAGTTCCTTCACCCCTATCATGTCTGCTGTTTCAGCCAGTAGTTTGGGCCCCATGAGTTCAACAAAGTCCTCGAAGTCAACATGTCCTCCTACTGGGGGACAAATTGAAAGGAAGAGTAAGCTTCGGTATACCCTTCAAATTAAAAAAAAAATCTTCTTCATTTGGCTATTGTAAAATAAATCACAAAAGCCAAGAGGGGGAAAATAACCTGAAGACATGTACACATAAACAAAAACACTAGGGTTTTAGTTACAGTTCATGTTGATCTGCTGGCTCAGTTCTATCAGCTCCATCTCTGTCGGCATGTAGCCCATCGTCCTCATGCAGTTCCCCAGGTCTTTACAGCCAATAAACCCATCTTTGTCCTTATCAAACTCCTTAAATGCTTCACGCAGCTCTGAGAGAAAATGACAAGTGATGAAAAATATTTAAAAAGAAATTTAAAAAAAACTGTTTTTTTAAATTATTATTTTGTTACTAAATATAGCCTAACATACCATCCATCTCCTCTGGCCTCAGCTCTCGGTCCTGTGAAAGATCACAATGTAGGATTAGGGTGGAAACACTGCTGATAATTTAAAAAGTCATGCCAATATCCAGCAATCCACACACAACATGACACGGCAGAAGATTAAAAAAAAAAAGGCATCTTCAGACGCGTGCCAGCAGATTTCTTCCAACGAGAGCGGAAGCGCTCATCAGTCAGATCACACAGGGAAGAAAACACGCTGAGTGTTGGAGATCTGGGCCGGAATTTGGCACATGGAACAAAGAGATGTGGTGATACTGCAGAAATGTGGGTCACTGTGATATTAGTACTCACAGTGAGGAATACTTTTACTTTTTTCATGTAGCATACATGTAATGAATAGATGTATGATTTTATAGGAAAGGTGTTTCAATTTTTTTAAAGTGTAGAAAGCAGTTAAGAACAAAACAGTTTATGTGCTGCCTCACTTAATTAAACTGATTTGATCTCAATCGGCGTTTTAATCAAACAGCACCGTCTGACATTTTATTATAAGCACAATTATGGGGATTTCAGGATCACTGGTTTCATTAACCAGAAGACATTGACCCATGTTGCTCACTTCTGGAAATAGATGCAGACAATTAATCAACATGTGAGGAGAATTTCTGCCATCACCATAACCTTCTTCATTAACCTTCCATTTGTTACAAAATGTGCACCATAGTTTTGTTTTCTATACAGAAACACTTACAACCTTTTATTTGTCATTTCAGGTACCAAGAATACACCCTCCATGGACATTTCCACTCTTCAAAATAACATCCTCAAATTGCCACCACTCTTTGTTTTTTCTTCTTTTAACCTTTGTCAACATTGAATGTGAACACACACTAGTAATGTTTTTGGTTGTTGAGCATGAACTGCATTGTGTGCTCATCTTTCTCGGCATGCATGCACATGATATTTTCTGAACTTACGTACAGCCTGCCGGCTCTCTGCGAAGCCCTTGCGTAGGAAGATGCATGCAGGCCCCAGTACGTTGTGCATGTTGGCTCCGTTCTGGGCCAGGGCTACTAGTGGCTCAAGATAGCCCCCCCTAGCTCCCCCCTCCTCACAGGACTGCACTGCTTTGTAGTTCTTCTTCTGGTCCTGGAGCAGCATCCAGGGTGAGAAGCCAGATGTGGGAGCAAAGACAGGGGTAGAGAATGTGACTCAGTTTGTTGAGGCATGGTGTCAACAAGGAGCCAGTATGGAGTTGGGAGGAGGAGAGGGGGGGTTTCATGGGAGTAGGGGGTGGGGTCATAAGCGGCAGATGAATGTCTGCTGCTTACAGAAGTGCATGGGTTGAGTTTAGTCATGATGGGGACAGGAGTTCATTCAGACAGAGGAGGGTGTAAAGTGTCATGACACAGCAGCTGATGCCATCGGCCCACCCTGTGGGTCGCCGTCCTGTTCAATACCTGGAAGTCTCCACACGATATAAAAGAAAGAAATGATATCTGTTGTATAATTCATGTCCTCTTTTTGTGACAAAGTAATTATTTCATGACCTCAAAATAATTAGATTTTACCTTTACAGTTTTGGCCGACATTTCTCAGTGTTATGAGAATACTGTAACCACCAAAACCTATTGCTCACATTCCTAACACAAACATCAAAATCCGACTGCCACCTGCTGCACTAAAAAATAAATCAGTGTTTACCAATAAATTCCTGAGTTCAGACTTCATTTAATGAGGCGACCACAGTAAACTAGATCAGGCGCTCAATCTCGAGCAAAGTTTTATGCTCATTTTCACCTCTCGGCACGACTCATTCCAATTACTCCATCTTGTTCATAGATTTAATTATAGATAGATACATTGATTCCCCCGCCCGCCAGCTAGCTTCCACCTGTATGCACCGAGTCAAGGGACTGGGGGGGTTACGTTCACCCCCCAATATATCTGCGTATAAGTGGAGGCTGTTTACATCTGAGCCTAGACATGAAAATCTAAATGGCTTTTCTCATTAATAAGGCATTTGAAGACTACATTGTGTGAGCTGATTGACTGAACTGCAGTAACCACAGTTGTTGATGCCATTTCCCTCTGCAGGGAGAAAGCTTCACACCAATAGTGAAGCTAATTTGTTTCGATTGCCTTATTTAAATGCTTGTTTACCATCTATCTAATGGTACTTTTCAAAATCTGTATTATTTAATTTCAAAATTTTCAGATTAGAAAAAACAACCAAAACAATACCCAAATTAGAATAACGTGACAAGAAGTCTGAATATAATATTTGTACGTGCATAAAATTGAGAAAAATAGAGCATCAACTTGATTATGCAATCTAGTTGTTAAAACTAGATACTTCACTGAGTTAAGGGCTGGTTTATGAGGCACAATAAATGTTCAACTTCCAGACTCAATTTGCTCTCCTCTAAAGCCAGAATACCTGACGGGTCTCTGCACGTGGCAAAGTTTGTCTTGTTTTTTTTTATGATTACAGAACAACAGTGTTGTCCAGAAGATGAAGCGAAAGTTCAGCCAACCATGAAAAAATAATTAGCAATTAGCCTATCAACCAGGGGCCAAATGTTGTTTTCACAGCAGTGATCCCAGCTACTGAGACAAAAAGACAATTGGCAGTGGACCAAAAGCTTCCTCTAAATAAAATCAAAAAAATCTCTGATGAATATTGAAATTACACAGCAGCAGCCTAATGCAGCTTGGAAGCAACTATTTGCAAAGCAACTTTATTTCTAGTACATCTTTATCCAGTTTAGTAGCATCTTTTCTTGTTTTTAAAACATACAATGCTGGTTTAAGCTTCAGTACACTATAATCCTCAACTCAGCGCAGAATCATCGAGCTGCTGAAGCAAGTCGACTCAATATCTCACCAAATTACCATGGGTCCATTTAACTGCTGCTTTAAATCTCTCTGACATGAGCTAGTACGGTCTTCAGCTGGCTTAAACAGGAATGGACATTTGCATACGTGTAACGAGAGATTTCTATGCCTACTTATGTTACGTGGAGGTACACACTGACTTACATGCTCTTCAAACGACCCTCACACTCCATCTGTTACCATGCCGGTCCTAATGCCAGTTTGTGTGTTCCTAAAGCCCTCACTACGGGAACGGATGCCCACTGGGCAATCTGAGCAACTGAAGCATGGAGCAGGGCTGTCCACAGCTACATCGTGCCAGAAAAGTACGATTAAGGCTCGTGCTAGAAGTTATATAACATTTAGAAAACACACGCACATACACACAAAGTTAGGGAAATGTAAAAGAGTGAGGACGACTGAAGTAAAGCAAGAACTTCTGCAGCCCTCCAACCCATTTTGAGCAGATGGCATCAACAGTTGCTTGTCATGTTGTGCGTCCTCAAGGATGTGCAGCTGCTGATATCAATGAAATTCAGTTCATGGGAAACTGAAGGTCTGTTCAAGCGTGGCGCGACATGATATAGGCAGCAAAAGTTAGAGATATTTTTTCTAAAGTGAAGGTTTTCATGTGCTATGAAAGTCTCAATGCAAGACGTGCATTTACGCAAAAAGATTGTGATAACGGTACACCTGTTTGCCGCATGTTCGCTGAGTCATGAGATCCAATAACAGGGTTATAACATACTTCACTGGCAAACAAAGTGTGATTCATATAGACCTAAGTGACTCTTAGGTTAGGTGATGTGATTGTAATTCACAGATCCTATCAACAAGTATCCCAAGCAGCACTGATGAAGAGCTCTTAATGCAACCACGTGCCGATGAGCCAAAAATATCCCAAATTTCCACAGAGGATAATTCGTAAAGACAAGCATCACAATCCTTTGTCAGCTATTGTAATTTTAAGCCACTGTGTTGGCAAACTAGGGACTTCATTTTGAAAAGACTGTGATAGTTTTCCAGCGTAAATAGGCTGTGGCAACGCAAAACAGTGTCCTCCACAGCCAGGCAGTGAAATGTCAAAGAGAACAGAGGGATCAGTCAGTACAGATCAGTCAAATACAGTAGCCATTGGTCCAGTTGGGCACACACCATTACACAAACATGCACCATGAGTCACAGGAGTCAAGGAGACGGGGTGAAAGACCTCTGAGCAGAGCTTACCTTCTTGGTGAAAATTTTTAGCGACTTTACAGAGTTTCCCATCGCAAAAAAAAAAAAAAAATGATAACAATAATAAAAAATCTCTCTTGCTTTATGTGTTTTCTCTAACGGTGTTAGTGTCCCTGCATGTACGTGCACGTGTATGCATGTGTGTTTGCATGTGTTTCCAGGCATGCATCGGAAAGAGGGGTTAATTAGAAAGGAAAGGAGGGTTCAATGGGTCATGGATTTAAAAAAAAAATTATATTTTTTGGGGGGGAAACGCAGAAAGTATCGGAGGTAAAGGAGAGGCTGGGAGGGAAAAGACAAAGGAGTGTGGAGGAACTAGAGCCGAGGATGCTGGACAGTCTGAGGAGAAGGAACAGTTAGACAAAAGAAGAAACACACAAAGAAGAAGGACGGGGAGGCTGGAGAAACATTAAGTTTAGAAGGGGAGAGGAAGCATGCATGTAGTCAAAGCAAGATGCAAGTGCCAGGAGTAGAAAAGCAGGATTGCTTGTTCTTTCATCCTCTCTCCTAGAGTGTTTTCCCTCCCTCCCTCTCCTCTACCGTCTCTATCTCTCTTTGTGTGTCCGTTTGTCTATCTGGCGCTTCTTTTGCCCACTCCCCACACCCCCAACTCTTACAAACTCCACAGTTTTAAGCCACCTATGCAATTGTGACGAGAAGAAGTTCATTCGGACAAGCATATTACCTCTCTTTGAAGGCGATGCTGAAGACATTATCCCAAACATGCACCCGTACACACTCACTCTCACACACACACACACACACACAGAAACACTCACACACTTGATTAAACACACACGGATGCGGGGCTGTGGAGCTATAAATAAAACACGCTTTCTCTCTCTCCCGTCCCTACTCTTCCCACTCTACCCCCAGCATCCATCCCCCTCTACGCAGAGACATCACAAAGTCATGTTAAGCTTGAAGGGCTTGGATTCAGATCAAAGCCGAAATGTGCAAGAAATGACACACGGATGCTGAACCACTGTGCTAGAGGATGCAAACCAGCACGTGCAAATGCAAACACTCACAGACAGGCAGGGGGAAATTTTAAAAAAAAGCTTGCTCACAGCCTGTCCTTTCCAAACAAACACACACATGCTGTTGTTAAGGACAGTGGTCAAATATAAAATATGAACTATTTCTAAAAACACACACACCTAAATATGATTAATTTGCAAAATTACCACACTCTCTCTGTACAATCACAAAAGAAAACATCATAGGGACTGGCACCAACAACCCCACATCTTACTCCTCTTAACAAGGGCTTTATGTCTTGTTGAGGCAATTCACGTTGATAATTTGCTCTGTCAATATGGAAAACGTGGTCTGATAACACCCACAGAACATCAATATATAAAATCAATGTCAAAAAATAAAATTGATGCAGCATACATAGAAAATAAATGCACCCTTCCCTCTGAAAAATGAAGCCAATGCAGAAGCACATTGAATGTGCATTCTTCCTAATGGCCAGCAGGGGGCAACTCCCATGATTAGAGAAATTCAACTTGAATAGCAGCTCATGGGAAAGAACTACCTAACTTCTTGATGTGAAATTTCATTAATTTATTTTATGTTTTGCACCACTGTGGCAGATATTTGTTCTGCCGCAGTGATCCAATCTGGAGTAAAGTGGAGTAAATTCCCAAAGAAAAGAAGAGAGAGAGAGAAACAACTTAGGCTTCAGGGTAGAGCTGCATCCTGGTTAGAAATCAGTTACCCTAAATGCAGTTTCCTTTGTCCTCAGTCAGATTTTTCTTCTTGTTTAACCTCCTAAGTCCTAGCATTCACCTATGTGGACATTACACATAATCTTGTATATGTTATAAATGGGGTCCAATGCAAACAAGAAAAAAAGCACCACTTCATAGGAGGTTAAAGGTGCTATATTTTGCAATTTTAAATTTTGTTTACCCTAACAAAGTAGTGCTAGAAACTACCATCATGTAGACACCCCACCTACACACACACACACACACACACACTACACTGAGTCAGCGCCAATATCATCAGCGAACATCTGCAAACTTGCATCAGTTCTGCAAATGTCTGAGGAACATAGTTTTGATCACTTTCCAGGAAGCTATAAACTTTAAAAGGACACAGAGAATACTTTTTTTATATTACTGAGCCAAATACTGGCATATAAGTGGGTATGTATGAGTGTCATTTTACACCATTACATGATATGAAATAGTTAAATTTGATGCTCAGTGTGAAATGACACAGGGGGTGTGCTTTTAATGAAACTATACTGATCCAAGAATTATGGTGTAAAAACATCCAATGGGATTTAATGGGCATTAAAATCTACCAAGAAGATTTATTATTAAGTGCTACTGATAATGCTGATAAATTATGCTTTGGATTTAGAAGATCTGTACACATTGCAGCACTGCTACCTTACTCTCCAAAGTCATATTTTCCAAAAATCCTTACCCTTTAGTTCGTCTTCTTCCAGGATATATAAATTCTACAAGTCCTCTAAAAAATCAGGTTGAATTTGTAAGACCACCATGGAGAGATTATTCGCAGTGTACAAGTGGTGAAAGTTTCAGGTTTCCAAATGACATTTGGGTTAAGCTAAGGCTTAAGAGTGTTTAATGGACCACAACTTTAGTTGCAGACATTTCAGACTGAAATTGAAAGTAAGCTCAGAACAACCTTCCTCTTTTCAGCAGATTAATGTCAAACCAGCCTTAGAGTGTCAAACTGTGGGATCATTCTGCTCACTGAAGGTCAAACATCCTCCACCGCTGTCTGAAACAACAAACTACCACATGCAGTAAAAGCCTCCCCCTTTTTTTCTTCAAGTATCTACCGGCCAGCATCCACTCGTGAGGTACCGTCAGAGTCAGTCGCCGCAGCGCTAATGTATATCCTTATTCTCCTCTCTTCTTCGACCTTGTCTGTTCTCTGCTATTTTAATAAACACATTCACGCTGAAGTTGTTTGAGATCTCGCTCCCATTCAGCGTCCATGCGTCTCCTCTATGTTGCTCTGCGGATGATTCATCCAGCCTCTCACCGGAGGCTCATTGTGAACTTCAGAACACATCAGACGACAGACACAGGAGCCGTCAGCTCTCATAATGTCACACCATAGTGTGGACGGGCATGATTTTCTTCTCTCTTTCTCCCTGTCTTTTACTGTTTACTTTTCAGCGCCCATCATTCATTTACTCGCTCACTCGGAAACACATGATTGCAATTTCAAGCAACCGCTTGGAGACTGCAGGCTGACAATATCCTGCTGTAAAGCAAATATCAGACGATTACTGAGAAACCAACTTTCAATAAGAAGACGCAGAATGACATTCAAGGACATCTGCATGCACGCACCAGACAAAAAATCTCATTAAAGGAGCAAATGTGATTATTTGCTTTATACAAGATACTGAAGTGTGTTTCATCTACAACCACGAGCTGTGTGAGATGAGATGAGCAATGTAGGAGAGGGAAAGAGTAATAATGAGCTCTTGTGCTATTACCAGCTGCTTTTTAATCAGATGTTTAAACTAACTGCCCCTTTAAAAAGCTCCTCTTCATTTCACTTGAGTTAAGTTTTACATAACCACTGGCCTTGCACGTCTCTCCTCCAAAGTTACCAAGTCTGTCTTAGTGTATGTCGATGCAAAGACAAATAAACAGACTCTGTGACCATGAGATACCTTCTGATTCTTCATTTTCGTCACCAGATGAGGCAGCGGAAAATAAACATAATGAAAAAATACACAGACATCTGCGTCATCTTCTTGTGCCAAGGCGAAGACGTCACACTTTTATCCTACAGCCGATGAATCCATTCACATCAAATGAGTTGCGACCAGGAAATTTCACGCAGGATATTGGGGTATTGTGGCAAATTCACTGTAGTGCGTCAGCTAGCGGAAATATGTGTCATTTCATTGAATGTTATTTAAACCCCTTTTTCTTGTCCTTTTGCCCATCTCTCTGATCTTCTCTTGCACTCTCAGTAAGTATTTAGCAAAATCAAACACATACACACGCACTTGAAACTCACATGGCGGTGTATACGGTTGTGTGTTGTCTTTAATCCTCATCTCAAGAAAGGAGGATTTAACCAAAGAGCGAATTTTCTACCTCCGTCTTTGGCAGCACAAATATAAAAATACCCAGATGGGTCTAAAAATAGCCTGTTTTACTCCAAAGTGGCAAATGATACGCTGGGGTGAATACGATGCTGCTGCTGCTCTCCCCCCTCGCATTTCCAGATTTGCCTCTTCATCTTTTTCCCTTTTTTCTTTCAGTAATTCACACCTCTTCTCTCTTTTCATACGCCCCTAAACATCCTCAAGGTCAGCGTGAGCCAGGCAAAGGAAAAAAGGGTGAAGAGGAAGAGAGATTTTTGCAAGAGAGAAGAAAAAGATGAAAGGTTGGAGAATGCGAGAGCAGGATGAGTAACAGGAAAACCAGCTGAGCAAGTGAGGAGCCAACCCGCTACTAAAGACCTTTCTCCACATTGTCAGAGCTCCTGAATGAAAGCAGGGCACTGACAGTTCAAGGGTGAATATCTTTCATAACAATCATTAGATCTGCCTACAAAGTCACTCATCTTTTTTCAGTCATTGAGCTTCAGATTGTGCTTCCTTCACTTCTTTCCTCTTGGCTCATTACTTTCCCTTGTTCACTGATGTGACACAAAGTGAACTGTTACCCTCCACCTCTCTTACTCCAGGACTCTCTCATCCATTATTACAGTACTTGCACCCTCTGCTGGATAATACATCCCTTGGCCAAAGTTCTGGCGTGGCCACGCTCGCAGGCTGCTCATTTGCTCATGTGGTTGTTTTACCTTATATTTTGTTTTAAATTTTAAAGAAAAGAAAGGAAACATTGCAATCACAGCTCAATCTATTTTATGTATTAGCTGAAGAAAAAGCACGTGTTGTAATTAATAGAATATTTTCAGTAAAAGGAAAAATTTAGGAGGTCAGGAAGTACATTTACAGGTGCTTTCTTCTGCATCTGTTGGTACAATACTTTGAAATAAAAACTGAATCTAGAGGAACCACATTAGTTCTTGTTTTTTTTATCAACAAGAACATCTTTTTTTCTTTTCAATTTAAGACACAAATAAGATCCAGACTGTTTGCTGATATCATACTGGTATCTCTTTCCTGATCTCTTCGCCCTGTGGTAGGATGTATCATCATTCGGAACAATGACTTCATTATCACCACACCTATTTTCAACTGATGGGAAGAAAAAAAGTTACTAAACTGTGGTGTTTTTGTCTCCCATCTCCCCCGCTCTGTCATCCGACACCCAAACCCGTTTTATCAGTTACCGAGGAGACCTGCTTGTTTTCTTCAGGCAGTTGTCTTTATATGTTTCAATAAATCTGAACTAAATGATGATAGCTCCATCATCTCCTCTCCCGGTGCAGATTTATGATTTCTCACTAAACATCATTTTCATGTAACCATCCTCAGTCTACAACTGTCTATCCCTCCATAACCTTTTTTTTTGTTCTATTTAGCATTAATGATGGTCTTCATGTGGTTTGTTCTTTTGTAAATCGAATTTCTTTTCACTGTTTTCCCCCTTTTTTTACAATGTGGTCATCATCATTTCCTTAACCATCGACTTGTTGCCCGTTAGATTTTCTTTTTGTAAGTTCTATGTTTCCAAAGCATATTCCTTTGACGTTTCTATCCTGCTGCTTTGACATATTCCTAGTGCCACCTCTATGTTTCCTGGTACAACTTTCTAATTTTGTTTATACTTTTTTCTAAATTTTAGACAGAGCTGTCAGGCAACTATTAAACTTTTGACACACTTCATATTGAATTATCATTGTTTTTATAGTCTTTTCCCACAGAGCTGACAACTTCCTTGTTGGGTCATGTCTCTTGTCACTCAGCCAGGTGCAAAATGTTTCTTAAGAACAGAAAGTCTCTCTTTTAACTGCAGACTGACGTCCCTACTGAGAGTTGTGCAAGCTAAAAAGGTGAATCCATTATTTTTCTTTCAAGTCATATCCAAAGTCCTTCGGGTGTTACGTCAAGCATTGCATGAAATATTTGTGTTTTTGTTTTGAACCAAATAAAATAACTGAATACAAACTGTCCAAATCTGACGATTTGCAAGAAACAGATGTTTTTAAACCTTTCATCTGAATTTCATTCACAAAGAAGACTTTCCCTGATGAAAATTACTCCACAGAAGACAACAGTTCACACTCAGCGCTGCTGTTTCCAGGTGTCACGCAAGAGCTTAAAGACCAAGGTGGCTAAAGATCACAAACACTGGGACGAATGCTCAGAGTCTCCTAAAATAGAAACAGCAATGCTATGGAAAGCAAAATAACACTTCTGCGATGCCCCTGATCTTACAGACCTGAGCATTTCACAGTGACTGCGTGCTTTGTGGATATATAGCATTTGACACAGAGAAAGAAAATTTAATGAATCACAGTAACACAAACTAACTCATATATCCAATGTGTCCTTCATCTAACCCTGCACAATGGACTTTTTTTTATCTTCATGATTCAGCGTATAAATCCAGAAATGTGGATTATAAAAGGATAGCTTGCAGCAACATGTTTGCTCATGCTGGAAAACAGTTCTGTGATTCACCAGTTAACTTAATCATCTTTGTCAGTTACCATGTTTTGCTGATGTGTTTCAATACTTTTGTTCAAGGCAAAAAAAAAAAGAAATCCCTCCAAAGCCCTCATAATAAGGTCTTCAAGAGCTATTTTTAGCTTCACTCCAGGCAAATGAGTTCTGTTGGGATTGTATGCAGATCTTGATGTTACACAAGAAAGTGTGAAATGAGAGAATCTGCAGACTCGGACTTCTCACCCCGGATTTTGCAAGATTTTTTAAAATATTTTTTTTAAGGAGTATTAGAGGAGTAGGAGCTGCTTTCATTTTTCACTTTTCTGTCATTTTCTGTTTCATTCTCACGCGTGCATCATTCACTCGCTCTCCGCTGCTCGTTCTTTCACACAAACTCTGATCCAAACTCGTGTCCACTCATAAATTCATCTTGACTGAGAGCAGCTGCGTCTGATGTGACTGAACCGCCAAGTGACATCAGCACAGAGAGAGAGAAAAAACAGTCTTTGAACTTTGAAAACTCAGTGATTTGGAAACAAGATGTTGATTTATTACAACAGTTTTTAAATGGAGTTGTTAATCCTGTTTCATCTGTAACTGATGTTAGGCCTTCTCTCTCTCTCTGCAAACCATTCAAAACTGCAGAAGCAATTGCATCTCATTTTGCAACCCCTTTTCTCTCCGCTCCCCGAATCAAAGACTTTGATCCGAGAATGATTTAGCTTAGTAAATAAAAACTATTTCAGCTGATGATTTGCAGATTTGATAGAAATGCCAAACTATCTCCTCTTTCCACACACACATCAGTAGCTCCAGAGGCTATATATAGCACAGCACTCTCTGCATGGATTTTGCCTCACTGGAACCTCCTAAGACTGATTGAAGCTTTGGCCTGGATTGAGAGGAGTTATTTCTGGAACACATTAGCACACGGCGAGGTAATTGTCTCATCTTTAGCTTGTTATCATCAACACATAAAGGAGGATTTTGGTGAAACAAGAAAAGGATGGGAGAGGAGAGGGTTGGGGCTACGGGGAGCCAGCTCATTATGCAGCTGCTTGATCTGTCTGAAACTAGGGAAGTGTGCTGCCTTTTAAAAATGTATGCCCCCTTATTCACTATTTTAATGAACATTTATGTTTTATTAGTGTGTCAATGGCTTGCATACCCACAGATATGTTGTTGCTGTCGTGTGTGTTAGAGACAAGCTCCCATCTATGAAGCATTAATTTTCCACACAGCAGGAAAGCTGATCCCCCCTGCCATTGTTCAGGTGACAGCCGCAAAGAAAGCCCCCCTATTCATATCAGAATACGTGAAAGTAATGGACACCAGAAACATACAGCAGCCATGATTTGAACTGAAAACATGCATTCATTTTTAATCTGCTCCACTGAGCTGAATGCAAGTCTATTCAAATGTGTCTTTATACGTTCTGGCTGCACCTGCATCTCACTTGAAAACCTTGACCTGCTCCAGAATAATCAGCAATACCTACAGTAAACATCTGCTCCAGTTAGACAACCAGAGATCCGCAACGTTGGAGCGAAACGTACTAAATACCGACGCTGTGTTTTGCTTTTATAACTGCACTGTGTTCTGTGAAACTTTTATGTGAATATTGTTTTTAAGGATTTGTCACAAGTGTCTTTTCTTCACCAATTGTTTGCTGAGTTGTGTTTGTAGGAGAAGGGAGCAGATCTTTTAAAAAAATGTCCTTAGAGTTATTTATTGTGACATGTAATATACTTAATTACAAGGAAAATGCATATAACTTAAGAAAGAATCACTTTGTTAGGACAGATTAATTTAGTGTCTGTAGAACACAGCTTGTAAGCAATTTCTTTTGATTAAAAATATATTTTAACTGAACACCAAAACTTTGTGTGTGACTGTGTGTGATTATTTTTGGCTAAATATTGCTGCTATTGCTGTAGAACTACTTATTTGTTTCTAGTTTTACATTTTATGAGCAGTATGATGATAAGATACAGTGTGGATCAACTTTTCCTGCCTTTGATCAGAAATGTTTCAGCTAATAGGTGAAATGTTGCTGTAAACCGAATGATGAAGTGTTTGATCATCGACAAACTTGCCGTTGTCACCACTGAATTCAGATTTCAGTCAACTTTTACAAGCGCTGGGAAGTTTGTTTTCTTTTTCTTACCTGTCCAAAGACCGACTTGACTATGGGATGAAGAGTGGAGTCACTCTCGGAGGCTGCGCTCAGTCTTTTGGATGTGCGGCTGGATGCGGGTTGGACAGGTGCGCCGGTCGTAGGTGAGTCAGAGTTGAGACTGGAGGAAGACCCGGTGATGACTCTCTCGCTGGGCTCGAAGAAGAAATCCGCGTCCTCCTGGTGTTTTGGATAAGACGCGGTTGGAGATGTCCTCCTTTCCTGCCGCGAGCCGCCGTGGACGTGCGCGTCAGCGGCAGCATGCTGCTCACCTCGAGACGAGTCGTGGTGATGATGGTGGTGCTTGGGTCTGGAGGACTTGCTGTGCTCTTTCTGATGCCGGCTCGTCCTGTGCCTCACATCCTCCTGTGCGTAATCGTCATCCAGGTGACTCGGCTGCCGGTGTGGGTGGCTTCTCTGCGTCCGATGAGGATCACTGAGGTTCCGAGCATCGGCATGTCTCGGGTGGCAACGGGGTCTCCTGGCACTGGTCTCGCAGTCCTCTGTCCACGCGGCATCCTCGCTGGCTCCAGCTGCCGGGGGATGCTGGTGAGAGCGGTGGTTCCTGCGGCCGTGAGGACCGTGATCCGAGTGCGCAGACCTGCGGTTGAGCCCCGATGATCTCAGCAGAGAAGTGGTCGACTCGCTTTTGGGAAGAGTGGAGCTCATCGTTGGCTTTCCCTCGCTTAACAGGCGAAGTGAGGCTCGTGGAGGATGATGGCTGAGAAAGGAAAAAGGAGGCAGTCCTTCGCGCACGTGCAGGTGTTCAGCCTCACACAGATGATGGCCTCTCTTTGACTCTCATCCACACGTTCAGGCGTCACTGGACAACCACCTGATCGAGCAGCAGGCCTGAGCGTGAAGAGCCTCCTGATGTGGCAGCAGGCGGTCACCCTGACGCTTCAGTGGGGGCTCCGCCAAGTTTGGATGACTGCACTGTGTTGCGCTGCAGTGTGTCGCACAGAGTCCGTGCACGAACTTCATTAAGGCAAACGTCACCAGCCTATACATACAGTCTAATTTCTGCCATAATTAGCCTCTCACACAGCCCTTTTCTTTTTTCTCTCCCTGTCGGGAGGGAGTGCAAGTGGACTCTGATTGTAATTAACCTTTTTATCCTACATGGCCAGTAAATCCGTGTACTGGTGGACCCATGAAACCCACGCACAACAAGTGGTCAGCGACAGTAATTTCAGCAGACAATGAACATTCATTCAGTTATGAAAGTTTACATTTAATGTGTCCTAATCACAGAAAATATCCTTCAACAAGTGGGCTATGACAATTTTACTTTAAAAATAACAATCCAGTTCTAGTCCGATATTTAAAATACACTATATTGTGGAAAAGTGTACACTGTTGTAAAAATCTTCTTTTTATTTTACAGTGTTTTACAAATCAGAAGATGGCTTTAAAATGAAATAGTAATAGTCTAGTCACCATACCAGAGCCTACATTTAATCTGATACAACCTCAAATGAAAGACAATACATGACATATTACAGATTTTCAATTAAATTATTCTTTTGCATAATGTGCAGATGAATCTATGATTGACTCAAGGACGTGGTCTTTGGCTGCAAAACAAGCCCAAATCATCACACTGCCACCACTGTGCTTGGCAGATGGGGTTTGAGCTGACAGGATATGTTTAGTTTTCACAAAGTGTCCACTTATCATCCACAGCCTAATTTGTCAAAAGGAATTTTTTTGTCAGAAATTTTATGATTTATTCTGATATACCTTTTCAAATCTGAGTCATGCTATACTTTTCTTGTAAGAAGGAAGATGGGTTCCTTTGTCAATGACAAATAAGTATGGGAAATCTTTTTTTTTTGTGTGGCTCTTTTCTAATTGTACTGCTGTGAAATTTAATTTTTAAGATGATAGTTGAGGTATATAAAGTCAGAGATGTGACTGTTTCTCTCTCTCGCTCTGAGCACCGGGTGATGACCTTTGGATGAACTTAGAAAAGCTGTCAACTTTCTTGATTTTTTTTCTTTTTTTTAAACTCAAAAATACATTTTCCATTGTAGAATGATAAACTTCAAACTTTTTGAAAATGGCCTTATAACTCTTGCCACACTGATAAGCAGCAAAAATTGTTTTTCTAACATCAAGGCTGATGTCTTCCCTCCTTGACATTGTGTTGACACACACCAGAATGCTCCAAGCCAGCCCGCTGCCAAAACATCTGCTTTTATAGACGTGTTCCCACTTGCCAATGGTCAATTTTTAAAAATAGATTTGATTATCACCATTTGACTGTAACTAACTCTCTTAATTCCTGTCAAAGAAGTAAGAGTGTGTTTAGTTTTCCCCTTATGTCTTTGTTTTTTGAGAAAAAAATAATATTATGGTGTAACATTCACATTCATTCACTTAAGTTGTATACACAAAATTTCTAGACTTAGTGTAAGGATCAAATTATTTTTCTGCATTATCATGATATCTTGATGTGTAAAATTCAGACAATCTATTTTCTTTTTCATGATGAAAAACAGGATTCCAGAGGGTAAAATGATTCTCTTAAAGGGGTTTTGAGCTTTATCTAATTGAGAACCTTATCTTTTAAATTCTTTTATACTGGTATGCAATTAATATATGTATTTTAATATAAAAGAAAAAACACTGAAAAACCTTATCTGATCCTTCAAAAAGTTGTTTACTCATTTGGTTAAAAAAAACAACAACAGTGTTTGCACATAAACCTCTATCACGTACATGTTCTTAACAACTACATTTAGCTTGTCACAAACAAAATCATATCAAGTACAATTTAACTATTAAACTCTGTACAAATGGATAAGCAGCTAAAACCCAAAGTGTGTCAGTCTTTCAGTCTCTTTCCACTTACACACCCTGGATCATGATCCTTACTGCAGATGTTTGGAGATGGGGGGGCAGAGGGGTGTGATACATGTGGCCAATTAAACACACGAGCACTTATGAATTGTGTTTCACAGAGAAAGGAGAGGAATGAGTGGATTTCGCTTTCTTCTCTCAGGGGAATTTTTGTTCCCTGACATCTGTGTCTCCTGTGCTCCAGGGAGAGGCAAAGTATCATCACTATTGCCCTCATCCCTGCTTCAGTAGCATCCTGCTTTAACTCACCGTTGTTACTCTGTACAGTGACTACTGGGCTTTCTGTAATTCTTCATCAGCATTATAAATAACTGCTTCATTTATTTTGGAGTTTTTTAATGTCATTCTTCTGCAGTTCCTTGTGTTTGGGTCTTATATAAGTAGTACTCCAGCTTTCTTTTGTTTCTTTTCTCGTTCCTCCTCATGTGCCCGTCGCTGACATTCTGGCTCGCCTTCTGTAGACTTTGGGCTGCAGCAGGGGACATTTGAGCCTTGGGGTGCAATATGGCCCATTTAATGTCTGCAGAGGCAGGGAGGTTGTGAAAAAACAAAGGAGCATGTGGGGAGTAGATATAAACAAAAACAAACACACTTTTAAACAGAGAAAGAATAATCATGGGGGTCAAATCATGATCTATTTTTCATTTTACCCAAGAAGCTTCCCCCACAAATATCACACAAAAAGAGCAAAATCAGTCACAACTTTGTTATGCACATCTGTGTCTCTGAGTTCAAACATGGCAGAATTAGTGAGAATAAGCTAAAATATTCTAGTACATCACTAAAATCCATTGTTGAAGTGGATTTGAAATTTAAGAAACCACATAAGTGCTTTCATAACTTTTCATTGACCTGAGAAATGTTCCTGAGAACTTTTTAAAATATCTTTTAGCCAAATCCTGTCCACTGGTGCAATTTAATGTTGTTTAATTATTAATATTACACAAATCAACTTGATGCATAATTAACTGTAAAGCAACTTAGAGCTGACAAGATGAAGAATGAGTTTCCTCATCTAAATCCAAAAATGTTTTTGGATTTAGATAGACATATTCTGAAGGATGATATATCAGGAAGAAAACAATGAAAGGTATCCCACTGAAAGTTGGCTAAAACACCGGACATGCTCAGGTGAAACCTTTGCTGTCCTTAAGATAAATGAGATGCCTGCTCCTCTGGACCATAGCATGTCACTCACTGGCTTATTAAGTATTTATTTAAAGTTGTTCATTCAATCTTAAGCAGGTCTCTTTGTCTTAACTATAAATTACTTGGAGCACCAGAAACTTCCTAATGGCTAGCAAACCAACATCAGCAGTTCCCTTCAATAAAGTTGGACTGTGAAGTTTTCTGTCAGCAAAAGAAGAGCAATATTTTCAAAAAACCTTTGTTGAAGGCATGGCAGGGGGATCATTTAAAATATTTGTTTCCTGATTTGATGTGATCTTCTCCACTTTCTGGAAATTAAAGTTAGCGTGAGAGATTTCTGAATGACATGACACCTGTTAACACTTGAAACAAAGCCTCAAGAATACATGAACTGGATATTAAAGATATTGAAGATGTTTTCTCACTTGAATGCAACCTCTCATTAAGTGCGTGAAGAAAAGAAGTAATCTTTTATAATTTATTGCTGCCAACTGATCATGTGCACGTTTTTGCCTCTTCTCCCTCTGGTAGTCCACCATTGGATCAGCAGACTCAAGGGTGAGACTATGAAGATCTAGCAACAACAACAACAATAATAATAATAATAACTACGATAAGAATTTTAAAAAACCCATGATTCTTGGTCATTTTTAATAACAGTTTTCATTAATATATATATGTAATATATATATCAGATTGGTTTAGTATTTCCTTTACACTTTATGAACACTGTATCACCAATAACTCACAACTGTGGTACAGGTGACTTGTTGTTGACACTTGTTCCATCAATAACAGAGAGAGTAGCCTTTTATTCACCCACTTGAATTCTAACTAACTCAGTCACTCCTTCATCTCTGGTATGTTCAGCCACCCACTCACCTACTTCATCAGTTTGAAAGCTCTTACAATTCTCACTAAACACTTGTTTATTTGTTGTAAACGGACACATTCAGTCCCAGCTTCTGTCACTCTTACAGCTTGTTTTCACATGCCTCCCTCTGGCTGTAATCGATGACGGAAACATGTCAAAGTTAAATGAAGACAAATGCTGACAAACAAGTTACTAATCTCTACAGCTGAGAAATGAATGGCAGCAGGTGGTGGGTGTAAGGGATTAGTTCACCATGAACAAACAAACCTCTGGTCTTTCTTTTTAGAGCACTTCTTTGAACCAGATGATACAACAAAAGGTATATCTATTGTTTGCCTAATGGGTTAACGTCTTTTTGAAAATTAACAGTGTAAGACACAGCTTAAGTAGATCTTTGGATTTTTCACGAAAGCATCACCATGTCAGTCAAAAGCAAAACTAGTCCTAGTTAAACCTTCCAGCAAGTAGTGTCCTTTTTTGTTATTATTTCTGCACCAAATGCCTTGTTATGTTTTATCTGCACAAGACTTTCTTTCTTTCTGTAGGCCCCTCCTCCCCTTTATTTTCTTTTTGTTTGTTTGTTTCCCTATTCATACATCCGTCACCATACCCTTCTGCTGTTTTTTTTTCCATCAGTCACCACACAAATAATTCACAGTTCACTTCATGTCTACAAAGTTTTTACTCTCAAGTAGGAACTGAAAAAAAAAAACTTGCAGAAAGTCAGTATATTTCGGGGAAATATGCTGACCTTGAGCCCAGGGAAGAAAGTAAAAAATGAATGAATAGGTGTGAGTAAGAGCATATGTGGTTGTTTGCTTATACTTGTGGTCCTGTGATGGACTGGTGACCTGTCCAGGATGTACCTGCCTTTCACCTGTAAGAAGCTGGGATAGACTCCAGCAGACCCCTGTGACTCTGCACAGGATTAAGTAGGTCAAGAAAGCTGGATGGATGGATGGATGGATGGATGGATGGATGGATGGATGGATGGATGGATGGATGGATGGATGGATG
>JAOWBL010000004.1:9072082-9103691 GCA_028564865.1 Zenarchopterus dispar | reverse complement strand
GTGTGTGTGTGTGTGTGTGTAAATCTGCCTTCTTGGGTGGCTACAAACAATTCAAACACTGTTGAAATACTGTTTAACATTGTATTTCTTTTTTTGGGGGGGGTGAGGAGGGTCCCTTTTTGTTATTGTTTCAAAGTCCACAATGCTTCAAATGGAGCAGTGTTGTGTATCCTTCTGTGTGTTAGTTCAGGATAAGTCTGTTTTAAGCCTGGATGAGAAAATGTCTATGGCTCCTAAATAATTGTATAAACACAACTTAATTCTTGTCAGGACGTGTTAAAATATCAAGAAGTGAGAGAAGCAACTATTGGTTAGTGTTTAGGTTTTAGAAGTTTAAAGTGAGGATGCGTTAAAAAAAAACTTTTTGTTTTACAGCCGACTTCAGGTGGGTTGAAAAAAAAATCTTAATATCTTTAGCAGCTGAAATGTTTGTACAGTACTTAATGTTTGATGGCAAGAAAGCACCAGTGTACCTTTCAAAACAGCTGCTGGAGAAATCCTCTGAAACAGGATAAAAATAGAAAACATTTATTGGTAAATGTAGCAACTATTGCAATTTGTTCAGCTTCTCCAGAAACATACAATTTTGAAGACGATGCACCCAAGCAGCCAGTTAGTAGATTGTAGAAAGTACAGGCTACGTGCGCCACCTAGTGGTGATTGTTGGCTGCACAGATCTTAATAAATGTTGAAATCCCCTGAAGCTGCACAACCTAGTAGGTAAGGTCACAGTGTGGAGGGATTCTTCTAATCATGTTCAGTAGATATTTGAGAACCAGTGATCTTTTTTTTTTTTCTTTTTCTATCATGTTTTATCAAATAAATCTAAGACTCACGGTTGATTTTTCAAATGAAGACTGTTTCAGTGTTTTCAAAGGAAGTGAAACCAATCTGAGTTATTTAATGTGAGTGAAGTTGAAATGAAATAGATTTTGATCAGAGGCACATGAAGTTAGTTTGTGCATGTGACTTCATTCAGTCTGAGTGTGTTCAGAGTCGGTGAGTAAGAGAGGAAGAATATGCTGTGCATGTTTCACAATCCCAGAAACAGAGATGTTGGACTCTTTCCCAGGCCTTTATCTGTCTACAGCCTTTATCCAGAGTTTAAACTTGTCATCTGGTTCTCATCCAGAGTTAAATACAAAAGCAAAAGTTAAACGAAAACCTCCCACAGTGAAGTAAGACATCCAAAACACCCTCCAAAAGGATTTTATTGTTAGCCAATAAACAAGAGATTTTATTTACTCATTTTTCTTCATTTGGATTAAAATGAAACTGACTTGAATTTCTCCAGAAAAGCAGTTTTCCCGGTAAGCACGGCCACTCTGATTATTTCATCACATGGCCATCATGAACATAAAGTGCATAAATACTGAATGAGTTGTGCAATTTGGGGAAAATCAGGAGTCAGTTGAGAGAATAATTTATTGGTCCTAATGGGAAGCTGGTGGGAAGAAAAGTGAGCGTTTACATCTGCCTCCATCTAATGTATGAATGCAGTCTTCACATAGCTGATATGCAACAAAATATGAAGAAAATGGATAATTAGTAATTGTTTATTAATCGAATAAATAAGTATTACTGCAGTTAAAGTTGTTTTAATGCTATGAAACTGTTTGGGAATGTTTTCATAATCCTTAATTGGTAAATGTATGAAAGATCAACTAATAATTAAAAATACATTAAATAAACATTTTTGAGGGAGGTTTTTTTTACAGTCTTTTTCCTTGTATCTATAGTTTTTCTTTGATTTTTTAACTTGCAGTTTCAAAATTACACTCTTGGTCAGCGTATTCAGATCTTAATAATGTCCCTTTGGAAAGTACTTGAGCTTTCTTTGGGGGATTTCCATCCACTTTTCCTGAAAAAGCTAGTGAACTGTGAAACATCGGATTCTTGTTTCATCCTCCGGGATTGTGAGTCTCTTTAAAGAACCTTCAGTTTGCACCTCTTGAGGTGGTGTATTGTGGATTTTTGAGGTGCATTCATGTTAATCATCCTATTCTAGGATCATCTACTCTTTATCAGGTCAGTGAAATGTCCCTCTTCCTTCTGACAGCAACAAAACATGGTATCAGCCGTCTCTCGGTGGAGTGGTGTTCCTTTAATCGCCTTTGAAATGATGCTGTTTTAGGCTACTTTGTTCACAGGACCTTCTGTCACACATAGTTTCTCATTTGCAAAGATGTGGTGGTGATTTTAGAGGCGGTGAGGACTCAGGCTGGGTCTTCTACTGAGGACTCTTCTGTGAAGGCTGTAAAAGATTGCTCAACACCGACAACAGGTCAAAAAATATTTATTTGCTTTGATATTTCTACCAAATCTGATAGCAAGTTCTTCCAAAGTCTCACTTTTATGTCCACTCTGCATGATAAATACTGTTTCTTGATTATAAGCATAAAAAATAGATAAAACAGCTGCAGTACCTGATAACACTTATCTTCTTCTACCGTCCTCTTATCTGGTTGTTTGATGAGGTTTCTGGAAGAATCCATAACTTCTGAATGCTGACCCAAGCTGGGAAGACTCAGACTCTTAATAAAACTTGAAGGATGTTTGAGAAGAAACCCACATCAAAGACATGTAAGTACTGGAGAGCCAAGCATACACTGAAAAATGTAATTTCCTATGGAGCTGAAATAGGAAATAAAACTTTGATAACTCACAAAGTAGGTAGGAGACAGGAGACCAACAGAATCATGAGTGTACAGTATTTTCCTGATTTAATTTGATTAGGCTGTAAATATGACTCAACTGTTCATTCTTTTGTCACTCTTTTTGTATTTTTGCCAGTTTATCCCAATAGTTAATTTTTTGTTGCGTGTGACGCAAGCAGATGTTGCTTTACTTTACTTTTTCACTCAAATATCCATTAGGGGTCAATTCAATGAAAAATGATATGAAATAATGTCATTAATAACATATCTCCTCAGATAAAGGGTTTCTATTTACTTCAGATCTTTCATTTTACTGGAAATATTTTCTGCACATCTTTTCATTATAAATTCTACAGGAATTTCTGATGATTTATTTTATTTTGTCATTCCAAAAACAAAATTTCAATGATCTTTGGGATTTTAACAGGCACCTGCAGCGGCTGGTGCTACCAAGGATATGTGATTATAAAAACAAAAAATGCTGTCAAGTAAGTAAAGTCTACTTTGGTGATTGCTTGGCTACATTTTTTTTTCCTTTTTTTTCTGCATGCAAGAGAGAGTTGCAACCTACAGTGTACTCTTCAGCAGAACAACACAAAAAGAAAAATGTGTGCCACTGTTGGCCTGAAGGCCTCCATACATCTCCTAATGCAGCTACATGGAATAAAACCATGAGGCCAGTGTCTGATGCCCTGAAAATGGCAGGGACTTTCATTTAGAGCAGGAGCCTGTATGCATCATCATAATGTGTTTTGAGACAGTTACCTGAAACTCAGCAGCTACATAAACATCTTTTGTATTATTTATTCACATTTTTCAGAGAGGACATAAAGAACGACCTTTTGCTCAGGAGATGGGCTTTGTGTGAGCATTAATGACGTAGTAACGCTATCTGCTGCCCCCTGCGGGTCGTCAGGGGGTACTAGTGATGATACAAAGGAAAAAAAAAAAAACGCTAATCCTCTTAATGCAGGCAGCAGCGCTGCGAGCACACGGGCACGGGCGTGCACACACACATACACACAGGCGCAGGCTAAATATGGTGCTAAATAAGCTTAAATGTATTTTTGGTACACAATTTTAAAAAGGCACCACGTGTGCTTGTGCAAGCACGATTATCACTTTCACTAAGTCAGACAAAAATTTCTCAAACTAAAAAAAAAAAGAAAAACACTCATTTCTGAGCAAAAAGAGTGTATATTTTTGCCAAAATTCTTTTTATTTTAAAGTGTATCACAGCGTTTGAGCTTCTATTATAGTTGAGATTATGTTAAAATGAAAAAAGAAATTAAAGAAAAATAATAAACTACCTGCTATCTTGTAGATGGACCGTTAAATCGCATGGTACCGCTGCGTCATCACGCACGGTTGGGAACGCCCACTTTTCTGATGCGTTGAAGCTGATTGGCTGCTAAAGATATCAGCGGCCGAGTCTCGTCTGTGATTGGCTGCGGCTTCCTCGGCCCTTACGTTATGCTTACTCCGTACACACTGGTGGCTGGAGAGGGAAGACGTAATGGTTTGATTCCCGTGCACTTGCAATGGTCGTCGCTCTGACATTACTCGGCAAATTCCTCTAACTGGAGGTGCGATGAAGGTATGTGGCGCCATTTAAACGAATTTAAATGCGGATGCATTCAAGAAGCCGACTTTTTAGTGATATATGTGTGCACGAGGCTGCACAGACAGGCAGGGAATACCCTGGTACTGATGTGAATTCATTACGATTAGTGCTCTTTCATGCAATTACATCAACAGGCTAAATGTAGATTTCACGGTTTTGCTTGTGCATGACATCAGGAACATCGTTTCCTTCTGTGCAGCGCTGTCAGTCTGTTTTTTCCTGTATATTTTTATTTCCCCGTCGTGCTTGCAAGCCACCGGAAACGCTTCCCACCGCATCTCAATCCGTCCTGATAAACAGTGGGTACAGTGTGTATCCTTCTAATGAGCTCCTTTGACCCCACTGTGGTAGTTCAGTGGACTAAAGCCGTCCATTCATCGTCAGGCTGTAATCCTCTAAAGAGATAGAGGCTGCGGTCAGAGACAGCGAGGGATGTTTGAGAGACGTCTCGGGATGAGAGGAGACAACAGAGGATCACCTCTCAGGTCCGAGCTGTGTCATCCCGAGCAGGAGAATCCTTCCCCTGCGTGGAGTAGCGCATGCATGCATGCGTGCGTGCGTGCGTGCGTGTGTGCGTTGCAGCGCAGGAAGGAAAGGTAATGAGGACGCTCGGGTTCAGGACTGAAAATGAAGAAGAGGATGGCGATGATGTCACCGGTGCTCTGGTGGCGGCAGGTTTCTGGTGAAAGTTGAGGAGGAGGCAGGACCGACTTGACAAGCAGCCACAGTCTTCATTACCGGCAGCAGCAGCAGAAGTCGGTGCATTGAGAGGAGCAGTGAACCACCTGTTATTGCAGAGCTGTTTGTGAGGAGAAATATTCATCTGCTGGACAAGTCTGCTTTCAGTGAACGCTTTGCCCTCCAACATATCTATTTGATGCAGTGCAGAGGAAACAAAAATGTTCTTTCCATTTATGTTGCTAAACTAGTTGTTTTTCTTTGTTTTAGTTCTTTTGTGATGTGAATTCAAAAGTATCAGGATCAGACTGTCTTTCTAAATTGGTTGTAACCTACTTGAATGGGAAAGTGTGTGCAAATGTATCTCTCTGATACTCGATCAATTCCCTTATCACACAGCTGCTTTGCTGTGTCAAATTCTAAAAAGATCAGCTCCAGCAGGTCAGAAACGTAACACGTCTGCAGGTTAAAGCAGTATTGTCCCCACTCAACTACGTCTGTGAGTCTGGCACTGCATCCTAACATGTTCAAATAAACATCGCCCATTGATAAGATTTAAAGGCTTGCAGTTCTGATTTTTCATAAAAATTTGAATCCAGTTCTAAAATCAAACTGGTTTTTATCTCTCACCTCTAATTAAACAAATATAATTATGTACAATAAAATCCTGACTTAAAGAATATAGCTTTTCTTTTTTTATGCAGAGATTAAAGACATACGTATTTGTGAAATATATAAAATTTGAAATTAAGCATCTTGAAAAAAGTATGAAAATTAGCTGTTTGAAAACTAAATTGAACAGCAGAATATTCTAAAATCCTGATCATTTTTTTTTTTCTAAAGCTGCAGTGACTTGTAAGACTGTATTACAGAAAAAAATTCAATGATTTTAATATAATTCTCCACTGGATTTTTTTTTTCTCGTCTTAGCAAGGAAGGTTTGATTTAGCTTTGTATTTGTCAGTCCTTTGTTCAGGACCAAAGAAGTTGCAAATATAAAATCAAAACTACACAGAACAACTGTTTAAAAAGAGAAAAAGTTAAAGCCATTGGAGGTACAATGTTTGCAAAAGCCTAAAGCAGGTGTAAAGTAAGAATGTTTTCAAAAGATGGCAAATATATTGTTTATTTTTATTCACTTGCATCATACAAAGTGAGTGAACAGAAGAAAATTTAAATTCAGATCATCTTTTGGCGTTGATTTTTTAATTTTTAATTTTTTTTGGCTGTCTTTCCTTGCATTGTTGTAGGTAGTTGTTCCAGAGGAACGTGGCTCTTTATGACTTTGGCTGTACGTTTAAGGGTTGTCGCTCTGCAGAATAAATTTGCAGCCATCAGACAGAGATGGGTCCGATCCGATCCAGTATGGGTACGGGTGTCCAATACTGACATAATTCACTGATCAAAATAGTTCAATTTTAATTCAAACCTTGTAAGTATTTGCTGTTGCGATAGTCCTGATTGATGCATGCTGTCTAGATGAAACCTCGCTGCTTTTCACTTAGGTGAGAAGCTGAATAATGTAGATGTGTATTTTTCTACAGTTTTTACACTTTTATTGGGAACTATTGACTTTCAAAACAAACCACGATCAGTTACCAGGAGGTGTTTACCCGAATAGGACCAGACCTCAACACGGCGGCACGCTGGCTTAGTGGTTGCCACCGTTGCCCCACACAGGAAGGTTTTTCATGTTCCCGTTGTGCTTGTGTGGGCTTTCTCCGAGTACTCCAGCTTCCTCCCACAGGAGGTTAATTGGTGGTAAATTGTCCATAGGTTTGAATGCTTGTGTGTGTTTCTTCCTGCACTTGCGGGCTGTGTCAGGAAAGACATCCAGAGTAAAACTTGGGGCAAATCGATGGACTGATTGTATTGATCCGCTGTGGGCGACCCCTCTACTTAGAGGGCGTAAGCTGGAAAAAGTAGAGAGAACGAGGATCGGAGCTCAAGAAAAGTGGATGGTGCATATCTAGAATCAGACTTCTTCCTGATGGTATCAAATGATGGATAATTAGTAGTGTGTACATCTTCACATTATTAATCCCAACTCCATTTCCAGAAATGCAGCCCGAGGCTCACAGAGACTTAATGTATCATTATCATTAATGTACCACTCTCCAGCCCTTTGGTGAACAAACTCCCTTCTGTTACAGCCAAATATTTCCGATTATGACTCATCAGTCGTGAAGACCTGCTGCCTTTTATCTGCACCTCAGCTCCTACATTTTTGTGCAAAGTTAAGTTGCTTTACCTGCACGTCAGAGGTTTGCTGCAGTTCTCCCACGAAGACCACTTCTGGCAGAACTTTTCAGAACAGTCGACGGATGTACCTGGGTCCCACTGGTTTCTGCTGGTTCTGAGCTGCTGGGCCACATTTCCTTGGCTGACCGCTGCGTCTGTGGCGACTGTTTCTTCTTCTTCAAAAGAGCTCGAACATCAGATCTCGTCCGCCCCTGTTTGCTCTTAAACCTTTGTGTGGGAGAGACCCTGCTGATGCAGTACCACCACCTGGTGTCTTGCTCGGTCTTGCCATGTGACCATGTGACCTCTGACATTTGACTGTATCCACAATTTCACCGTGGTAGCAAACTTTGGCTGGTCCTTACAGTTTAAAGCTTCCTACACAAATGTTAATGACTATTTTTCAGCTTGATGGCTATTGTGGATGACTACTATCACCTTTTTAGTATAACTACTTATTATAATTGATGCTATTTAAAAGGTAAACGGTGGTCACGCCAAATATTTATTTGATTCTTTAATTTGTTTGCTTTCTGTTTGCGTTTTGCAAATGGAGACAAATAAGCAATTAAAATGTACATTTTTTAAAAGTATTCTTACTTTATAATAATTCTATATAGTAAAATACTTTATAGAATTATAAAGATTTATGCAAATGATTAAAAAAATATTTTGGTTGCTATAATTGGCAGAAATGTTAAAAATGAAAGAAGTAAAATATGTTTACAAAGTTTATAAATAAAAATGTACTTTTACAAGAGAACTCGCTGCCTTACTCAAAGCTGAAATACCGTCAGGTTATTTGTAGCAAGCACATTTGAACCTTTTAAAGAATTAACACTTAGTAACTCAGTGCCCCCCTGTCTTAGATGGTTCTTCACTCCAAAACACCCTTCATCAGACAAATGGTTAGTTTGTAACCAAGGCGTGCACAAGTCTGTTAAGCCATCCAGTCACTGGAGCAGAGAAACGTCCAAAACATGGAGGGCATCGGCCCTCGAGGACCTGGACCGGAGAACTCTGAGTCAGTGAGTGGAGCTCCAGGATTGGTGCTCATGCATCCAAACGACAGTCAGAGGACATTATTTCTGTGCCGCTCCGACACAACTTCAGTCACTCAAACAAACTTCGAGTATTTTACTTTCCACAACTCTTAATTACAATGTTATGGGAGATAAGAGAACAGAGGGCTTGACTTTGGGAATTTAATTTACCCAAAGTACAGCATTACTCACAGCGTCCCAGGGAAACAAAATGGATGTTTTGCTTTTTTTTTTCTTTTCCTTTTTTGTTAACTAATCTGGTTTAAATTGAAAAGCAGCTTTTCTGCGTCCCTGCGGAGAGGATGGCGTTTTGTGTGTAAGCACACATCTTAAACTTCAGTCAGGGATAGATCCAGGACGAAGGATTTTTCTTTCTCTCTTTTTTTTTTCTGTTCTTGAAATTCAAAATCCCTTGACCATTTTATTTTATGAAAGCACATACTCCTACATCTGCTGCTGTGCTTTAGAGTGGATCGCACTTTGCTCCAAATGAGACAAAACTCACTTCAGGGCTGAATTCAGAAGTGGAGGGCAAAGTCTGGAGCTTTTAACGGCGTCCGCGGGGACACAGCAAATTTCTGGTGATGATTGTAAAACAGTCCGGAGACCAAACAAGCAGCTTAATAATAAACTGTATCTTTGTGCTGGCAAAAGGACACTTATCCCAGTTTAGCTGACGGCAGTTTTAGCATGTGTTTTTTTTTTTTTGCGTATATGTCACTGAGTTTGGGGCTCTGGTATGTGCAGGATCCTCCAGATATCGTGAAATCTCCTTGGTTCATGTGTGTAATTGAAATAAAATATTATGTTTGGGTCCATTGTTTTCAGAGAACAAGGCAAAAGACTCCTGAAGGCCAGAGTTGATCTAATCTGACAGTAATATCTCCAGACAAAATGACTTTTCAGCGTTTGTTAGTTGATTCAGGTGAATATGAGAGAGGAAATGAGAAGCAGAGCAGAGACATGAGATGAAGAAGACCTTCTGTTTAAAATATATGAAGCTGCACAGTTTAAATACAGCATAAGACAGTTTTATTTATTTGTTGTGTATTTGTGTATTGATGACTGCACAGATTCATAAACATGGCCTGATGAATGAGGCTACAACCACAGATGGAGATAATAAAAACGTGACAACTCTCAGAGACTAACAATTTATACAGATGGCAACCCTTTTAAAAGAGCACCTTATTGATTAGCTATTGGACTCCTGTAACACTGGCTGACTCAGCATGCAGCAGATGGACAGGTTTGAAACTATGAACCTCTTTCATTAGACATGAACATCTTCTTTGCCAAAACTTGGCACTCGCCTTCATCAACAATGCTCCTCCTCTTCATATTTTTAAAGTCTTTTACACCCACTATATGACACCGTGATAGTGGATTCATCTGCTTTTTATTATATTTACTGCAGTACCTTCCTCTAGTTGTACATTTGAGTTTCAAGTCACTGAGATGGACTGATTTTTAGGATGGATTTGGAGTCAATGATGTTTCCATCAGTGTAATGAAGTGGCTTTTAATATTTAATTCCTTTCCTTTTATCTGAAAGCTTCTATGAAAAGAGGGAGGAAACATGACAGAGAAGGAGGTGTAGGAAGCAAAAAAGATCATCTCCATGACATGCAAATACAAATCCTTGCTTTAAAAGGTGCTTTTGAAGTGCTCCTCCTTTAGGTATGAAGTTGCTATTTTTTGATGTTGTAAGATTTGTTTGGTTTTACAGTGCGATTACAATAGTGAGTTTGAATTCAGCATTTACAGAACAGATGGCTAATATTTAAACTTTAAAGAGTAGGAAAATGAGAGGGAAAATGAGCTCCTAGTCTGTCCCTCCTGCTTTGATTTCATGACCACGTTGCCTCACAGCTTTAAATATTTTTGTCTCTTGGTCAGTCTGGGAGCTGCGCTGGCTGTGGGTTTTTAAACATGGCAGCTACGAGGTTTTAATTAGTCTGATTGATATCCATAACCCTGTCCCTAACCTCTGCTATAAGCAGTTCTGAGATCTGGACCAAGAAAGTGATGATGGCATCAGTACTCCAGGCCCGGCAGCGGTGCTTTGGAACCTCTACCAAGTCGGGCGCTGATTCTGAATCAGCACAAAAACAGTTTTGGTGTAAAATGAGACCATGTGAGTCAAAGGCTCAGTCTTCAGACTGCTCTGAATGCCGCTCCTGTATTTATTTACCTGCCGAACAGTGTTAAACCTGTCTCGGGTTTCGCTGGTACATCCCATGGCTCAGCATGCCTTTGAAGTCACACTATCTTCCTGATAAATCTTTGAACATGTTTTTTGCAAAACAGTTTCATCCAGCGGAAATGTAAACACTTACTGGGAGTTTTGCATGTTTTCTCCGTGGGTTTTCTCAGATTTACTCTCATAGCCTAAAGACCTGCATGTGCACGAGTGTCTTTGTGTGGCCTTCTGACAGACTGGCTGTCTGAATTGGATTGAAACAGATATAAAATATGAAGTAATTAACATATACATCAAATAACCATCAGTGTGGTGAGATATTACAACTCCTTTTCCAAACCACAGATTGACCTGCAGGTTTTCTGAAGAGTGGTTTTAAAACAGATTTTTAAGGTGGCGTGAACAAGCCTGGCAGCTCGTTGGACCATGCAATCATCTCAAGGTTGCTGTTTAAGCCTGGTTTAGATTCTTCTGAGCTCTGATGGTAACTAAGTGTTCGTTTTCATCAAATCTGTTCTCGTTTCACAACCGAAATGACATTTGAAACGAGAACTGCAATGACAAACTGACTGCAGACGAGGACTCCCTGGAGCCCTCGTGGAGGACTGGGTCAACGTCACTTGTCGACTTCTGGGTCGTTCTCCAGTTAGTCGATCTAGAAGAGCCCAGGCCAACCTGGAGGAGGCTCGGCTGGAGGAGCCGGCTTCACCTCCAGACCCTTCCAAAGGCCCATCCAGAGTCTGGAGGCGATGCTAGATACTAGCGGCGGTGCCATTAACAGCATAACATGAAATGATCAGGCTCTGTTAGGTCTTGTAGTCGCAGCTCAGGATTCAAGCTCGCCGAAAGTGCTGAGTAGCTAAGGTGACATCGAGCCGTTTCATGGCTGCCTCCCCGGCTCCCGGCTCTAGGCCCCAAGCCGACCTGTCAAATATCGTTTGATTAAAAGACACGTGAGCTGGAGGCTCCTGGATGAACTGAGGCACCGCGTAAAGGCCCGTTACAAGATCAGTAAACTGGATTAGAAATTTCTCTTGAAGAATTTATCATTATCAGAACTTTTCCCATAGAAAGACCTAAAAAAACACGAAGGCAGCAACAAGTGGAGTCGGTACCCATTTTTGGAACCATGTTCTTGCCAAAACTGTTAACAATTAATTTTTAGTTGTTTTTTTTTTTCTTCAAAGTTGCAAAAGTTCCCCTTTAAATTCAGTGTTTACATTGCTTGACTGTTACTTTATTTTATTTAAGTTGTCATGTTTTCTCTGGAAGGTCATTTTCAGTAAAGAAATCAAGACTTGTAGAAAAGGTTTTATTACCAACTAATGGAGTTAAATGTTTAAAAAATAATCCTTGTTCATTTTACCGGACTCATTTTCGTGTAGTTTTGGTTGAAATCATCTGGACTGTGTCAGCTTCACTGACCCATTTAGTGCTGATCTGGGTTCCTAGATGCCGATCGCAGTTGGAGTTTTGATCTCCAAAAACTCATTTTATGAGGTCAGACAAACGTTCATCCACACGAGCTTTTCCCCTGTGGGTTGTTCTATTTTAGTCTGAGCCTCGGTCAGTATCTGCTGCTTTCAGCTTCGCGTGTGTGTGTGTGTGAGAGTGAGTGTGTGTTATAACGGCTGGATTGTTTCCTCGTCATATTCCAGCAGCAGCCTGAGAAACACCTCAGTTATTTTCCAGATGTGTGACATTCAAGGTTCCCGCCAGAGATGACAGGAACAATAAAAATACGTACTTTAATTCCCAGAGGTGCTAAAGTAAACTACGCCTGCCACTTGTTTACTCGGGACTCCCCGCCTGCAGGGCTTTCAGTGTGCTAATGGAAGTGACAGAGGGAAGATCGAACTCCTGGCTGAAAGCCGAATCAGACGGATGTTTTTCCACAGTCAGGCTGCAGCAGCTCCTCGTCCTGGAGAAGGCAGTAAATTTCCCTTTTAGTGGCTCCACTTCCAGATGAGAGCGGTGGTATCTAACCGAGGAAAGTGTTAAGCAGCACAACGTCGGGTCAAATTTATGCCAAAGGCAAGTAATGCAAGTTGTTATGCATCATTGTGTTATTGCACATGTAAAGCTGGAGGAGGACGTCCTGATGAAGTCAGACGGTGAGGACTGACCTCACAGGAGGAAAGAAAACAACAACAGACAGCCAAACAAAAGTCTCACATTTGAAGATTTATTATTTTTCTCAGCTTCACATGACTCAAGTCACTTTTTCATTTTTTTTGAGTGATTTAAACAAGCTTTTCCAAAACATTGCCTCTGAGGGTTTTTTTGTTTGTTTGTTCTTTGTTTACATTTGCTCAGTTAACCAAAAGATATTGAAGGTTTGAACTTTGAAGATGCACCCTGACTGTCTTCCTGTGTTTCAACAAACTTTCTCTCATTTAGATCTGACTCCACAAATAGTTCCTCGTTCCTAAGATTACGTAACGAGTCCCTAAGTAGATGGGCGAGGTCGGATCACAGGGTGTTTGTGGCAGAGTCGGGGCAGAGCGCTGCCTTTAAGAGGAGCCGTGGCAGGATCCTGTGAATTCCCATTGTCTTCTGCACACAGCCGGGAACCACAGAGGGCTTACATTATGCTCATGTCAGCTATTGATTCTGCGGGCCCGGGGAACAACAGAAGATGTATTCTCTCCTCCCTGCCCCGTCCTTCCTCTTCTCATCAGCGTGCTCCAAGAAGCTGTGGCTCCCATCGCGCCATTTTGCGCCGTGCCTCTGCAGAGCAGAGCAGCCTCTTGAGTTTTAATCCCTTGTGTGGTTCAGCTTTGAAAAAAATGCAAAATGTTTCCATACATGTTCTGTTCCTCCTTCATCCTGGACAGATTTCCAGTCGATCAAAGGGCCATGAAAAGAAAAACAACTGTTCATATTCACAACCAGGATCACCTGTCAGCACGACATTCTTGTTGTTGGACTGATGGAGGAACGAGGAGAACTTACAAACTCCACAGCCCGTCTTATATTGTCCATAATTTATTTTAGTGATGCCTAATAGGAGCTGAAATGTCTTCTTTAGCACTTATTATACTTTTATAGTAAACTTCACTAATCTGGTAACTTTAGTAATTAGCTGCAAAGTCAGATGAATATCCATCAATCCATTATCTATAACCACATAGAAATCAGCACATACAAGTTTTATGGAATCTTTTTTATTCAGACCCTCTAATTTACTCTTTAGCACTCTGAAAAGTAAAATAGCTAATGTCCACAAAGAATTGTCATATGTATATTATCAGAAAAAGGACTCAACAGGAGCCTTGGCTGTCAAGATTTAGTCAGAAAAGAAAACAGAAAATGTTGAGAAAACTGCTCGTAGGACTGCAATTTGTGTGCAAACTCCGATTTTTTAGCCATTTTTCATCATATCAAAACTGTAAAAGATAAAAATTTAAATTAAGAAAACAATGTTCCAACTTAATCTTTGTTTTCACAGTAATAGAAGTTTTACTCAGTTTGTCTAAACTGAAGTTTAATTAGTACCTTTACCCTGAATGGTATTATAAAAAGCACAATTAGCTTATCTGTAAATCATGTAAAAAGAAACTACACACCGAATCTAGTTTTTTCATAGCAGGACATAATGTTTTTTTAAAAAAGTTCTTAAAATTCAGTAAAAACCACTTCTGACGGGCAACACAACATATTTCACTATGTCATTATTTAACATGAACTGCAATGCAGATTAATTTTGTGAAATGCTTTTAGGCAGCAGTAACTATGAGCTGAGGAGGAATTGTTTGTTTGTTTGTTGTTTGTTGTTTTATGGAGGTTTGTGTCCATCTGTTTAGTCACAGTTTTTTATGGTAGGTCATCGATGTTCAGTATTTTTGGGGTCTGGACCTTGAGCCTTGATTCTTGACTTTTTCAGTAGATTTTCCGGTGTGCATGACCAAAATTATAGAAATGTTCAGATGCGAGTCAAGCTGCCTTGTTCTTTTCGGAGTTGGGATGTTGTGTTTTAGCAATCCTTCGAACCAAACTTGTTCAGTCTTCCTCTTTACTGTACTTTTACTGACATAAACTTTAGTATGCCAGCAGGATCCTGTAAAGTCTGAGATGTAGCTCTTGGGCTTTTTGCAGCTTCCCCAGTGTGCATTGCACAGTTTGACCCAAGGTCAAACTTGCCAGAATGTCTCCTCCCTGGAAGCTTGGCAGTTGTCTTGAAAGTTTTCAGCATGTAAATAAACTTTCTCACTGTCAAATGATGAATTTCTTTTTTTTTTTTAATGGTGTTATAATCATTTCCAGTTTGATGAGCAGCAACAATTGCATTAGTGCTCATGTCTTTTCTTATTGGCATTATGTTTGCGCACACCTGAATGCTGCAGACCAAAGACTGTTAAAAAAAAAATCCCTGATTTTATAGATGCATACATTTGAAACAAATTAGGTTAAATTTTGAGGAAAGCTATTCAGAATATATGGAAGAATTTCCAAGAATTTAATTTTACCTCCTGTGAACATCGTGTAGCTTTGGTAGAAATCTAGGAGCAGCTGATGCAGAACAAAGAGCACACATGCACTTTAAACTGCATGTTAAATTTATGATTCAGATACTTGAAGCATTGTGCGGACTCTAAACTGAGACCTTTGCTGGTTTGACGTGTGTGTTTTACTTGTGTGTTTGTGTCTTTGTTCCCTGCAGGCGGGGGCATCGTCCATGTGGGCGTCATGCTGTGGGCTGCTGAACGAGGTGATGGGCACGGGAACGGTGCGGGCGCAGCAGCCGGGGTTTGGAGCCGGGGCAGGGCCCTTCCGCTTCGCCCCCAGCGCAGGGTACTCCACGTACCCCCCCACCAGCTCAGGGAGCGCTGGGCAGCTGTGCAAGGCCTGTGGACTGGCCTTCTCTGTCTTTAGGCGCAAGGTAAACAGTGGGGAGAGTGAGTAATGAAAACTGATGGAGGTGTGTGTGGGGGGGGGGGGTTATTAAGTCTGGAGGCAAGCCATGAAATATCAAACACTAAACCCAACAGGTTTCACCTGTTATGAACCGTAAACACTGCGTATTAATACAAACCCCTGTGTTTAAACTGTTATTATTCCAAATGACCTGGCTCCACTTCACGTCCCTGCAATGAAAAATCCCATTCGGACTGGAACAGAGTTTCAGGAGTCCATTATAGTTTGCATTGAGATTATATTTACAGAACTAGAATTAAAGGTAAGAGGGAGCAAGGTGGTGTGCAAAGACAAGCTAAAGAGCAGGGTCAAGGTGACTCAAGGTGAAGAGGGATCAGATATATTGAAACCTGAACTGAGGCAAGGAGCTGCTTGTCGTCAGTATTTACCCTTCAGGAGGAAGAACAGCATATTCCTCTCCTGCCTGCAGCCACGCTGATCTCACACCTTCCCTGAACCCACAGCTTCCCTGTCACAACTCCACAGTCCTCCCTTGCACCTCAGTCATAGATCTTACCTCAGTCATATCATCATCTTCCCCCGCATCAGAAACGGCCTCTGCCTCTCAGTTGTTAACCAGTCAGGTGAAGAGACCTCGAGAAACGGAATCAAAACAAGGCTAAAGGTGCAGATGAAGGTCGTATCAAGGCCCCTTTAAAGCATCTATTTGAGATTTTCAAGTACCTACATGATGTAACCTTGAGCCAGAAGATTTCAGTCTTGTGGAAGACATCCTGCCGTGTTCTCGAACCTAAAACAGTTAAATAACATCTCACACCTTTAAAATCCCGAGGAGACTTGGAAACTGTAGTTTTATTGTGGTAGAAGAGGTGGTGGAGGTCGGATATCTAGATGTTCCTCAGGGCAACAGACTGGACTGGAAGTGCAGGAGTCATTTTGCTTCTAATAAGTGACAGAGAAGAGGGTCCTTCTTGAAGAACATCTGGACCTTCAGCGTTTTTGCAGCAAGTAACAAGTGTGGGGTGGAGAGGGCAGTTTTCTGTGAAGTCTTGTGTTGGAGCAGCAGAATCAGAACCAGTGACTCAATGAAATTGGACAAACTGAGGGACTGCCATGGAGGTCTGGTTCCTTTGCTCATCCTCTGAAGAACATGCTGGCTAAACTGTTTTCAGTCAGAAGCTTCCTCAGCTCTGCTGCAGTTATAATTGGTTCGGAGGATCATTTCTGCCCTCTGCAATAACCTCACATAATGACTCCTCCCAATGATTGCTGTTTCTTTTTATCTATCAGTTTTCAAGAATACTGTGTAATTTCCTTTTAGGGGGAATAAAATATTCTTCAATTCATCTCAGTGCGAGACAGTTCAGTCTAATCTATATTTGAGGATAGTTCCTGCCATTTTTCAATCCCGTGCGAGACTTCTGGCATTTCCAGAGTCACTGTCCAGTTCAGAGCTTAACGGTCCACTAGATCCGTCCGTCCTCGGCTTCCTCTCGGCTCGTTGCTCCATATGCCTTTTTTTTCATCGCTCAAACGGCAGTCGCCTTTCTTTTTTCGGGTCGACTCCCATTTATATGTCAGCGTGATATTTTCATACTCTGAAAAAGACCTGCTGGGAGATTAACAACAACCGATTGAAGAAAAGCATCTGTTACGCCGGGAATGTGCTCCCGGTGAATCCGCGGCACACTTGGCGCTCCAGTGATAAGAAAATGTTTTCCACCATTGCTGACCTGCTTTCCTTTCCATTTGAAGTGTCAATCTACTCAGTGGCTCTGTATCAGTGTTTAGCTTGTTAAATGCCAAATATCACTTGGAGATAGTTGATTTCTTTTTTTCCTTATTCTTCCCCAGAAGCGAGTGGTTTAAGATGGAAATGTTTACTTGTTTACAATGATCCCCTTCATCGTCAGAAATCAGTCAGAGCCAGGTGACGACTAGAAGAACAAGCAGAAAAGAGCACCGGCTATGAAGTTTTACTGTAGCTACACTGCTGTAAGACTTCAGTTTTAAAAGTTGTATCAGTCTAACCTAAAACCATATCACAGTTTTTATACTTTCACAAATCCAAATAGTGGGGATACTGTATAAAATGTAAATAAAAGCAGAGTGTAATAATCTACAAATATCATAAACCCATATTTAATTTGTAATAGCACATAGAAAATATATCAGTTGTTGAAAGAGACATTTTTTACCAATTTCTGAAAAGTGTCCATCCATCCATCCCTAAACAGAGAGACCCGGCTGCCCTCTCCCTAGTCACCTCTTCTAGCTCTTCCTGGGACATTCCCAAGGCAGATGACAGATATAATCTCTCCAGTGTGTCTTGGATGTGCCCCAGGGCCTCGGCCCAGTTGGGTTTGCCTGAAATACCTCCCTGGGAAGTCATACAGGAAGTACCCTGACCAGATGCCCAGACCACCTCTGCTGGGTCTTCTAGATGTGGAGGAGCAGTGTTTCTGCTCCGTGTCCCTTCTCAATGGCAGAACTTCTCCCCTTATCTCTAAGGGAGAGTTCAGCTACCCTACGGAGGAAACCCGCTTCACCTGCTGGTATCATGAAGGTCATGACTTAAAGCCAGCAGGAGTACATCATCTGCAAAAAAAAAAAAAAAAAAAAAAGCAGACATGTAACTCTAAGGCTACCAAACCAAACTCCCTTTGCCCCTTGGCTGTGCCTGGAAATTCTGTCCATAAGAGTTATAAACAGAATCATGGCAAATGTCAGGCCTGACACAGTTGATACAGCTTATTGGACAATTTCAGAGTAAATGCTTCTTAGCGTGTAACTGCAAAGACTTGAGTATCTCATCATCCGCTGCATATAATATTGTCAAAAGATTCAGAGAATCTCCAGAAATCTGTGTGTTCAGAGGACAAGACTGGAAACCAGTATGGGCTGCCTTGTGATTTTCAGGCCCTTCAGCTGCACTTATTTACAAGTAAACATGATTTTGTAGTGGAAATCACTGCATGGGTTCAGGAGCAGGCTAAAGCGCTATCATACAAAGAAGTCACATTTCTGGTGATTCTGGATAACACAAACACTATCCACTATCACCACTGTTTTGGTTTTGGTTTGTTTTTTTTTTTTGCTTTTTTAAATCTGGGAAAGAGCTCAAGTGGAAAACTGTCCTGTGGTTAAACGAATTGAAACTTGAAATTCTGTTTTTGAAATCACAGACACTGTGTTCTCCAGACTATCAAACAGGGAGATCATCCAGCTTATTATCAGCACTGACTTCAGTAACCTGCACGTCTGATAGTATGAGGTGCTTTGGTGACTATGGAAGGAGCACAGCTGGCACATCTGGAAAAGGAACATCAATCCCGAAATGTGTGCCTATAGGCTAAAAAGCAACATACGCTTTCATCCTGACCATGTCTTTTCAGGGAAGACCTTGCACATTTCAGCAAGACATCGCTAACTTGCGGACCAGATATATTACCAAAAGCACGGTTTTGTAGTAGAAGATTGTGGCTGCTGAACCGGTCTGCCAGGAGTCGCGATCTTTCACCAAGTAAAAACATTTGGTGCATCATGAAATTTAAAAAAATATAACAAAGAAAACCAAAAACCCCGGGGCAGCTTAAATCCTGTTTCAGATAAAAAATAGGACAAGATTCCTCTCACAAAAGTCCAGCAACAGAAGGAACGCTACACAGCGGTAAATATCACCCTAAACCAATTTTTTGAAGATGCACTGATTCCATCATAATTAATATTTACATTTTGTTAAGATGGTTTCGTGATTGTAAACATTTGATAAGTTTTACATGTTCCATTGTGAATAAAATGTGGAGTTATGTGGTTTGTTCTTTTTATTTTATTATAATTATTATTATTATTATTTCTTTTATACACATTTTAGACAGTATCCTAACTTTTGGGTTTGGGATTGTACATTAAAGCAGAATTATAGTTATTGATAGATGTAGGTCATTTAATTAAGTTTTCAGTGTTTTCATCAGCAAAACTCCGTACAGGAGATGGTTTGTTTATTTATTTATCAAAAAAGAATGACTTGGGGAACGGTTTTGGCTGCTTCGTTGAGAAGAAAAGGAATAGCTGATGGCGTCTGTCTGTCACTCTTTTGCAGCACATCTGCTGTGATTGTAAAAAAAGTTTCTGCGCCCTGTGCTCGGTGCTGCAAGAGGACCTGCGATGCTGCATGACGTGCCACCTGCTGCGCGGCACAGCCTTCCAGCGGCCACGCCTCATGCAGCTCCGGGTGAAAGACCTCCGCCAGTACCTGCTGCTGCGCAACATCCCCACCGACACGTGCAGGGAGAAGGAGGACCTGGTAGACCTTGTGCTGTGCCATCAGGGGTCGCGGGAGACACCAAGACCTGTGATGGAGGAGGAGGAGGAGGAAGAGGAAGAGGAAGAAGAGGAGGAGGAGGAGGACACACGTGAGGACGAGGAGGAAGACGGAGGGGGAGATGACACAGACAGTCTGCACTCGCTCCCCCACTCACGTGCCACCCCGCCACCCTCCGCAACTCGCTCCACCTCTGAACAGTCGGTCCTGTCCGCCTCTCAGGGAGACGTGCTCAGCCCCAGCGACAGCTCAGGGACCACCAGCCAGGTCTGTGCACTCACACTCAGCTGTGCACTCCACCCAGCCAAACACACAAACATCATTACCTGACAACATATGCTGTATGTGCTTTACATCTGCCCTCATTCTGTCCAAAATGATTAGTTTCAAAGATGAAGTCGACTTATTAACAGATTTCAAAGTGGCTGCCTAGTAGGACAAACACCCCCCCACCCCGCCGGTGCGTGTAAGATTTTATAAGTGTGTTATTTCTGTCATTTTTGAGTTCTCGTGGCTTTCTTGTGAATGAAATCTGAAAACGCGCTACATTCCTGTGGATTTCAAAGCATTCGTGTGACAGCTGGAAACATCTGTGTTAGCGTCGTGGGTGACCGCACAGCCCTCAGACCAGCCAGCCGGGCAGCTTAAGCCCTTTGCCTTTTTTGGGTCTGTTACATAGGCTGATTCTGTTATGTAACAAGCTCACAAGTTGAATATTCCCCAAAGCGCCTCAGCTGCAACATCAGAACAGCCCTCATCTTCATAGCTCTATGAATAAATCTGCCTTTTACTGTTAAAGAATCTTTTTCAGAGGAGTAATTGTTATTTTTTTCCAACCAAAGGTATATTTGCGGCTGTTGAACAAACCAAGAAACAAGTAAAACTCTGTGCATTAAGGGACATCGGTGTTTAATAAATAAATACACAGTTTTTGCAGTGGACACTGCTTAACTTCAGTTTTTAATACGTGCCGTTTTCTTACCAGTTTTAGCCAGTTGTGATTTTCTTTCTTTAAAATATAATCCACTGCATGTTTGCAGTGGATTATATTAATTATACATGATCTTACAGCAAAGGCTGCAGGCTGTGTGCTCTACTGGCTTCGCTTTTAGCCTCTTAACCTTTTTTTACCCAAAAATAAAAACATAAGTAGATAGAATTTTTTTAAAAAACATTTAAGGCTCTTTATATGACGCATGTAATGAGGGGAAAAAATATCAGCCAGAGGTCAGTAACCAATATCAGCCCTTTTAAAAAAAATAAAATAAAATACAAAAATCTGATGATCATTTCCTGCCTCTCCGATTAAATATTTTGTTGGATGTGCTTTATTTTTTTTTAAAAAATGAAAAAGAAAAGTCTATGAGTATTGTGTCATATGATCATCTTTCAGACTTTTTAGTTTTTGCTGCATCAGAAACAACAGAGTTAAATCAGAGCATCCACAATAACTCAGACAAACGTGGCTCAGTTACCTTAGAACACTTCTTATTCAAACACAACTGACAGTTGACAGTATATAAAAAATATATATATTACATGAAGTCATACAATCAAGTCTGGACATATTTGGATGCTGACATTAATGCCTTTTATTTCAGCTATTTACCTAACTATTTTCAAGCTGCAGTTTTATAATGAATATGGGTTTCAGGTGCAGACTCAGCTTCTGTTTTAGTAAGTTAGAGGAACATGAATCTTCTTTTTAACATTTATCTATCTATCAATATTTCCCTTTTACTGCCTTCTGTTATGAACATAATGCTCTGTTTGTGTTGCAAAGTTTATGAGCGTGTTCCTGATGTCTCCATCTGTTACTGCTGATTTGGCCACTCAAAAAGTTCCCCTTTTCTTTCCTGGAAGGAGTTTTGTTTTTATCTACTAATGCACTTTTTCAGTGTTATTTACAAGCTCATTTGACAACATATTGCGAATCAGTGGCAGATTTGAAACAACAAGTACACAGTCATTTTTGAACCTTTTATCCAATTTGCATTTGAATATTCTTAAATTAAATCAAAGATTATCCATGTTAGCCATATTCATTATAACGTGTCAGTTTTTTTTTAGTTTCTCTTCATTAAATGCTGGCAGCTGTGGTCTGTGATAATATTTCCATGCCGATGAGGAATTTCTTACCACCTTCTGTGACGTAACTCTGTACTTTTTCAGCCTTTTCAAGTTCCTTCCACTACTTTCACACTTCAGCAGCGGCTGAACAAAAACCTAACAAGAAGTCAAAAAAAGCCTTTTTCTTCCAGGGAGGTTTGATTTGATGAGTAAGTCATGGCTGCCGCTCGTGTTGGCGTCTCCGAGGAGTCTCGTCAGAGCGCAGACGTGGTGTCTCTGTGAGGGCAGGCATCTGGCACCGCGGCGCTGACGGATGCATTATTAACACATCTTCATCAGAGAAAGACTGCGGTCTGCTGAAATGTGCAGAGGCACACGGGGAGAGTTTGTGACAAGTTTGAGAGAGGTGGAGAAGCTAAACTCCATCTTGTGAGTTATCACCAAGCAGATAAAAGCAGGAGACAATATTGTCCTTCGCACGGATGTCTTTTCTTCTTCCTCCGAGGGTTAAAGGTGAAACCTCCACCTTTAACCCAAAAGATTAATTACCAAGTTCAGATGAGCAGAGTCCAATTTTAAAGGTGCCTGTCTGCTCGGTGGATTACTGAACAGTGGCAGCGTAACAAAAATGAAATCTGAGACAGATAAAGTCATTTCTTTGTCGAGGCACTGAAACGGATCAAATTCGAATAATAATCAGACAAAGAATGTGGATGAAATGAGGAATGTGGATAAACTGGTCTGACAAATAGGATCAGTACAAGGATGGGTAATCATCCGTTTTAAAATGGAGATATCAGAACTGGTGTGTGTAATGTGTATCCACAGAGAGGATGATGGGTAACTTTGCCACATCCTTGACACTAATACTCATCGAGGACACATTCCAGCGTCACGAGTCCCAGGACTACAGTTTCATCCAACATGTTAATCAATTACTGCTCTGTTCAAAAAGAACTAACATCGAAATATTCAACCTCAGCTGTTACACGAATGTGTGTCATATAATGATTATGAGACGATGAAAGACTCATTTCACAGTACCTCGTATTATTATTATTATTTTGGGCTAGATTTAGTAAACCGGCTGAATTGGTGTGTTCCAGCAGGTTCTGCAGGTAACATCCCAAAAATCACTGGTTTACAAACGTGGGAGAAAGCAGCTCGTTTCAGTCAGATATAAAAAGGACGTCTGCCAGGAGCAGGACGGGTTAAAAAAGTCAGGAACAAGCAGACCTGGAATTAACTCAAAACATAGTTGCTTTTTTTTTTTTTTTTTTTTTTTTTGGCCACAAAGGGGAACCATTTACACTCAAACCCAGTTACCACTTCAGTCCAAACATTTTGAAAACTTTTTTTTCTTTTGGCTCTGATTTAAATGAAGATAAATCATATTGTACCAACATGAATAAATTAACGTATACTTTCGTATCGTCTTTGTAAAACTGCACTCTTTAGTTTTTAACTGCATTTAAAAATGTTTCTTTATGATTCAAGATGGAACTGTACGGATACAATAAGTGATGAAAAGTCATTATAAAAAAAAGTAGCCAAATTAAATATAATAAAAGTAAAAGAGCTTTTTTGATGCACCCAACAGTGATGCTGCCTCGGTCTGCTGTCCGCCCCTTCGATATTATAAACAGCTGTTATTCTAGAAAATGAAGGCATGTTAATGTATAGAAGGATATATTTGTCAACCAGACCAAAAAAAGAAAAAGATTTAGGTGACACAGGTCTTTATGATGTTTTGTTTTTTTTTTAAACTATGACTGGAGATTCCATGTTATCTTAGATCGCCTTCACTTACTAGAGGCTAAAGTTTTTCTGTGCAAAAACAGGTTTTTATACAGTCCAGTGTTGGCCTTGGTTACATGAATGGAGATCCCCTTCCTTCATATATCTTTCCAGAAATGTTGCACATTCTTCTTGCAGCACCTGTCACAGACCCATCAAATGAGAAAATTAGGACATGCATTAGTTCTTTTGTGAATGTAAATAATGGTGCAATCAGAAGTGAATTCTGAGCACAAAACTAAATCGGATTATATAAGAAAAATGTGCCTCTATCTGACCAGAAAAACTGGAGGAAAAAAAGCAATAAAACCAGAAGTGTTACCGTGATATTTTCTGTACACTGACGTGAACTTGAAGAAATGAACTTGCAAGTAAACAAGCAAAACTTCAACTCCTGCCAGAACCCAGACTGTCAGGATTTGTCTGGTACTGGTTAGAGTCATTAACACAGCGTTGTATACGCAGTCCTTATCACTGGAAAGGTGTTTTCTGCCTTTTACAAATATTTCAGTGTAAATCTGAAGAGCAAAGGGAATGAAGCGAGACTCGCTAGACATGAAAGTGCTTCACCCTTACGTGTGATGTCCGTGGACCGCTGCTGGTGCTGAGAAGTGGAAAGATACTGTCATAAAGTCTCTTTGTAGAAAACCCTTGTTGAACCTTTTTTCCTCTCTCTTTTATTTATCAAGGCGCTGCTTTAAGGCTTCGTCTAATGTGGCATGAGATTAGTTTGGCCAGTGTGAGAACATAAGATAGACAGCGGATGTCACACCAGAAAGCGTGAGAGCAACAGCCTTCAAGCATGATTTTATTTTCCTTTTTTCTGTCTCTGCTCATGAATTTGATTTTTTTTTTAAAAGAAAAAAAATCCCTCAGCTTTTTGGTCTTTTATGTCATCAAAACCCTGATTATGCTGACAGACAAACCTACGAGTTCAGCGTCATTTTCCAAGTTTGATAACTCTTTACTTTGTTGATTTCTACCCCCACAGGAACATGAGGATACCCCGACAGCATCCCTCTTGAACCTGGAGTCCGCTGAAAGCATCTTAGAGGTGTGCCGCCTGTTTCTGCTGCACGTCTGCAGAGCCGAGCGCTCTTTATCTCGAACGCTGACTTGAGTGCGGTCCTTGAATGATCACAGCTCTGATCCCGTGTGGATTGCAGGTCAGCCCGGCGACGCAGAGGAGGATCAGGGCCTCGCTGTCTGATCTCGACAATGAAGAGGCGATAGAGAACCTCTCTGTCCGCCAGCTGAAGGAGATTCTGGCCAGGAACTTTGTCAATTACTCTGGCTGCTGTGAGAAGTGGGAGCTGCTGGAGCGAGTGCATCGATTATACAGGGAAAACGAGGAGAACAGAAAATCCAGTAAATCCACTTTCAGTTTTTTTTTATTTTTTAATTCCTATCTACATCAAAATCCTATTCTATGATATTTGGTTTATGCACAAGTATAATACTTCTTTCTCTCTTTTTTTTTTAGTGGAAAACGTGAGCATAACTGCAGGTAATTACATCTGATTATTGCATTTATGTTCGTGAGATACGGCACCGTCTTTGAACTCAAATACTGCATAATGAACTCCCTCGTCATTGTTTTACATTAAAGGGAACTTCATTGTTCCCTAAACTTATCAATTTTCTTTTGTACTACCCATTCTTATCTATAAAGTGGTGGCATTTCCTCCACCTCTCTGCAACAGTGGAGCTGGAGGTAAGATGTTGTGATAAAAAGCCACCGTGTCCATCGTCTTCATGAGCATCACAGTTGTTGTATTTGTATTGATCTGCCAGCAGTAAAAGCATGCCTATTATTATTTTTTTTTTTTTATTACCCATTTGGTCTTTTCCATCATCCTGTATGTTACTGATGGTCTTTACTTCCTCCCTGGTTCAATGTCTCCACATCCTGTCGCTTGTGCGTCACTTCCAGTTCGCAGCATCTCATTTAATTGTGAGTGACAGCCTCCCATCCGGCCATTAATGCATTCTGTTTAAGCGTTTACCTCTTGATGAGCCATCACGTTACTTCAGTAGCAGCATGTCTCCATCAGGTGTGATTACATTGTCAGGCCTGCTCACTGGCAGAAAGGGCTCGAGGATCTTATTAGCCCACTTAACATTCAGCTGAGCTGGGAGGGCAGACAGGCTGCAGCTGTACTGGCTTTTTTTTTTTTTTTTAACCCCCTGTCGTGCAAGATGTGAGTAACTGGAGCCAGAATTAGGCCAGTCGGCTGATCAGTCAGCGTTTTAACTCCTGTAAGCCAGTGCACCCACATGATTTGATCATAATCTGTTTAGAAGTGCGTGACTCTTCCTTCAAACTGCGATTGGACAGCTGATTGCTTTTCTTTTAGCTAATGATGACTCATTTTGAGCTGAAATGCATAAAACTGCAGAATGCCAACAGTGAAGCTGAAAAAAATCGTACTTTTCAAAGATCAAAGTAAGAATTTATACATGCCAAGTGTAAATGAAGAGTACAATATGTGAACGAATTGTTTGAGTCAGACAAGGAGAAGCTTGCCAACATCTGCACATCATCTCAGAGCTCCGTGGAGTTTCATAAGCGTCCAGGGAGAAATTAACTGTAACATTTCCATCCGCAGATGGTGTCAAAGCTCAGCTGGCTGCGGATGAAAACCTGTGTCGCATCTGCATGGATGCCATCATCGACTGCGTGCTACTGGAATGCGGTCACATGGTAACCTGCACCAAATGCGGCAAGAGGATGAGCGAGTGCCCCATCTGCAGGCAGTACGTCGTGCGGGCCGTGCATGTCTTCAAGTCTTAAAACTCTGTGTGTGCGCGCGTCCAAACGGCCCCTCAGGCGTGCACTTGGCCCGAACCCTAAATTTTCTCACTGAGGGTGATCCATTGTGCATGATGTCTCACAGGAGGAAATGCAGCAGCAGCAGCATCAGCAGCAACGGCAGGCGAGAGCAACGTCACGCTCTTCAGGAGCAGACTGCTGCCACCGGCGTACCACGATCCGCCCTCCCCCTCTTCTTACTAATTCATGTCCCAGCCCTCCTCGCTGGTCTCTCACTCATCCTGTGTTTGGTCTGTTGGACACACAGCAACAACAAAAAAAAAAAAAAGTCCTGCCATCACCACTTTTCATTCTCTGTTTAGATTCTGCTCACAGGAGGCTAGAGGGAGTGATGTGGATACTTGAAGAGGGTTGTTGCTTGTGGTGAAATATCTTAAGATCCCAGGGTTAGAGTCAATATGGTTTACACAGTCATGCCACATGACAACTGTGTTATCTCTATCAGTATTCTTTAGGATTGTGCAATATCAGGAAAAAAAAAAAAAAAGTCTGTCCTTTTCAAACTCTACATGCACCGAGTCATCTCATCTCACACACGGGAGCACGTGGGGTGCCAAACATCATGCCTTCAGGGGGGATTCGGTTATTAAAATGTGTCTCACAACCAGCAAGCTTGTTGGAATAGTTTGCACCCATTCTGAGTTTTTTCCTCCAATGAACTTTTAGGGAATACCATTCAAACCTTTTTAACCCATGTTGTGTTTTAGGATGTGATTGTTTCTCTTTTTTCTCATCTGTACTCTCTACTGGTGTACATTCCTGTTGTTGTTCATTCTGACCAAAAAGAAAACAAAAAAACAAAAACTATTCAATGCCGACTTACAAGCACTTTTTGGACCTTTCAACCACGTTTCACTGTCATCATGTGATCCAAAAGGATTTTATATAATCTGTCTAATGCATCATCCCGGCTCTGAGGGGCGCAAAGAAATGCAACTGAAAGCATCAGTAAAAACTGGACTTTGAATTTTAAGTTGTTTTTTTTTCACCATTTTAATTTTGCATAATTTTCACCAAGCAATATCATCTTATTCCAAGTCTACCAAATGTTTGATTGTGCCGTCCTTCAATGTCCGATCTAAGGTAGGTGACAGGTGCTACTTGCTCGTTTTTGAGTGCAACATCAGCATACTTTTTCCCATGTTGTCCAGGCCCTGTGAGGAAGAGGTAGCCGTCTTTACTTTAACCTGTTATGCAATTTTAACTTTGCTTTTTTTAAAATCTCAACATTCATTTAATTCAGAAGTCACTAAATATGTGTGTTCTGTATCTGTCCTACGTTTTAAACAAACTGCAGTCGATTTTCTGTTGAGTGAATCTCATAGATAACCTCTCTTGGATAAGTTATCAAATGTATATTTTTCCATTTACTTGGTGGACACGTGTTTAAAACTACTAGGTTTGGAAATAAAGCTATTCTGTTTTTTCAGAACGTATTCCTGCTGGTTTTGGTCAGATGAGTTTGAGTCTTTCACCCATTAAACCTGACTCACTTTCCATCTTTTTTTTTATAATTCTTTTTTTCTCTCCATCGTCTGCTTAAGATCCAGAAGTGACGCTTGCATCACTGTAAACAAACACTGTAACTCTGTCAGTCACGTGATTGAAGCTGCTGGTTCTCAAAGATGTCATTCGTGGGCAGCTACAGCATTATCAGACTGGAAAAGGGCATCGTGAGCACTCATAATCTCGGATCTTTATATTTTGAATGTTGAACCTCTTTATTTTGGTTAAAAGAAGAAAAATGATTTATTAGATTCAATAAAAATGCAGTACTACAAACCAAAAGGTCTTTTTGTAAGTTGGTGATCCATTTGATTGAAACCCCCAAATAACCAAACACACATAGTTCAATATTTAAAATGTATTTAATATTTCAAATGTTGACTTTTCCTAGAGGCTTTAAATGTACATTATGTACAGACAGATTTGAAGTAAGGTACTAAATTTTGTCATGGAGACATGTTCCTTTAATAAAAACATACATTTTTAATGCAAACCCATCCATCACACTGTAGAAACTTGGACAGCTATTCAGAAGTTACACAGAAGACTTTATATAAAAAAAAAAGAATAAAAAATAAGACTTCTATTTTAAAGATTTAAAAAAAAACATGGAAATTAAATAATTAAGCTGGTGAGTTAGTGTTTTTAGACATGTTTCAGCAGTAAAACTTGCCATTTTTGAATGACTTAGTTTACAACTTAAACCTTTAAAAATAAAAACACACACACAGCCAGTGTTCATACTTGTCTTTTGTCAGTAGAGTTTATATAATTTGTACAAATCTTTCGTAGAACTTGTTGCTGGGTCCTCACATAAAAAAATAATACACGACTATTGTCTTTTATTTGTTTTAAATAAATACAGAAGATTGTGTAGTGAGTCTTGAAGCTTCTGGTCAGAGCCCTGCTATCTTTAGGTAGTATTAGAGGAAGTATTGATTAATGAGAAAGAGATATTTTCTTTAAAAGGTTCATTTGTGGTCCTGCAGGTGGAAAGTGAATCCACCACAAAGTTGAATTGTGGGATAATAAAAGGTTTCCAATAAACAGAAATAACCTGCTTATAGATGAAAGTAAAAATATGTACAGTCATGCTACATACAGTCAGGTCCAGAACTACCGGTAGTTGAACAATGACAGTTTTATTCATTTTGTTTTTATACGCCACCACAATGGATATAAAACAACCAATCAAGATGTGATCAAAGTATTGACCTCCCTCTTTAATTTAAGAAGTTTCACAATGTTTTAAGCAAAGAACCTCCAATATCAGGGGATCAAAAGAAAACCATTTATTTCCAACTTAAAAGACAACTTAAAATGGTTGTAATACTTAAGGGAGAAATTCATACTTTTGTTAAATCTTTTAAAGCTGAAAATCTACTCTTTGATGACATCTTGAATGTTTTGTTTCAAACCCAGTGTGGTAGTGTATAAAAGCTCTGTCATCATCCAGATACCTAAGGACCAAACTGTATTTGTTGTTAGAGGGTATGTTTGTCTTCACAGAAGAAAACACAGGACTGGTATAAAGTTAATATGTTATTTCTTGGCTTTACTGGGTCTTTACATTATACTCTCTTTTCTTATCATATTGAGTAAGGGGGTAAGCATGTCTATATTGTTAAAAAGTATTTATCGACAGACGTAAACGTTTTTTGCTGCATGCTGAGCTAAAAACGTTTCCTTCAACGACGCACCAATAACACTAAAGAGGGATGGCAGAGCTTAGTGTGTACGTAAATCTTGATATAAATCAGTCAAATACAAGCTGTTAGTAAAACTAGCTGAACATCTTAGTGGTGAAAAATATGCTTTATACACTGTACACCGCGAAATATACGTGGGAATACATTCATGTATTCATATTTACAGCTTCAGTGCAAATAACTTTTGGAAATGTTTCTGCTTGACATCTCATCCAAACGGACTCGGTATCCTCACCGTGGCATGAAAAACAAAATATACAGCATCTATGTCAATTAGAAAACAAGACCCCACTCAAAAACAGGTTTCCTTCAAAAAGTTTACAACTAATCATTAGGCCTCTGCTTTTCAACAATTAACAACTGAACAATAATGCCAACAAAGGATTCCTTTCAGCACTATGATGCCGTACAGTGGTGCATTTAATACTGCACATAAATGTATGAAACCATTTCTGATACAAAAATATTATCTATAATGCAATAAACTTTGCATTAGAACAAAGAACGATCCATAAACATCAAAGGTTAACTGTGGTACAATACAGAGTCAGTTTAAGAATAAATAACTTATAAACAGGTGCAACAGCAATACGTTTTGGAGTATTGCCTTCACTGAAGACGTCCATTTTACATCCTGACTTAGCAGCCCAGGTTTCCTTTACATCACTTTTACGGGATATTGATTATCCTTGTAGATAGTAACACGCAGTCATCTGCTGCCTCCATGTGGACAGTAGTTTCACCGCTTTTTACAGTTCCCCACTTTCAGCTTAACTGATCTTTTGCAGCAATTTATCCTCTATCAGTTCAAACTGCACGCTAACTGACATTTCTGCGATGAACTGGTCGCATCCCTCCTTGGTCACCTGTTTGCAGTATCGCAGATCAATGTGGCAGATGCTTCCACAGCGTTTGAAATAGGTCAGCGACTGGTCGGTGACCCTGTTACAGACTACAGGGAGGAACTGGGTTAGAAGAAAATTAACAAAATGCTCCATAAAAGGTCACATGTACTGACATGAATGATAAGCACGCATGGATTAATCAGGCCAGTAAATTAAGAGATTAAATGCAAAAGCCTCATCAAGGTAAACTGTGTTTTGGGATTCGTGTGGTGTCTTGAGCCAGGAAGTGTTTTCCTTTTAGCTGAGTCCCTGTTTGTGAAATTTAATTAAGTTAAAAAGTGAAAGCTCAGAAATGATCTGGAGTAATTCTTCACTTTTTCTTTGCAGGGCAAGATGAAGAATACTGGGGTAGACTAACAGAATCCAATGATAAGCATATCTCTTTTTTTTTTTTTTTTTTTTAAATATGCTCATTTAAACTTTAGAATCAAAACTAAGTGTCTGCTTAACAGTTTAAGGCACTCCTCTACCTGGAGGATGCAGAATCTGTGTTTTCAGATAAGGAATTTCAGGGGATTGGGAGGTGGAGTGGACCAAATGACTTCATACCCACAGAAGTGGTAAATATTTTTGGTTTGATTTTTTTTTTTCCTGCATGGTAGACTTTTTTACCTTTAAGGATGCAGCTACAAAACTGGTGACTGACAACAGTTTTGAGGATAACTCTCAAGCACATGCAGTGATTTCTACCCCTAAAACTGTCTTTCTTAATCGAGCACCGAATGATTTCCTATTGACCAAATGAACTATTAAAGATAAAAGTCTTTGCAGTTTTACAGTGAAAATTATAACTCCTAAATTATTTAACTATTAGCCCACACATCTTTTCATGGAGTGATATTCCCAGAGATTACCTCATAGCTGTGGGACTATTAGCCTGGTCAGCCATAACCATTCTCTGTGCAAAAACCCTCCCATGAAATGGGTCTGGTACCCTCCCGTTCACAGCCATTTCTACCGATAAAAAACATGCCGGACCTACTGTAACGAGGTTTGGACAAGTTTTATACGATGATTCCTAGAGAAGCATCCAAGACCCAGTATAAAACAACAAATATGAAAGGAGATATGCTAATAACACCCTGGATCAACAGACAAGTTGTTCACTGGAGCTCCCACTCCACTGCGCGCCACTGTGGAC
>JAOWBL010000004.1:9030708-9059807 GCA_028564865.1 Zenarchopterus dispar | reverse complement strand
GCAGACTCAGCTAAAAAAATATAAATAAAAAGTAGTTTGATCTACAGAAAAGCTCATAAACACAGAGGCTGTGTATTTACCTGAATTTTAAGATCTGTCAAAGAATAGATGATGTATAATGCTTGTGTGGATTCTTGGAATCAGAATCAGTCATTTATGTCATTGTATTTCTCAAATATTTGAATCAAAGGCGTCTGAACTTGTTTTTCTTCATCCTCGAAGATGTTGCACCTCTTTTCCTAAAGGTTTTGTCCATTCTTCCATCAACAACTGACAAAACCCTCTAGATGGAAATTGAAATATCTTGGAGAATAAAGACAAAGAAGTTTATTTGCCTTTAATTTCAAACTTTTACGGATGTATTAGGTCCATTAAATCTTAGAATCGACAGAGGGTTCGCTTTCTTTTTCACATCGCAGCATATAGGAGTACAGCTGATACGTTCCATATGAAACTTCACGAGACAGTCCCTCAGTTCATGATAAACATGTTACGTGGTTTATAGAAAAAAGCACAACAAGAAGGTTGTTTGTGATCTCGGGGATGCTATAAAATTACAGTATGGAGAGGTCTTAGCAAAATATTATACTTCATAGCAAAACAAAGTAAATAAGTATAACTTCTGCTTGGTGAAATAGTGCTGGGAAAAGAAGAAAGAACAACACAAACTAAAAGAGATGCAAGGAGTAGAGAAGGCTGTGAACAAGGTTAGACCCTAAGAGACTTGGAAGGCAATGAAAGAAAACATCAAGTGTAAACAATACAATACAATATAGAGAGTACTCACTGCCAATTTCTGAAAAAAATACATAATTGAAAAATAATCTGGGTCACAATGGCATGGTTTCAAATCCATGCTTCACTACTCTATTCTACTAATATGCAACGAGTCTCTGTAAACAACTGTGAGAGATGTAATGTACAGTATATGTGTATGTACATGTATAGTATATTACACCTAAAAATAGACATCTATTCTTCTGAGCTCTAGAAAAAAAACTACAATGATCATTTACATAAATACAGAAAGAAAAACTTTACAAAGTAGGGCTTAAGGAGGTTAAGAGCCTTACTCCTCAGGTAACTGCCCAGGTGTCTATTGACAAGTGTTCACCAACTTAACCTGAATTCACCAAAAATGTCTCATCACAGGTGAAATGTTCTTACCTTTGCAGTTTTCTTAGACCAGTACACCACAGGAACTCCAGTAATTGCGAGTTTGGAGTCATCATCAGCATGTTCTTTTAACACAACCTTCACAGCCAAAGACAACGACAAAAGGTAAATGAGACCTGTGTCATGTCTGCTGGACCCTGCCTAAAAATGTTATGATTTGTTGCCTTTATTTATTTATTTATTCATTCATTCATTCATTCATTCATTCATACATACCTTCATGTCTTCCAGGAGAGCTTGAGGGTTTTCTATTCCCACAGGAACACTTTTCTTATTCTCAGGGAGAGACTCCAGCTTCTCGACCAGTGTTTTAAGTCCAGTCAGTTCAAACTCTGTCAAATGGGTCCATTTACTCGGAGATTCAGAGGATGGAGAGTCGGAGGGGGTTTTGGGGAAATCTAGACAGGTGGAGCTGGGATTATAGCTGTCTTCAGAGTCAACAGATAAAACAGCTTTGAGGAGCGGGCCCTTCCTGCCATCGGGTGACCAGGAGTTATACTCTGCAGCTCTTTCAGACTTTTCTCCCTGCTCGTCCCTGATGTGAGTCCCACACGAATCCTCGTTTGTATCCTGACTCCTGGAGTCAGAGGATGGGCTTTCTGTCTTTGCCTTTGGATCATAGTCTGAAAGGGCAAAAGCAGTTAATTAATATTCATTTTTAAAAATGTCCTATAGTAACAAGGGAAAAAGAGATGTTTATTACTTTTAGATCTATTGTAGGACATTGAAAGTAGAATGAGGCAACATGGAAATTTGTCCTGGATTTCTATCAATCAAAACTTGAAATCTCATTTGAATGCAGCTGGTGTAAGGATACATCACAGCGCCTGGCGTGGTTAACTTGAAAACGTGACAACATCATTAATGCTGAATCATATAAAGGTTGTGGAGGAACAGACTGTACTTCAGACAATGCATTTTAAAGAGAAAAAGTCTTGTTTTTGAAGTAAGACAATAACATACATTATTCTGCACTTTTTAACTTTTTTTAATGCATTACAGATCTGCAAGCAGCTAAAAACCTTTGAAAAATGATGATATAAAAAAACATAACAAAAGACGTGGTAAAGCCAAGAGGCCCTTATATTAGGCTGCGTACCTTTCAAAACTACAGAAACTAGTCTCCTAAGTGGGTAAGACTAAGAATGCATGTATTCCAACCAGAACCTGGTTTTGTTTTTGTTTTGTTTTTTTTGTTTGTTTTTTATGCATTATTTTCTACATTAAATACGTTACATTAACATTTTAGGAAATTTGTTTATAGGTAATTTCACTTACCTGGAGGCTCTTTACGGATCTCCTGAGTAAGGTAAGACCGTTTGGTGAGACAGTGCAGGTATCTCTCCAGAACATACCAGCACATCTCATAGTAAAAAGGAAAACGGAATTTGGAATTAACCTGATAACAAGAAGAAAAAAAGCCTTTAAAAAAATAGTTTTGGTAGACACTGCTTACTTTTTTTAGTAACACAATTTCCGAATAATGAAATGAGTGCCCTCTGACTTTTGTCCCTCATTTCTCCTTCAATTGAACCAATCTAATTCCTTTACTGCTTCTCCTCATCTCATCCAGACACTGCCTCTTACAGGTGAACTATTCACCTTTCGTAGTTCTCAAAGAGATTAATCTACCCCCCCGTAGAGTTAGTGAATTACTGATCAGAGTTTAGCCACACGTTGGAGAGTCCTACCTTAGTCCTGTTCTCTATCTCATGGATGGTAAGCTGCATAGGAATGTTAAAGCTGTGCAGAATGTTGCCTCCAAACACCAGCGCGTCAACGGGAGTGTAGACGGCATGAATCCAACCTTAATTGACAAACACAAATCAAAGATGTGAGACGCAAAGAGAAGAGTCATGCAAACTCACAGAGAGAGACATTGCATAATAACTAGACACAATTTAAGAGTTGCTCTCCATTTAAGTGGTAGCCAACCTACTCCTGCAGGCTACCTTAAAAGAACCATGCCTACACACCAGATGGGATGAAGAAAGTGTATCCTTGTTTAAGCTCCACTCTCTGGCATCCATCGGCGCGGTCTCCTAGGAAGATATCACTCTGTTTGCCTGACAGGACCCAGTCCTCGTACAGTGCAAGGTTATGGGGTGTTGGAGGCACAAGCCAGAACACCTGATGAGCATAAGTCATTTTTAAAAGGATATTTTTCTGAATGAGGTATAATCAACACTGAGACTGCAAACAATATCTGAGCCTTTATGAAAAAACTAACTTACTTTCTGTCCCTTAAATACGTGATACCAAACTGAGGTTCCCCCAAAATCGATGTGGAAGTCTGTGTAGCAGCCCTTCACACTCATCAAACAATATCTAAAAAAAAAAAAAAAAAAAAGGAAATAAAGTCATTCAAAATCAGACTGAAATCTATAATAATACTAACACTGAAACTACATAACTCAACCAATTGCAGGGAAGCAGTGATCTCAGTTATTACTGAAAGACAAACACATTCCCCATTGCATGACAGGAAATCACTAACAGGGGTCCCACTGTGTGGAAAATTGTACACAATTTCTCCTCTGGCAGTTAATTGATGGGTGATTAGCACCCTGAGTGAGAAATTATTTATTAATTTAGCTAGCTGGGATCAGCTCTGAAAGAATCACCACCGAAGCATAAACATGAAAAAAGACCACATTTCTCTCACTAATGCGTTAACACACTGAGAGGTGACGTGGCAGGTTTTTTTTTTTTGGCAGTTTTACAAATAAGTTTGTTTGTTTGCACTGAATTTTTTCACCCTATCAGCTACACTTGTCAACACGAGAAGCCCTAAAGCTTTTAGAATAAGTCCTCACGGATATTGGGGGGGGGTTTGTAATGAAATACGATTTTGATGTTAAAATATGTGCAAATCAACACCTGATGTGTCATCTACTTCACACATCAAACTATAAATGAGATCACAGCAAATGAAGCCAAAAACCACAATTTAAAAAAAAAAAAAAAAGTTAGTACTTTATACTACAAAGCTGTAATTCTGATTGAATAAGAGGAAATGGTAAACAAAATGGTAAACTATGGAGATAATAATTTTCCTACTTATATTGTACTAGTGCTGTTAAAACTGCATTTTACAGCAAGTATGTTACATGTGCAATATCAACAGTAATAGACTATAATGATTTACAAGTCATTTAAATCCAACAATAAATTACAAATAATGCAAAGACAAGAGAGGATAATATATCCCATTTTGAACCAAGGAACCTTAGTTTGTTTTTTTTTTAAATGCGTTTATTTGGACTTTGATGCCAGAAATAGAATTTGTCAATATTTGAAGATTTTTTTTTTTAATCTTTAATGTATAATCATTAAAACACTTAAAGAATAGAAAAGAAATCTCTAGGAGAGGGAAGAGACTACAGTACATAGATACAATTCAGGAGTGAAAATCCATCAATAGGCTCGACAAACACTTAACCCTGGAGAACCCACGTGGTCAAATTTGACCACAGTTTTTTGCTGATACCCAATATAAAAAAAAAAAAAAAAGATTGTTGGGTTCTCCAGGGTTAAACACTATTATCACTGGAAGATGATTTCTACTGTATCAACAATAGTTAATGCTCAACCAACAAAGGGGTACAAGAATGTAAACAAGAGTTCTGCCATCTCTTGCCCTTAGCTCATTTAAGATGGACTAATTTCATGTGTAGAAGGGACCCTGTCGTCATGTAAAGAAATCCTGAATGCTTTCTGGGACCATCCCACTTGTTACAAGAACACAGCTCAAACCAAACTCAGAGATGGGGGTGCATGAATATAGAAGATCTGTAAAAATAGCATTAATGACAAATGTCTAATTCAAGTTTCGGAGTAACAAACCCTCCTTTCTAAGTGGTTCATTTTTAGACAAGACCTTGCTTTTCTCAGCTCAGAATCTGACAAAACCACATGCTGAACATCTGACATCATACTGACTCTGTACTAAAGTAGTCTGGGTGCTGAAGGCATTTCCTGGCTGTCCAGACCTGTCACGCATTGAAAAGATTTAAGTCATTTATAAAGGAAAAATAAGAATGAAGCAAGTCCCAAACTTTTCAGAGACTGAGATAACATGTGAACCAATTTCACTTCAAATGCATCTTCTCTGTAAGAGTACTTAAAAAAAGGTGAAGTAGCATGATAGTAAATGTATCACCTTTGTTAGTTTCAAATGTTTGATATCTGTTAGCTTCCACGCTTTTAACATAATAAAACATGAGCTCAAATTTTATCCTCTTAATAAATGAACAAAACAATGACATGACAAGAACCACAGTTTGACAGGTCACACCTGATGTAAACAACACAGTAAAGTAAGTGTTTTTTTTTTTTTACAGTTAACTTGGAATTATTTGAGTACAAACTGCTTTGGTAAATGCATTGAAATAGCTTTAGTTCTCCCTAGTTTCAGCTCTTTCTTTTTAACTGTTTGGGAAATTGACTAAAATTATTAGTAACTGGGTCTTGGTTAAAGTAAGAAAAAAATGCTACAGTTATTACATTCTGTACAGTTTTATCTCCACTCTGAGGAACCACCTGATCAGTATTTCCAAATGTAAGATCTCTGCATAAATATCATTGATTCTGATTCATTTCAGTTTCATTTTAGCTGACTGTGCAGATCATCCTTCTCTGTTGAGGGAAAAAATGTTGCCTAGCAACAGTCAAGACTTGCCACAAGAGGCTGAAAATATGCAATGCTCTACAGTTATGAAGTACTTCATTAGATGATGTGATCCCATGAGAAAATAAGATATTTTACTCACTATTCATGTGACTGTTGAACAGTTTTTACTCGTAGATAAACATTCATCTATCCATGTTCCAAACCCGTTTATTCCTATTCAGGATCACTAACCACCAAGCCATCATGCTGCCCATAAATAAATAACACAAAAAAAAAAACCTTAATAAGACTTACACAAATGAACAACAGCAAAGCCTTACCTTTGCACTTTGGGGTACTTCATCTCTGAGATAATGTTGGTGGCTTCTGTTTGGCTTTGTTTCAGATTAGGGGGCCACATGTTGTCCACCCAGTCAACTTGATCCACCTATGGGAGCAATCAAAACTACACATTTACACTTTTCACACAGTGTTCTCAGTCATCTTCTCTGACTATGTTACGGGATTTGTGAGCAGAGAGCAGCAAGTTACATTACCACTGTCGGTCGCTTGATGAGGTTCTCCAGCTTAGTGTGGCTGAACTCTAAACTGATGACATTGAAGAGTTTGTCGCGCTCTTCCTCTGGTGTCTCGTAATAACGGACAAACTGAGCCATGCTCATTTCAGAGCCTTTTTGAGTGCTTACATCCATAACATCCACGGAGCGCCGACTGCCTGCAAGAAACAACCAGGACACCGAGCGAAAGAAACCTGTAAGCACATGTAACATAGTTTGTTCACAAGGAAAACAGAAGCAGGAGAATCCCATCAATGATAAACTGTATGAATGACACTGAAGGATTATAAAAAGAATAACAAGTGAAGACAAAGAATTCATCCTACATCGAGACCAATAGTGTATTTTGAAATTTCTAAATAAGTGAGGTGGATTTGCAGTAAAACTTTGTAGGTTGTTTCACAGGCTCGTGTCCATCTTACCACAAACAAATCTGCCAGCCAAAAACTGCAAAAGCTCTTAAATGTGTTATACACAATGTTCCCCACTAGATGGTGTATTCATATGAGCACACTATTTGCAACTGGACAATATTTTTTTTTGTTGTTGTTGAACAAAATGTCTTAAAGGGCAATGACATTTTACCAGCAAGAGTCACTGTAATGTTTCCACCAAATATGTCAATGAGGCATTCAGTACATATTTTTATGTGCATGTCCATTTTAACAAAAGTTGTAGTATTGTTTACTTTTACTTTGGGTACAAAGTTTTAAAATTTTCTTTTTTTTATATTTATCAACTTTCTTACACCACATACTTAGAAGTTTGCAATTTTTCCAGTTTTAAATTAAAAAGATACACATACAAAAGAAAAAAATCACTCTTATAGCTTTGAGAACGAGTTTATTATCCCATCTAAATATATACACTTCATTTTCAAATGTCTACATCTATGAATGCACATCTCTTTGACAGTTCAGATAATCTTCAAATCTATCTGCCAATATAACAGTCATGTTAAGATTTAAGCCCTGCTGGACTGTCAAAGAGATGTGCAATCACAGATGTAAACAACCTTCCAAAGTCTTAACAAAAACCAAACATAAATTACTTTATTTGGAAAGCCTAACCTTCTAGATGGTTATAAGTGTTATCTTACTTTTACTCTCACTCACACTGGGGTTTTTTGTATATTGGTTTTGATTAGTAGTCACGTCGGTGTTTATAGGGTGTGAAAAATGCAGCAAGCATCCTTTTTACAGAAAAAAAGATGTGAGCTTCTATGCTTGCTTCATGTCCATTTTACGATCAATTTCAAAATGTTATTACTTGTTTTTAAGTGTCTTAATGGTATAGCACTGTCCCACTTGAGTGAACTCATAAAACCTTGCACTCCAGCTAGAGGACTGAAGCCTGCAAACCAGTTGATGTTTCCTGTTTTAGAATGAATAATAGAGGTGACACTGCATTTTCAGTGGCTGCCCTCAAGACTGTGGAAAAGTTTATCTTTTAATATCGGAGCTGCTAAAACCCTTTAAAAGTTGACCAGAAAACACATATTTTTTCATTGGCTTTTATTCACAGCTGTGCAGAACATCTAATCATATTTTCATTTTATTTTATTTATACGTAACCTTGGTAAACTATTGTTTTAAATGCGCTACATGAATAAACTTTGACTTGACAACAAACTGTGTGGTAATAGCAATGATTGTCATGCGTCTGACTTTTAGGTCACCTCAGATCAATTCATTACAGAGTCAGTAATTTGTCAGCAGCTAGCTCTAGATATAGATATGATTTGGTTTAGTTTGCATTACAGACTGGTTTAACAAGTTTATGTCCATAAATATAAATATGTGCTTGTGGGCATTTGTGTATTCCACTTACCCACTAATCCTTTAATTTCACTGACTGTAAACTCTGGATCAGGCATTCTATATAAATGTAAGAAAAGGGTGCACATAAGCCAGTAGATATACAACGTGACGTCAAAAGTTTAAAACACATACAGTATATCCAACTGATAGCATGTTAACAGTAGAAGGTTACGCTACACTAGAACAGTCACATAGTAACAGATAAGTAATCAGTTACTTAACAAAATTACAAAAAAAAAGGAACTATGATCAGATATTTGAAAGTGTGCAATTAAATCATAATTAGTGTGTTCAATATTAATTGATTATATTTTGATTATGTTATGGAAGAAATAAGATCTTATTCATTTTAATTAACATTAAAAAAGGAAGAACAATATTTTTAAAGTTTAAGAGCTATGTCCTTTATTTGGCCTTTGATTAAAAATAGTAACAAAACTTACAGAGATGCGAGATCATCTTACATGTTGTAGAATACACACAGCACACTTGTAGTTTGTGCCACTGTTGTTTTTGCAAGAAAAATTTGATTTGACCAACTGCAAATGAAAATGCAAACTTAATTTATTTGCTTTAAAAATGTTTTGATATGCAAAAAACTATGTAGAATTTAAATTGTGTGGTGAGCTCTTTTGTTAATGTATAATGTGCAATTGTTTGAATATTACATTATTAGCTACCCATAAAATTAATATCTACTACTATGGGTCAAAGTCATCTGAGCTAATCACAATATATGGACTGTATTAGCCATTTAAAAAAAAAACAAAAAAAACTCTCACCTGATGCCTAATTCATCTTTCTCTTTAAATATGAGGGGGATCCTGAGGGCCTCCCTCTGCACATATTCATAAGTGAAGTCTGCAAGACAATAACTGTATGTTTTAATCAAAAGCATTTATGTGATAACTCAATTATTGTGGTAAATACATGCATCTTGTCAACCAAGAATCAAATGTAACTCTAAATGATATAGCTACTTTAACTACTGACTTGAAAGAAGGCATTGACATGCATTGTGTTCCTTTACCTTTGCCCTCCATTGAGTGGACAAAGTCTCCCCTGTAGCTGTCACTGGCAAGCTTTTCCTCCACGCTGAAACCTCTGATGTTTGCGATTTCTTCAACATCTGACAGGTCCTCGTCTTCATCGTACATCCTCCGGCAGATGGAGCGCTGCGATTGAACATGACACGATATGCGTGACAAAAACGCGTGGAAAGTTCACTGTTTCTGTCACACAGGCCCACTCCCACTCTACTCCAAAGACCATCTGCCAGTACCTTTGACTGATGATAAATCACTGGACGCTGGATTCATGTCAAACTTTCAGATTTTTGTAGCACTAACTCTGTTACTTTACCAGTATATATGTATTTCTTCAATGTGACATACAGCACAACTGTTAATCTACGCTTGTTAAAAAAGAAGGCATGTGTTGGTATGATATTCCAAGATGTTGACTCTAAATTATTTGCAAATTTTCACTTGTATATAAATTATTTTGACTCCTTTTAACTACCCTATGCACGATAAATATGAGAGAAATTTATTTCGTTTTTTGTTTTTTTTGTTTTTTTTTAATGCGATATCTTGTTGTTTTCCCTCGAGTCTTAAAACGTGAACAGCTTTAGTGACATGACAAATACCCCAACGTTTAACGGTTACGAGCGTTAGCTCGGCTAACTAATTAGCTCGCTGCCAGTCTCTCTCCGCGAGCTAACACGAACGACGGACGCTACACACCAGCCTACGTCCAGATTCAGCGCACGCCTCTGCCGACTGAGCCATCGTCTCTTAAGCTGCTTTTCCAGTCACTGGGTGTTGGGGAAGCATCCTCATGCGCAGCAAAGTTAAAGAAGCACTTAGCACGCTTTACACATTCAAAACAAGGGAACCATGTTTTTGTGTATGACGTCATCGCCAGAGACCAAAACAGACGTCACGCGCCATGTCAGAACAAAAACATTAGTCACAAGTGAACCAGAAATAACACTTAAGCGTAAAAATTCGCACTTGTATTTCGATTAATATTTGTAATTTTTAAAACCATTATATACTCACACATATATCACTGAATTAAAGGTTTTTGTACAACCTTTATTCCTAATGTATGACGATTTTTTTAAACTTCAGAATAAATGGCTATCCAAACATTTTTCAGCGTTCTGTTCTCTAAATACAAAGCCACTCATTTAAAAAAAAATTAAATGCTCTAATTCGTATGTTTAATGTTTTAGAACAGTTTTAGAACTGAAAGTAACTCAGTGAAAGTAATCAAATTGAACAAGTTTTATAGATTAGCAATTCAAATGTTGCATTTTGCCTGTAAAAATTACTTTCGTTCCTACTGATAGATATAATACTGCTTTCAAGGTGAATATTGATTAAATTATTTATTTGCATTTTATTACACCTTGTGTCGTATTAGGGCTAGGAAATACATTCTTCAGTCAGCAACGGATCTTCCTCTCAGCTACAGCGCGTGGCCTTATGGGTAATTTAAGGTGCAAGCGGCACCAACACGTTTAAAGAAGACAGCTGCCTGGAAAAAAAAACGGCTTCCGGACTTCTGTCAACAGGCGAGGTTGCTTTCTAACTGCACATAGTTGTGCTGCCTTTTCTGTCTGAAGCGTGACATACGACTGCACTGCTCGCTCCGCGTTCTCACAACTGTCGCAACATGAGTCTGAACGAGCATTCACTGCAAGCTCTGTCCTGGAGAAAATTGTACCTGAGTCGAGCTAAACTGAAGGCTTCTAGTCGGACATCAGCCCTGCTGTCTGGATTTGCTATGGTAACTTCGTCTCCAAAGCATCCTCTTGCTCCTCTCTGGATTAGCCAATCACATGACAGAGTGCTGGTGTGCGTTTAAAGATTATTTTTGCTGTTTTTTCCCTTCTCTTTAGGTGGCTATGGTAGAAGTGCAGCTGGACAACAGTTATCCTTACCCTCCTGCTCTTCTTATCACATTCAGTGCTTGCACCACTGTGCTTGTGGCTCTTCACCTGTTTGCTCTGATGGTCAGCACCTGTATTTTGCCTAATATAGAGGCTGTCAGCAACGTGCACAATCTCAACTCTGTGAAGGAGTCTCCACATGAGCGGATGCATCGACACATTGAACTAGCGTGGGCTTTTTCTACTGTCATTGGTACCTTGCTCTTCCTTGCTGAGGTGGTTCTTCTCTGCTGGGTCAAATTTTTGCCCATTAAGCCTGACAAATTAAGCAATAACACTGTTTCTTCGGGTGTGGCTGCAGCTATTACCTCAACCGCAATCATGGTCCCATTTGCTTTGGTCTTCATACTCTTTGCTGTGCATTTCTATCGCTCCTTGGTCAGCCACAAGACCGATAGACAGTTTCAGGAGCTTGAGGAGCTATCTAATCTAACTAGACTTCAAAATGAACTCGACAACAGGGGAGACTCTTCCATCTTGCAGTCACCAAGCTCACATTTCCCATAGACAAACACACTGGATGGATATCTGTAGTGGAACTCCTCATGGGAACTCTCCAAGTTTGTTTGTGAAGCACCAATGTTGGCTTCAAATGTTTTTACAGGAATTAAGATATTTGTTGTGAAATTTACTTTTGTGAAGAGTTGTATTTTTAAAAGACATATCTGATCATCTGCAAACTCATCAATTTGCCACAATGCATGAAGCTTGAAATCACAAAGTCTTAAATGTGATTGTTGCTTGAATTATCTACTGATCAGTAATTAGAATCATGTCTCTTGCCTGTTGCATTTATTTATGTTTATCAGGAAGTACTATATATGTTTAGGTATATTCTCTTGTCCTTTTTGTGAACCATCTGTGTTTTTATCTTTTTCCATTTAGTTACAGGATTGCTTGTATTGTTGTCTATTTATAGTAGCTTGAGATTTAAGTAAATTGACTAATCTTTGCCAAAATCACAGTATTATTAGAGTAAGTTAAGTTGCTGACATTGTGGCAGAAGCTGTAGTGTTAAAATAAACACTTTTTTTTTTTTTTAACCAACATGCGTTCAGTTTGAGTGTTGAAAGCATTACAACTCTAATGGCGTCTATGCAAATAATATCCAGACATTTTTAATGCCATAATTTTTTGATAATAAGCAGACTTCCTTTTTCCAGCCTTCAGTTTTATACCGCTTTGTTTTATTTGTTTTTATCGTTCATTCCTCTGCAAAACCCAGGGAGCTTTTCAGTCAGTTTTAATCACATTTAATTGGTATTTGAGTCTCAACAATTTAAACAAGCAGTTTTAAATAGTCCATTTTGGAAGAGTAGATATTAGTGATGTCTTTTGAAATTTATATAGACATTTAAATTAATTATAACTCAAAAATTATGGTTGTATAATTAGGTTTACTCTTCACATGCAAAGTTTGAATTGTTCTTTTATCACACCGATAGAAGATGGAAATACCTTGATCAGTTTAATAGCTAATTTTGCAAATCTAATTGAAATGTGAATTTTGACAGGGAGGATTTTTGATAGGATAAGTGAATCGAATACATCATATTTGTTGTTTTGTTTTTTTTAACCCTTTATTAGTAAGCACATAATGGAGTGAATGCTTGCAGTTGATTCTCAGGACTTTTGACGATGGGCTGACCGAGCTTCTCTTAAAACTGATTCCCCATCCATCAGGTGTAGCTTCAAAGAAACAACAGGGACAGGGTTTACTCCACAATATTGCAATGGAAAAGAAATCTGTTGTCTGTGTTGATATGATTCGTAAAAGTGGTGTGGAAATTAAGTTATTTAATTAGACACAGGATCAACCAATTAATATAGAATTATCACATTTCTGTACCTTTGGAAATAAATACTTGGGTTTCTCCATCATAAAATTAGACAGGGTCCCACATTTTGCTGCTCCATCCACCCAAAAACCTTCGTAAACCAAGCCTTTGTCGGTGTAAAAGAGCTTTCCATCACCATTCTGCTTGCCATCTTTCCAGGTGCCATCATACCAGTTTCCGTTTGCTTGAACACAAGTTGAAAAGTCACATTCTAAATTTATATGCTGTTTAAGAAAGTCCAAACTAGATCATGTTTATCAAAATCAAGTTTCTCTTACAAAACAACATGAGTCCTTCGCCATTATTCTTATCATCCATCCACTCTCCCTCATAAATGTCTCCGTTCACATAGATCATTCTTCCCCAGCCACTTCGCTGGTCCTCACTCCATTCCCCCTCATAAACATCTGAATTATTGTAAAAGTAAGTCCCATAACCCTGGAGACAGAGAACTAAATCGCAACTCAAACGTACATGTGTTACAATTTGCATGTAAATAAAAACTCTGTAAAATACATACATCTTTCTTTCCATTTTTCCATTGACCGCTGTACTTTTTTGAAAACTCGTTTGTTTCAGGGATTAGAACGGAAAAGGTGCCAAGCCCATCACGTTTTCCAGATTTCCATTCTCCCTCATAAATGGAACCAGTCTTCTTCCAAATCTGGGTTCCCTTTCCTTGAAAGAAAAATCAGTTATCAAACATTTTCAGTAAACCAGCACTCAAGAGAGCATGATTTATATCTGAGTGTACACCAGTGCCTCAGTAGTGAAGTACATTTAACAATATCTAACCATGCTTCTTGTTGTCGAGCCACTCCCCGGTGTATTCATTTCCACAGACAGAGAAAACTGTGTGTCGAGCTCCACACTTCTGTGACAAAATCTCTTTTAGTTTGGAAACTGGAGGGTCCCTTTTTGATGGTTTCAAAAATGGCATGACTGGGAATAGTTTGGTCAAACCTGCAAAATAAAAAATATATATTATACCTGTGAAGTTATTGGTTAATTGTGTTCCCCCTAACACATTCAGTGCTGCAAAAGAACAGAAACATGAAAATAATTGGTAAAAGAACAAAAATCTATCCATTAAAAAATCAAATCTGTTAATGGTCTACCTATGTAAGCAGGTAAGCACATTTTAAGAGCGCCTGCAGCTTGTTTTTTATTTGTCTGTTTTTTGTTTATTTCTTTTCCAAAATGAGGTTGCAGTTAAAGATAAATCATTTACCTGCTTCAGTGACCTAACTCTCACCTGAACAAAACATTGTGAAATTTAGCTTAGGTTTTTTTGTTGTACTCATTTCTCCAGTACATTTAGCACAACTCAGTCTGCACTACTACATGAGAAACTCAAGAAAACACACAGAGATGCCCCTACAATCCCCTGGTTCATTGAATACCTCACAAACAAAGCAGTTTGTGAGACTGAAGGGTCTGAAGTCCTGAAGCACCGCACTTTGCTCACCTCAGCCTTCCAGTACAATCCTGAGAGAAGAGGTGAAAGCAAAGGAGGACTGCAGACAGCTGGACTGGATCAGAGATTAAGCAATGAAGCTGTTTGCGAGAAAGAACAGAGACTAATTCTTGAGGAAGCGTTGGGTTCTTGCAGCAAGATGCTGCATATCTTCAATATATCTGGAGGGGAAAGAGCAATCATCTTTTGCAGACTGCTCTGATACCCCTAAAACTAGTTTGAATGTTGCATACGTTGCAAAACATAATGGACAACAATCCACCTCATCTACATAACAAAGTAAACAATAGATTGTCGTCACTCAGTCATTTTTTTTTGTGGTTCAGAGCAATATAGATCATTACATAAAGTCAGGCTTCTACACTGACTTTATAAGTGACTGTAACAGTGTAATTTCTCTTTGGGAAAGAATAAAGAAGTGTTTGATTGAATCTGTTTCCCATCTTCTATTTAGACTGGCAGCCTGCCGAGGTTACACGTGCACACAGGCTACCACTCCATCGCTGAGATAAGTTAGACCCACAACCATCCAGGTTTACACACACTTTTATCAATAATTTAATCAAACAAAAATACATGTGTTTGGAGTGTTGGAGGAAGCATGAGAAACCAATGAAAACCCATGCTGACTCCATGAAAACTCTACACAGAAAAGAACCAGCTGGGATTCAAACCAAGAATCTTCTTGCTGTGAGGTCACAGTTTCAACCACAGCATGTGGTCAGGTTCATAAACTTAACTGTGTTTTTTTTTTTTTTTAAATTCCAAATGCCATAATTCTCATTTTAAGGATCAGTTTGAATCTTTGTCCCCTTTATATTTATGAAACTAGAGACAAATGACAATATCCCTGTTATTTCATTCATAGTTACACATAATCATAGCAAATGCTACCTATTTTGTAAACTATAGTACATCACTTAAAAGCACTGGTAACCCAGTAAAGGAAAAAATAGTCAAACACAAATTCAAACAAGCTTTTTACTTTTACCTTCCCTGCAGTCCCAAAGTCCAATTCAGGCTTTGTAGTTAAAAAGAAACAAAAATTAATGGGGCTGACAAGTACACTCCATCATCAGTAGTTATGTTTGTTGTGTCCTAGCAACTGCAGTATGGACTGTGATTGGTTTTGTTTTGAAATAAAGTAAGGATTTCAAAACGAAATTAAAACTAATCAAAATGAAAAAAAAACACATTTACCAAATGATTTGAATATGAACTTGCTGATTTTAACAACAATAATTGTTTAATACGTGTTTGCCGCAGGTGTTGAACTTCACGCTTTACCTAACCTTTGGATGTGCGCATGCGCCTTGCAGTTCAATTAATACCGCCTGTGAGTGGGACGGAGCCGTCTGTTTGAAGGCTTCACGACGAAATCCCGGCGTCGTCTTCTCGCCACCACACACGGCGTCAATTGTATCACCATGTCCAAACTGAAGTTTCAAGCGGAGTGGGAAGAAATCGACCAAGAATATCAACAATTGCAGGTGACAGGACTCACTCAAACGAGTGCTTTGTTTTACGTGGCGGGTTGCGGAGCGGTAGCGTGTCGTGGATGTCATTGACAGCAGATACTGTAGGGGCTATGGTACTTTGTCTGCTTCTTTTTCTCCGCCGTTCATTCTCAGTTTAGTTTTAAACGCTTTCTAGAGAGGGTGACTGTGTGGGTAATGGTAATGGGAAGTGTTTTAATATGTGTTTACCGTCTTGGTCTGCACTGTAACATCCTTGTGTTATAGCCTGCTAACGATAGCAGCCGACTGCTCATCTTCTTCGCTGGCTGTACGAGTAGCAGCTATAGTGAAGCTAACCACTTAGTAAAACAATACCATCGGAGAACCGATCACTATCAAAGTTATGGAGCGGACAGAAATATGGAGTTGTTCCAACTTCGATGTCTGTGTATATCCTGAAAAACTGACTGAATTCATCATCTATCATTAGTTAACTGGTTAGCTCGTCTTAGCAACGGTTGCTAACTTAATACAACTTTAAGAGGAAAGCTGTCATTCACTTTGATCTGTAATTTTGTGGTCTGTGATCATGGATTCTGACCTGTCCTCACATCGTGGAGATGATATTAGTTTAGATATTTAGATATATATTAGTTTAGATAGTAGTAGATATTAGTTTAAAAGCAGATCTGTGGTGCCACAAAAATGTAGAGCGTCTCCTTAGGGGATGATGATGATTCTTAAATGTTAAGGGATTTCCTTAATTGAATATTTCATCTGAGCAAACTCTTTCAGGATCAAGTATCAGTACGGTGATCCTTTTATGTAAAATATCTAAACATTAGAGAAAACTTAACAAAATCAGAATGGTTAAATGTCATTGCCATAGTCTTTAATTGTCAGAACAATAGACGATTCGTAATGTTAAATTGTATTTGCAGAGATGGAGGAAGAATGAGATGATTGGCCCAAGCATTGCATATCATGATATATCATTGATCTTTATTATTTCCCTCCTCCGTTGTTCCAAAATTAGTTTTAAAATTGCAAAAGATTCTCTTCAGACTATTCTAGGAACAGAAAAGTATATCATACTGTGTCCAGGGATTTGACTTGTATGTTAACACAAATAAGAAATAATCTATTCCCATCTTGAATAAAGTTAAATGTTGCACAGCCTGTTATACCATCATTTTTATTTTGTACTGCAGGGCCCCCACAGGTCTTATGTACACTGTTGACAGACCCTGATATTTATGTGAGAACTGTCATGTGATTATACGGCAGAAATACATGAGACCTGTAGGATGTGGATAACTTTAACTTTGATTGCTTAAACAAAACAGCAGAGTTAGACCAGTGTCCGAGCATTTCCAGGATGTCAGTAGAAATGTCAGTAGCAATCAGCTTGACTTGATTTTCATGGCAAATGTCTAACTCCAGTAGTAAGGACCCTTTTGTGTGTGTGTTGGTTGTAGGGAATGGCAGATGGTATTAGAGCTCCAGTTGCTTTATATATATTTTATACTGTTGTGCATCAATTTGTCAGAGGTATAAATAAAATGTTTAAAAAAGAAATCGTACATTATGCTTTTATTGAAGTACCTGATGCAATGTTAGGGTATCACATTAGGTAAACGCTAAATAAACACATAGTCAAATACAGAGCAACCTTTAATGCCTCAGTGTTGTGTTGGGACACAAAATCAGGTGGAAAAGCCAATCACGGGCCTCTGTGATCGGCATATATCACCACGTCATAAGTGGCATACCACTGGCAACTTTTTGATTTTGGTGTCTAGAGCAAGAAACAATGATACTTGTTATATTTTGTGGTTTTAACACATCTTCCCCAAGCTGTGCTCTTTTAATGCAATACAAAAATTGTCTGTTTGATTTGCTCTTCTCAAAACTAGTTGTCCATGAATATTACAGTTAAGACAAAAGACATTCCTCCAACTTCCTCCTGAAATTAAATCTTGATCATATGTAACACAAGAAAAACTGAGCTTTTTCTGTGTTTAACCCCCTGACCATGTTGTATCACATGAACTTATTCATATGTTTCTGTATGTGTGAAAGCAGGAAGTAGTGTCTCATGGTTGTCATGGATGAGTGATCTGATCATTTTGAGGGGGTTGGTAGGGAGTCCCTAACCTCAGATCATAGGATTATCGATATGGACTCTGCAGTTTCACCACCACAGATTCAGTCCAGTCTTCCTGCTTAGCACTGATTTGAATGATGGGGAAACCTGGCTCCATGTATAATTTATGTGCAACCCACAAAATTAACAAAAACTGCCTTGTTGGTGTAGTGTGGAAGAGGATTTCAGCTAACAGAAAGATGAAGAAAAACTTCCTCTGAAGTCTGGTAGTGATGTAGCTATGAGTGCATGTAAGAAGGGATGTTAATCACCACTAAATGGAACATCATAGGGCTGATTTTCAGACTAAAGGGTCACAAGTTTTGTTCTAAATTTTGAGTGATGCATATTTCTAAACCAACATATATTTGTATGATTCCCAGGAAACGCATAAAATATACAGACAAAAACTAGAGGAGCTCACCACCCTCCAGGCAACGTGCAGCAACGCCATCAGCAAACAGAAAAAATGCCTGAAAGACCTGAGATACAGCTTGAACAAGTGAGTACAGCTAATCATTTGTGAAAATTAGCATTTTCAGATATGACAAGCATTAGGTGGATTTGTGACAAATTCAGCATTACAGGTCTGCCAGGATGTAGTTGTTGTCATTAGCCTTTCAATCATTCACATAAATGGACTTAAGATGATGTATAAACTCTTCTTGTTTTTCTCCACAAACATTCGCTCTCCTCTTTATAGGTGTGGACAGACGTGTGATGAAAAAGAGCTGGAATTAATATCGGGCATCAAAACACAAATCAAAGATAAAGAAAATATTTTCTTTGATATGGAAGCGTATTTGCCAAAGAAGAATGGGTATGTTTGTTTTTAGGTTTTAATGTCTCTATTGGCAGTAACATGAAAAGCATCTTGGTCTATCTCAGCACAAAACATACCAATTTGCATCCACACTTGTTTCAGCTCCATGCTGGAAAAACCCTCTGTATTATTTCACCCTAAGCACATATATTTATCCTCACTTTGCATGTGAAATAAACATTCTTCACTCCAAACTGGAAGTAACTTTTGGTAGATTGTTTTTATAATCACTTAAACTGGGTTTTCTTCTATACGTGTAGGTAGTTTCAGTGTTATTAAAGGAACAGTCCAAAGTTAAAACCATGGGCCTCTTCTTGGATAGTAAAGAATTTAAATGTTTTTGTTTTTTTTTTTTTGTTTTTTTTCCCCCACTCGAGGGACCATATCCACATTAACACTTAAATGAAATTACCTTTTGAGTCTTGTTGGAGGATAAAAATGGCTATATATTTTAACTTGCTTCCAGTAGTAACATTACTTGCTAGTTTGCTGCAAACACACACTCTGTTCTAGCTTGAAACTGCTTTGATTCATGTCATTTTGATCCCTGACAAAAGTTTACACTCATTGCCATTTTATAATAGACCTTCGGTTGATTTACTTCCAAAATGTGTCTTTAAATCAAACCTTGACTGCATGAAAACGGATCCAATAAACTCTGCATTACTTGCTACTCCCTCATCATTTAAACTGGCATCAAGGCAGTTGTCATCTTCTGGTGACGATCACATGATACAGACTTGGCAAATCAGGGAAGAAGACATGGTGACCCAGAAGAGCAGCGACTCATGAAACAAGTCACTGCAGCTACATAATGATTTTATTGATTTGTTTGTCCACATCATGATGCAACAGTTGCATAATGAGGGTCTGTAGCAAATCAAACATTTGAGTTTTCAAGAGTCAGATTTGACAGAGTAGTGTGAATGGAAGGCATAACCACAACAAAAGCTTCACTGTTTCAAATGAAAACATACTGGTCAGTCTTAGCTTTATGGAAATATGTTGTTTGGCCAATTTCTCAAGACACCGAGACAATACCTCAGCAGTTCAAGTTTGTTTCATTATTCACATATTGGGTTTTTGTTTGTGTTTTGTTCTCAGACTGTACCTGAGTTTGGTCCTTGGTAACGTGAATGTGACGCTTCTCAGTAACCAGGCAAAGTATGTGAACCATGTGGTGACAAGTTAGTTTATACGTTCACATTTAAAATGTGATCTGCTTGTTGGTCTCATCATATCTCTCGTCGTCTTATTGACACAGATTTGCCTACAAAGACGAGTATGAGAAGTTCAAGCTTTATATGACAATAATCCTGATGTTTGGAGCTATAACCTGCCTCTTCTTTCTCAACTGTCGGTGAGTTAACCTCATCTCTTAAAGCACTATTGCTGCTGAAAACATTTATCTTTTTTTTTTTTCCCTCTTTTGTTTAGAGTCACTGATGAAATCTTCAACTTTTTGCTGGTGTGGTACTACTGCACATTGACCATAAGGGAAAGCATCCTCATGAGCAATGGCTCTAGGTGTGTCTCGACATTTAATTTTTTTTCCATAATTTGTCTTGACATTGATCTAGGATTCATAATTTTCCTAAGATATGCATTTTATTCTGAGAAAGACATGTTTCCTGACCTATAGAGGCATGAATTTGTAAATTGGTTCTCTGTAACTTTTCCCACATTTTTTTCAGGATCAAAGGCTGGTGGGTGTCTCATCACTATGTCTCTACATTTCTGTCAGGTGTTATGCTTACCTGGTGAGAGCATATTTTAAAATTGTTTAATCATGTTTGCAAAACCAATGAAGTCCTCGGTATCTTTTTCATTTCATTAACGCTGTGTATCTCCACAGGCCAGAGGGACCAATGTATCAGAAGTTCCGAAGCCAGTTCCTTGCATTCTCCATCTATCAAAGTAAGTCTCATGTTTGTTATCCAGATGAAGTTTCTGCAATCTGTAAGGAGGAAAAATTGGACATTCTGTCACTTCTTTCTGTTTTTAAATGTCAGTATACCTGAAAGCAGAACAACAATTTGGAGTGTTTTGGAACAAAATTTCTAACAACTTTAAGTAAATGCAGAGTTAAAGATATTAGTACAGCTTAAGTATTAATACAATGAAAAATATTGGAAAAGGTGGTTGTTGTTTTTTTTTTTTGTTTTTTTTTACATTAAGCATTTGAGAAAAATGTACCTAAATTAACTCATATTAAAGTTTGCTTGAAATCCTTTTTATGATACTAGCTATATTGGCTTATGAATTACTAATTCTTTACACTTTTTCTATTTTGTTACTAAAAGCGTTAACATGTATATTTATATACAATACAAATGAATTTTCTTAACTTGTATTTTACTGTTTTGCAAAAAAAAAACTTTTTAGGTTTTACTTGTCCTTAGTAGATCTTAAGATTGGACAAAACAACCTAGGATATTTTTTACATCATCATTAAAATGTAAACCAGAATGCAAAAATGTACATAAAAGCTAAATATGTCACAATTCTGAGTCTTAAGATAAGTCATGTGCTTTTTACAAAGAAAAAAAAAACGTTACATAACACATTCCAACTAAACAAGGTCTTCTTGAGCTGAGATAACATGGCTGTTTTCTTATTTTGTGGACCTAATGATCCAATTTTAAGTTGCAAGGCTTTGCTGACAGGCTGCTGATGACCTTTTTAAGTGTTTTAATTTTATGGATTGTATAAGCTGGTGCTTATACAACACTTTAAAATCTGAACTATCTAAGGACAATTGACTTATTGTGTTTTTATTACAGAAAAATGTTCTGGTAAGAAACTAAAACTAACATGCTGTACAACTCCACCCCCCAGGCTTTGTTCAGTTCCTGCAGTATTATTACCAGAGTGGCTGCTTATACAGGCTGCGCGCTTTGGGAGAGAGAAATCAGCTGGACCTCACAGTGGGTGAGTTGTAAGCTATTTCTGGTGGTTGTCATTTTAATCGTTTGAACTCTACAAAACCATGTCTGGGGTGAAGGTGAGGAGTAGAGACAGCTGTTGATATCAATGTGTTGAGATGCAGATGTCGGGTAACTCAAGTAAGGCCTCGCTGTGGTGGCCTTTGAAAGCAGGTTCTGATGCCAAACTACAGGGACAGCTGACAAGCAGCACATCAGTCACTTGTGTGGTGTTTTGTTAAGCTCATTATCTTGTCTCTGTGCAGAGGGATTCCAGTCCTGGATGTGGAGAGGTCTCACATTTCTTTTGCCTTTCCTCTTTTTTGGCCACGTGAGTCAATCTTCTTACTTTTTTCTCAGTTTATAATATAAGTTTGGAGCCTCAACACATTATTCCAGTACTGTAAAAGCGAGTATGCAAATTCGCGGGAGAGTGGAGAACACATTTTGCATCTCTGTTTTGTATTTGAGCTGTATTAAGTGCATTTTAAAGGCAAATATTGGGAGAAGGGCAAAGATCAAAAGATAATGTTTGTTCCACCAGAGTGTGTAGAGACATTGTGAAAGATGATTCCTCCTCTCTATTTGTAGTTTTGGCAGCTGTACAACTCTGTGACCCTATTCCGCTTGGCAGGACACGAGGACTGTAAGGAGTGGCAGGTGAGGATCACGTTCACAGACCCAGCGGTTAAATGTTAGGAGTTACATTAAGGATATTTAAAAAGCTTAGCTTCAAAGAAAACTATTAGAAAATCCGTCCAAAGGTCTTTGACAACCTTGCTTTCCACATGGAAGTAAAATTATTTGGCACCATTATCAGTTATCTAATTTAGATATTAAAGATAGCTTGTGGCATTGTGGATGCTATGAGACCTGGTGGATTTTTTTTTTTTAACTGTTTTTTTCTTGCTGCAGAAAACCAGAATGCTAGGAAAGAAAAAAAAATTGCATTTGTGATTGCTCACTCTAAATACCCACAAAATTTTAGTTTGCTAAACATTAAAAAAAAGCATTAGGATTTTTTATCTCTTCTCTAAACTTAAATTGCTGATAGTTTAATTTATGACCATGTTATGACTTGCTTTAAAGAAATGTTCTTTGCTTTCAGGTATTTATGCTGGCACTGACATTTCTCGTCCTTTTCCTGGGAAACTTCCTCACCACGTTAAAGGTCGTCCACCAAAAAGTTCAGAAAAACCAGGAAAAGGTGCGAAAGATTGACTGAGAATAACTTCAACGAAACACCTCTGTTCCTTCAGACGGACAGTAATCATGAAGCAACTGCACACTGTCGCTTGGGCCAGAGCTGGATGGACCACTCTCTCAGGCTTTCACAGCATCAGCGTCCAGCCAAAGTATCTGGCAAACGTGCACTTCCTGTCCAGTGGCTTGATGTTGCTGTAAGGCGAACAAAAACAAAGTGTGTGTGTGCGTGTGTGTGAAACGTTACTTGGTGTTTGTGCCAGTGCATGAGTATCAAAGAGCCTTTGTTAAGATCATATGCAATTAAATAGAGGGGAATTGGGGATCAGAATAGAAAATAGTTTGCCTTTTAAGACCCAGCGTCTGTCACGTGCATACTTCTGTGAAGTAGTAATGGTCAAGCTGGCTCATGTTCACTCATGTTGACTTTGGCACTGCACTTCATTTTGTCAACTCCCCACCACCACCCCCACCTCTCTTCTCCCTTGTTAACCTAAACAGTATTTTCCATCTGTTATACTAACCACTTTTTCTGCCAGTCTTGATCCTGAAATGAAAAATGATCCTCATCTTCAAAAGCATTAGCTGATACTTGACTGCCCATGATTCACTTCAGTTTAAGGGAAAAACCTCTTCTGTTGCACTTGTTTCAGCACTGTTTTTACTCTTGTCCTTGGTCCTTTTTTTTTTTTTTTTTCCTCCTCTTTCTTTTTCTTTTTAAAAAAGGAAAAAAAAAGTGATGGGGCTCTAAAACATTTCTTCCTTCAAGCATAATGTCTTAACTATTCATTGATTTAAAAAAATCACAAGACGTTGCACATAAAAACTTATTGTTTCTTCAAATGTTCCCACAGAGGGCTGAAAGAGCTTTTTTATGTGAACTCTTAGTAACACTTTACTAACAAATTACAACACATCATGCTTGTGCAGTTTTTAAGACTTTCCATTGTGTTATGATCAAATGCTGCTAATGGCACTGGTACTGTAAAATCGTGGTACAGCTAACAGTGCTGGAATCTCAAGCATTTCTATTTAAGATTGAATCTGTTTCTAGTTCACCGAATTTCTCACTTAATTTTATACATTTGTTCTCAAGGCTCAGGTGTGTAATGCCTTATTTCCCCTACATGGAAAAAGTCTTGCTTCTTGAATTTTAAGTAGCATAACAGTCATGTTGAATCATGCAATGTAATCATGCTCCTTGCAAATATGGCCATCACTTTTTATTAAGGGAAAATAGAAGCATGTTTATAGACCAAATGTTACATTTTATGTGAAAGCTGCCAGAATGCACAAAATAACACGATGTCCTCATTTTCATAATTCAACTGTTTCATTTCAAGACTGTATCAGGTGCCTCAAGTGTGGCCAGTAATGGGAAGGTTGCCAGTGTCTCGATCTGTGTACATTGTTAAGAAAAAAAAAAACTGTTAAACGCCTCATTAAAAACAATTGTTATGCAAGTGCTTTGTGTGTATTACGTTTCTTTTTCGTTTAATGGAAAAAAAACAGTTTTGGTGCACCTTATGACTTCGCCACTAGTCGGCGCTGTTTGTAAAGTAAAGACCCACGGATCTATAACTAGTCACGGTCCTGCTTTGTCCCACATGGATGTCAAGGCTTTTAAAACCTACTCTACCCTTGTATAACTTCAACAGCTGCTTTCTACCAGCACAATTTAAAACTGACAACTATAAAAAAAATGTTTATGAATAAATATTTCAATTAAAAAAACTTGTAAATACATTTGGTAAAGCTGAGGAAAAGTATTTAAAATAAAAAAATAAAGACTTTCAAAAACGTGTTGGCAGGAAGTGCAAGATGTATACCAGTTTAGAAAATGTCATTGCACCTTGCAAAATAGTCTTTCCTGTTGCAGCATCAGTCACTTTGTTTTGGCATTAAAAGGCTCGACGGTTGAAGAGGGGTGAAATGTCCAGGGCCTGATGATGATTTTCTAATCCAGTTCTTTTCATGTGCAGGACACAGAGCATATCTTGAGTCCATCCACTCGTAATGTGACAGTGCCTGCAGGAGAGCAGGATCCTGGGAGCCTTTGTCCTTTTGTCTTCACAAAACAACACATTTCTTCTTCCTCTTGTGGTTCCTCTGTTTTCGATTGAAGGCCAAAGCCCTTTTTGTTGCCTCCCTGAAAACGTCTTCCACGTTCTCCTGATGTTTTGCCGAACACTCAAGGTAGAGGTCTGCATTCATCTGCTGCCGGGTCTCATCACCCTGTACCCAAAATCACAATGTTAAAATTGTGTGACTGGGAGGATAAATAACCAGAAGTAAATATATATTTACACACACACACACATATATACATATATATATGTATATATGTGTTAATAAATCATTAACCAACTACACCTGAAGAGTAAATCTGAAACACACACACACATATATACATATATATATGTGTGTGTGTGTGTGTGTGTATATATATATATATTTACACACATATATATAGAGAGAGAGATAGATACTGTTGTATGTTTCATATTTCAGTTGGCATCCCCTAATGTCTGTAAAAAGGCTGAGCTTCATACTTTAGTAAATATCTGCAGACTGCTGTCTTCTTACCTGTATGTAAGTGATGGGATCCAGATTCATGGCCTTCAGCTTCCTTGCACACTCTTTGTCCTTTCTGAGGTCAGTCTTGCAGCCAATCAGGATGACTGGTATATCCCGACAGAAGTGCTTCACCTCCGGATACCACTGAGTTAAAAAAAAAATATATATATTTTGCTGCTGCTCCCTGAATGAATTATCAAACAAGCAGTTCTCCTTATAAGTAGGGATCAATGTCCGTAGCACTTCACTCAATGTTTATCATACCTCAAAGAATGCAGCCAACGGCACCATACTAAACTTAATAAATCATTAACCAACTACACCTGAAGAGTAAATCTGAAACCTGGCTTAGATACACATCAAGTCTCTGCCTTCTTTGTCACATGTGCTGCTTGACAATGATAATGTGCTCCAGAGGTGAGTACCTTTATCAAGACATTCTCAAAGCTGGTGGGGTTGGTGACATCAAAGCAGACCAGAACCAGATTGGCCTCTTGGTATGAAAGCGGCCTCAGCCTGTCATAGTCATCCTGTCCTGAAGGAACAAAAACAGCATATGACTGATGGAAATGTGAGGGGGGGGGGGGACTTTTCAGCTTTGGATGCAACAGACTGAATGTAAAGATACGACGTACAAGACGGAGCTACATGCAGACCAATAAAACCACATCCTGACTTCAGCTTCCTCCCACGATGATGTAAACACCCTGCTGCTCTCATACAAAAGATAAGTTTCTGCATAGTGTCTTAGCTTAGAAAATTAAATGACTTTGAATACTGTTAAATGAACACTGTAGGCTGTGAAGGGGGAAGAAATGTTCATTTTAGGTCCAGCTGAGTCACTTTAAAACCACTACCTCATTTTAGGTGCCTTTAATGATAAACTGTATCATCCTCCATAGTCTGTTACAATCCAGAAGGTATCTTTCTGCAAGCTTTACCTGCATAACTTAGCAAAAATATCAAGAAAGTTAAGAAATTTGTCTTTTTGTCTGATTATAATGTGTAGAGAACTTCTTAAGAAGGGACTTAAGTTTGATACAATCATAGCATTTTCACAGTACTTTCTGTGTTAAACTAAGAAAAATATGAGAATTTAACTTTACTTAGGTCTTGGTTTGGATTTTTTTTTCCTCTTTCTTGTCTAATTTATGAAGCTATCAGAGATCTCTTAGACTACATTTTCTTGTAATGTTTGTTCCATAGTAGTTACCAACTCATAAAACTGTTCTTGAAACATGATGTAGATAATACTTTGACATAAATATAAGCTTTTACCACATCCTGTGTGTCTGAATGATGACGACTGAGTTAAATGTGTCAAAGGTTCCCTGGTCTTTATTCAAAAACATACAAAGTTTTAGGATTTTTTTTTTTTTTTGCTCTCTTTGCAGTTACTGACCTCCGAGTCTGTTTGTGTGCTGTTTATTTGTATAAAGTGGATGTGTTGTGTGGCCACTGAGCTCAGCAGGTTCTGACCACAGCTGGCTTGTCATGTAATAGAGAATGTGTGCTAAAAGTCAAAGCTGGACGCCAAAAATTGAACAAGGAGCAGATCTTTGTCTTACCTGCTGTGTCATATAGGTTGAGCTGTATCTCTTTTCCTCCAAGAGAGATAGTTGTGACATACTTTTCAAACACTGATGGTGCATATTTCTGTTTTTGACACACAAAAGAGCAGTCTCAGTTTCATCACACTCCTCTGTGTTTGTATATTTCTTTGCATAGCACGTTTCTGGCTGCTTGTATAGACGCTGTTTTATCTGTGAATCTTAAAGATGCTTCTAATTTTACACAAACGTTTTAGAAATGGCCAGGGTCATTTTCAGTTTTGCCATCATCATTCTCACTATTCATTTTTATTTGCAGGTATGGACAGAAATCACGTCTAATGTTAAATAAGGCAAAATATCAAGAGATATGGCACATGAAGTCACATTGGAGCACTTCTTACCTCTGGAAAATCACCTTTGGCATAAACCATCAGGAGAGATGTTTTCCCACAGCCTCCATCTCCCACAATCACAATTTTAAGTTCCTCTCCCTTTGTCGTAGTACCATTACCAGTCCTGACTCCGTTCTGTGTCATTTTCCCTCCAAACAATTCAAACAACGTGCCAGACAGGACAAGGCAGAAGATTCTCCCTCCAGATTTACGTCAAATACATGACAAAGTCTGATAAATCTGCAATTGGAATGGCTGAGATGATATACAGGCAGTGTCAAGAGAGAGGAACAGGCAAGCCTCATGTTTTACCAGGTAGCTCACCACTTCCTGTTCCTGTCGTACTCATGATCTTCCCATCGACCCCCCACGCCTCTCTCCTGTCCCAGCATGCTGTTCACTGAGAGCTCAGAGCGCTGCAGCTGAGGTGCACATGCATGTGAAGACGCTGAGGCTAGCAGCTCCTGCTTCCTCTTTTTGCCCGGGTTTGTTCATTTCAGTCTCTGGGTGTGTACCAAAACTGACATACTGCCTCCACAGACTGTGGGTGTGGGTTTGTAGGAGGGAGAAAGAACGGGAAATAGCACTTGAAATGATAATGCTGAAGTAGATCCAGGGAATTTTTTTTTTTGTAAACTAACAATCATGGCTACAGGAGGATTCATCTGGGACGTCACAAATGCGTAATATGGAGAAGCTGTGATGGGAGTGACCTGGTGACAGCATGTACCATTGTGTGGCATTAATCTTCCTCTTTTGTTAAAGAAAACTGTCCTGGATCAGCTACTGATGAGTCAATGTTAATTTGACCATAATGAATCATACACATTCTTTTTAGTACAAAAAAAACTGGCTTTAGCTTTTGTTAAACTCATTAAAAAAAAAACTTTAGGAGTCACAAACTGAAATGTTTAAGCAACTGGAAATATAATCAAGCATCTAGTATTGGGTGTTTTCAGATTACGTTCAAATATCGGTACAATACTTTAGTGTTTGCACTTATGCGGTCATTTTCAATCCTTAGTAAGACGTAAGTCACTGGAGAAGTTCTTCTAAAAATAAAAACTTCATAGTGACTTCACAGCAGCAATAATATATCCCTTTGGGGGATTAATAGAGTATTCCTGAACTGAAATTAACTGAATGACTACATCTTACTCAGCCACAAACTCCATGAATCAGCAAAGTGAATAAACTGGGATGAAGATAACATTCGGAGGAGCAATACAACACCCACCTGGCCACAATGAGAGCTGCTCTGAGACATAAGAGAGAAAAAAAAAATCTCATCACTGTTTCACATAGAGGAGCTCTCTGACCAGAGTTTAATGGTAGAAACTACCATTTAAAGTAAAAATGTAAAAAAAGTTTTAAAAAAAAAGATTAAAATAAAAATGGACATCCTTGTACATACAATTCAATTCCCTTTGATTTATTAAAAAGGACCTAGATGCCTATCCCAGCATCCAGATTTTTTTTTTTAATTGGAATTGCGAAGTGCAAAAAAAAAAAAAAAAAAAAAAAGAAAGTAAAAAACAGAAAAAAATAAAAGGTTTTGGAGTAA
>JAOWBL010000004.1:9017843-9030608 GCA_028564865.1 Zenarchopterus dispar | reverse complement strand
ACACACACACACACACACACACACACACACACACACACACACACACACACACACATATATATATATATATATATATGGAACGATAACTGATGGCATCATTATGTGGGTTTTATGCATGATTCTTAACTGAGTGACCACAAGGAAAATATATATAAAAGATATGGGACAGTTGTTTGTTTAGGTGGCTATGCTTTTTATTTATTTATTTTAAAAATATTTTTATCCCTTTTACTGTTATTATTAAATTATTTTTCTTTCATTTTTTTCTATGTTATTTTATATCATTTTCACTGGACAGCCGTTGTATTTACCGATGCTGGAACTGAAAACAAATTGTTTAATTTTATTTCAAATTTATTTTAACTTATTTTATTTTTTATTTTTGTAAATCCCATCCTCAGTCGTCCAATTCATAATCAATAAAACCACAATCACAAAATCCCATTGTGATTTTTTCCCCTATTTTAATTCAGCAGTGTACAAAATGTCTCTATTCATCACCTGGTGCGTGTAACTATTGTTATTGAGTCAATTTTTTTCTCTATATTCACAAACAAAACATTCTGTTTCCCGAATGATCGTGTTTTCCACGAGAGGCAAAATGATCTGTGAAAGAAAAACAAACACAATGCAGAATCATGTGCTTCTGTCTTTGTCTTTGTACAATTACATTGCGGAATTAAATGAGCGCACTGACAAGAAAACCACAAGGGTTTGTGTGAGTGCGTTGGGAAGATGGTGATGTTATTTTTTCCCCTCCGAGTCTGTCCTCCTGCTGGTGGTTCTCCCTTTTCAGTACCTGCCTGAGCTCAACCCGGCACACGCCGAGAGTCAATAGAAGTTAACAAGTCCTCCAACTTTCCTGCTCCTTTTGTGAAAGTAAGGACAGAAAAAAGGAGGAGGGAGAGCGAAGCCTCTTTGAAGTACGCAGAGCTTGAAGAATGCCGGCCAAGTAGATTTAAAGTAGCCACTGATTTCCAAAAAGCTGGCTTGAAAGGGAAGAATGGAGAAGGGAGAGGATTTATGGGGAAATTATACAGTGGATTTGTCAGTTAAAATATCGGAACTGTCTGGAGGACAAAGTCACACGCTGAGGATTAATGGCCGCTCTGGACCTTTGATTCTGCGCTCTCTTTTCTCTGGCCTTGACAAATTGGATTTCGGGGATGGGAAGGTCGACCGGCCTTTTGTGTCTCTTGACCGTTTTGGAACGATTCATTATGCGGCGGAGTGAGGGAAAGTGTCCATGTGACCAGGCCGGGCCGTTTTCCCTCTCTACACAGCTGCTGGGAGAGCCCAACTCTCTCACACTCACGCAAACACACAAACACGGAGCTGCACTGCTGTTGCTGCAGACTCAGGACCGCTCCCCCCTCTAAACCTGCATCCCTTCCTTCAGTAGCTGCACACACTCACACAACTCTCATCCTCGGATAGAAAGGTCCTCTGGGAGGTGGGTGAGTGTGTGTGTGTGTGTGTGGGTGGGGGTAAGGGGGGCAACTTACCGTGGCATCTCCATCACTAGAAAAGCAGGAGAGCGCAGCACCGCGGCGTCACTTTGAGGGCGGATGTTGGCCTGTCCTCATCTTCTTCCTCCTCCTCCTCTTCCTCCTTCTCTGAGCGCTCTCTCGCCATCAGTGTCCATCAGTCTTCATGGTTCTGATCTCACCCCACGCCATGCAGGGCACCAGGGCGTCCACCACCGTCAGTGTGTTTGCGGACTGCAGCATCCCGGCCGGACTCCGGATCGGACCGGTACCAGGCATCTTTAAGCTGGGAAAGTATGTGTCGGACCGTAAGGAAGTTGGACCCAAGAAAAAGGTACGATCTAAATGCATGCCTGGAAGATAAAAAGAAAGAAGGAAATTAAAAAAAAGTTTATTTGTTGGCAGTGAGAGGTGGTGAATCTTCAGCTATCAGGTGTTTAAAAGGAACGTCCACACAATTATCAGGATTTTCTGTATTCCAATATTGCAACTTATTTCCTCTTTTTCCTCCCGTTCCCGTTTTCACACTTTCATATGGAAATAGATGTAGTTCTATATCTTCTACTAAAATATACAATTTATAATATATTAAATATATTTGAAAGACACCCTATATCAGATGCAAGAACAAATTAGAATGAAGTTTTTTTCGTTTTTTGAAAACGGAACTGTCAAACTTTGTTGGACCTGAAGTTATTAATTGGTTTGGCCTGTCAGGTTAGAAATAATTGAGCTCTATTAGTAGCCGACTTGTCAGTCTGTGCCTCCACTTAACCGGTCTAATGGGCGGCCCGGCTGGGCTGTGTGAGCCTGCACGCCCTCAGCCGCCTCACATTTCACTGCCTGCCGGGCCTGTTATCCCCATGAGCCGTTTATGCTTAATGTAATGCGGCCGCAGAAAGATGCCAATAAGGTCGGGGCTTAAGCCTCGGGGGAGGCAACCAAAAAAAAAAAAAAAAAAAAAAAGAAAGTAAAAAACAGAAAAAAATAAAAGGTTTTGGAGTATGTTTCAATCATGCCGTTGATTACACATGGTTACAATTGACTCAGTTACAGGGTTTACGAATAGAGCAGATTATAGGGGAGAAACGTGGATTATTGAAATACGCTAAATGTAGCACTGCTCTGGAACATTTTCTCTGTAATCAAGGGACGTCAACTCAAACTGATGTAAGCTACAAAGTCACATCTAAACATTTAACGGTGTAAAACAATCTGGTTAGTTGAAGAAGCTGTCCCTTTAAGAGAAAAAGATTACGCCCTTTAATGTACCTATTTTTAAAAACCACCTTTTGGGCATTTTCTTTGCTGTATGAAAACTGATCCGTCTGCAGTGCCCTCAAGCATCATGAACTATGTTTACTGGTATTAAATGTGAAACATAAAATTATATCCAAGTCTGGGCCCCAAAATCCTTCACAAAAATACAGCAACCTGCTTCAGTTTTCATAAGGAAAAAAAACAACAAAAAACACACCCATATAAATTAATATATAGTCTATTTATTTAAACATCTCAAAAACAAAAATACATCACTTTGAGACCAAACAGGAAAGACTAAATCACAAGCCTTACTGTGGAATATGACAATAACAACACATGCAAATATTTAAGATTTTCTAAGAGGAAAAGCCAGTGTAATAAATAAATACAATACCACCAATCTGAGGGGAGAAATCCTTGGAAAAAAAAGCAAATGTACCCATACATAAAAGACACAAAACTCCGTTTATGCCTGAGCTGATTCAGTGAACGATCCATAAGAATAAAAAGCTGAAGCCACAAATGAGTCCCTGTCTGCACAGAAATGACCCATTCACTGCTCCCATATGCTGAATTACACGCCACGATGCGCTGCACCCTGCATAATAAATAATAATTATAAAAAGTGCTTGCTTGACTTACAGAGTGAAACTGGAATCATCACATGTGAATGACAGCCTGTAAACGGATATTAAACCTATCCTACAGCACATCCACACAGCCTGTTAATCATGAACAAACAAAGACCAATTGTTAAAATATTTTTCTCCGTGAACAGGGAGGCAGCTGTCCTGCAGTAGAGGTCAATCCTCTGTGTGGAATATTCCAGTCTGTCAGCAGTGGACCCGAGCGGCGCAGCCCACCAGGGAGATATTTCTCCTCCTCCCCCTGAACAAAGGCCTATAAATAACCTCATTGGTGGATTCAACGTAAATCTATAAACTAAACTGATATTTACCACCTCTTCCCACACATCAAGCAAGCTTCATATATTTGTAACCAAAGCTGCGTTAGCAAGATAGCAGCAGACAGCCTTGAGAAATGAGTGTCAGCAGTCTCGTGACCTGGCAGCTCGCTCGCTCGCGCGCGCGCCCGCCAGGCGCCCACAGCTAGGAGGAATGGAGAACCAGAAAAACAGGCCTCTGACACTAATCCTTTGTCGCACGTCAGTAGCAGCTTTCTGAAAAGGGTTTATGTAGATATATTATTACTGTGTGCGTTGAATATACGCTCACGTCGAAAAGAGGAATGCGTAACAGGCACCATTAACCTAGAAGTACACTTAGGGACCCCTTCTTAAGTATGCCAACATCGACCCTCCCACACGTATTTTTTTAACTCCTTCAACGAAAAAAAAAAAAAATAACCGTGATTCCTTCCCATTTGTTTGCTCCATCTAGTCTGCAGCACTTTAAACAGTCGGTGTTGGTTGGTTGCTAACTAACCGCCGGTCTTGAAGCAGAAGAGAGCAAGCGCAGAAAGCCGAAGCACCCTTAACCCAGATAAGCACAACTGCTGCGGAGGATTCCTGTTGACCTTATATGGCAGTGGGGGGTTGCAGAAACGCGCTCTCTTGGCAACGGTCCAGAGCTTTCGGGTTACTGGCTGTGTTGCCAGGGAGGGGGAAATCAGCCGAGCAACCGACAGCCTGAACACCCCAGCTGTGTTAATGTTTACTTCATCACACGAACCGTCGTTTTTTTTTTTTTTAATTCCTCTTTTCTTTGTAAAACATGCACCTTTTCCCGAGTGAAATAATCTCCGTTGCGGTCGTTGTGTTGAATTCCAGTTGAATGTTGACGCAACACCGGGTAATGTCCTCGAACAAAAAGGCGCTCTGGCGAGCCTCACCCATTTATGGCGCAGTAACATTTTACAGCACACTGCTCTCTTTGTCTGTGAAGAAGCCATTTTGAGACAGAGAACAGAAGAGAAACACAGGGCAAGTAAAGCCTACTTACCAACTAAAAGGTTTTTGGATAGAAGGAAGCAGTGAAAACACCCACCAGATTTATCCCCTCATGATTCCTTTTGCTCGTTTAAGACTTGGATTACATGTTTGAAATATCAACTGTAAGTTTATTAAATCAATTTTAAAAAACGTGATTTTCTGTATAAATATTTACAAAATCCAACATAGTTCTTTCCTGTCCTCGTTTTGTTATCTGTCGTCTATAAGAATAGTAATATATATATAAACTCTCAAATTAAGTGAAATATCTCAAATTACATTACCTTTTAAAACATTTCCTTGCAGTTTTATGAGGTAGCACAGCAAGAAATGTCGAAATGGACGAGGTTATACTCGACTGCAATCCTGTCTTGAAGAAGAGAGAAGAGATGGTTTGCATATTTGCCCACACAGATGATGCTTGAAGATGCATATTCGCTGGCTGAGAGGGTATGCTACCACTGATCAAAAAAAAAAAAAAAAAAGTTTTGAAAAGAGCAGCATCAGTCGAGCTAATGGATTCTGTCTTTTTCAGGAGACGCTTTCCCACCTCTTATTAAAGCCATTATTAAAGGATCCGAAGATGGAGCTGAAAACAGTCCTCCTGCCCCACCGTTTAGGCCTGTTAACTGAATTTCATGTGCTGAGGTAAATATTTTCACCATGAATTCTTTCCCTCCATCTGTTTCCTCTTAGATTGATCTGTTTGGTTTTATTTAAGTCGATGTACACTATTATTTTCCCCCTTCTGAATAGGTTCTTTTTTTTTTTTAAAGAAAAAAAAAAACAACTTAAATATACCCTTCAGGCAAGGTCAAACCTACGTTTACACTTCGGACGCATTTGGCTGTTAAATGGCGAGTGGACAGCAGCACGAGCCTAATCGTGCTTGACGTCTCCACAGTTGCAGGACAGGACACGAGACAAGCCATCTTGCTGTTGTGAAAGGAAAGTGTTTAAAGTCGTTAATCAAAGCACAGGTTTGATCAGTCAAACATTAAAAAATACAAGAAGCACAAAAAAAAAAAAACTAATGTGAAAGGGCCATTGGTAACTCATGGCCTGCTTATGAGCAGTTGGTATACAACCTGTATGTTGATATGTCAGCATGCAATAAACAAAGATTGATTCTAAATAAAGATGCCTATTACAGAATTTCTCTATGACTAAATTGATAACTCAATAGATACATTGACATAAAATACTTTTAATAACAGCAACTGCATGCCTCACATTTTACATTACTTAACTGTCAAAAATAATTATAAAAGAATTTAACTTACTCCTTGCAACTCATTTCCTACAAGGCCATAAGTGCAATGCAAACATTTTATAACTTTAACTGTGTATTTTTTTCTGTCATTTAATACCTCCAAAGCCATATAGCTGTTTATTCACATCATATGGTTTCTTTTCACTTAAGAAATATAAATACTATTATATGGGTGTGCCATGACCTAGTTAAGACAAAGATGGATTCCAGGCAGAGGAAAAAAGGCTCAAAATGTCACAGGGTATTACATCCAGTACATTCTCTTCCATCTTCTCAATCCTTTAAAAGGAGCAATCATAGTTTTATCATAGTCCGTAAGAGGTGAGGAAATCAAGTGTAAGATCCCTTTTGGAACAAAGGAAACCCATATAGGCCATTGAGTCCTGTTTCAGGAAAATGGCTGCCGAGAGCGCTCAGCCCCCTCTCCTGCTCTCTGTTGAAGGACTCCTGAGCCGTGCCTCTAATAGCAGACGGCTCCGCTGCTGCCGCGCTCTGATTGGCTCGCCTAGCCGCTGCTGTTAACCAGCCAATTGCCCGAGCACTGCAAAACAACAGGCAATGTCACACAAAACCCCCGTTTGCTTGACAACAAGCACTTCGTTGAAAATTTAAAAAAAATTAAAAAAAAAAAAATTAAACTCACGCCGCTCAACGCTGTTAAAAACGCACTCTCCTTTTAATTTAACACTTGTAAGAAAGAAAGAAAAACGGGAACCTACACAACAGTCCAGCGTTAGTTTTAGTCAGGGTTGGAGCAACTGAAAGAAATATACCGAAACAAACCGCCGCATTCCAACAGTTAAAGACGTTACACAGTCTGCTACATGTACCCTTTAACCGGACGTCGTATTTATCTTTGTTATATCTGCTCCTCTTAACATCACACATTAGCCAAAAAAAAAATAAATGCGCACTGTAGCGTCGAAGAGTGTAATTTTTTATGTTAAAATATGTCCCGGTACGTCTGCATTTCGCAGTTCGCGTCCAAATCAGCTTTATTAGCCTTTAGAGGCAGTTAAGAAGATATCCCCTCTGTGTCTGTCTTCTGTTTGCCAGTTAAGTAAATGCAGTCGGCAGATTCCACACGAAATAATTCAGATGGTGGTGGACTTCCAACTGTTCCCAGTTCTAGAATGAAAGCATATAAAAATAAAAACGTTGCTTTCTAGGATTTTCTTGGCAATTTAGCGTTTTCGAAGACGATTGTCTGGTGAATTTGCCCGTAGAAATATAAGCAGTTCTTGTAACGAAAGTGCGGCAAGCATCGGGGGTGGGAGAGCTTAGCCGTGTATTGTGGGAGAGACAGCAGCTAGAGACCAGAGAGGCACACAATATGTGCTGGCTCTCGCCGAAAAGGAGGCAGTATTCTTCAAGCTAAATCATGTAATGTACACGGCGAAAGGAAAGCGTTTTTATCTTTTCGTCAATTAAAAAAAAAACCACCCGACCGGACGAACCATGTCCAAGCCAGCGGAGAGGAACAGATTGAACGAAGACCATGGCAGAAAGCAGAGTTCAAGTAAGCTTGTTCTTTTTTTCCTCTTTCTCCAACCTTCCTAATGCCTGTTTTCCGTAAGTGGGATATACGCTAGATCCAATTTTCGCCCTCACGGGGGTCCCCACCACCGCCACAACCACCAAAGTCATGCATCTGTAGCGTTTGGCTGTTTTAAAAGTGTTGGGGGCTGGTAGGGGGACCGTGTTTAGTGCTGCCTCCCGATAACGCTGGCTCCTCTCTGCTCGTCGCTGGCTGTCGTTTCAGGCTTGGCGAACGGCATGGACAGTCATCCCGTCTGCGGCTCGGCGGAGAAGCGGAGTCACCACTGGAGAAGTTACAAGTTGATCATCGACCCGGCGCTGAAGAAGGGATCGCACAAACTGTATCGCTACGATGGACAGACTTTCAGCATGCCCGTAAGTGCCGCTTTCGACGCGGTGAAACGGCTACAATAGTAACCGAGTAGCCGACCTCCATGATAGGTTACATTGTAGCTGTGTGGCCGTGGCCGTCCACCAGCAACTTCAGCATCCCGGACACCTCGTCGGAGGCTTTAATTTTGCCCAAAACAATGCCTCCGGTTTGTCTCAGGATTACTTTGCAACAAGTTAGTAGTGTGCGAAGTTGTGAATGGGGATGGATAACTGGATTGTGTGTGTGTGTGTGCCCCTCATCTTCTAATGCAGAATCCCGGGATACCACCGGTGGACATCGTCCGAGACCCGAGGATCGGTCGTCTCTGGACCAAATACAAGGAGACGGACCTACCGGTGCCTAAATTTAAGGTAGCAGAAGTACACCACCACACTTCTCCTTGTGGGACAGAGGTGCTGTCAGAAGTTGCAGACACACCCCCTCTCTGTCATCTTTGGGATGCCGAGTGAAAGTGTGTTTTTTTTCGGGGGATTGTTAAGACCATGCGTGCTTTTATTTGTGGGTTTTTATCATTGAAAAAGGTCCACGCAGTACTTCCCTCGCACTACTATTATTCTTATGTAGTGACTTGATGTGGTGCAACATTAACCCGGCAGCACATTCCATTAACTCCCGCCGTCCTTCTCCCAGATCGATGACTGTTACATCGGCCCCGTGCCTCCGAAGGAGGTGACGTTCGCCAGGCTGAACGACAACATCAGGGAAGGGTTTCTTATGGACATGTGCAAAAAATTCGGAGAAATCGAGGAGGTCGAGATCCTGTACAACCCGAAGAACAAAAAGCACCTGGGAATAGCCAAAGTTGTTTTTGAAACCGTGAAGTCGGCCAAGGTGGCCGTTCAGTCGCTCCACAACACCTCTGTGATGGGAAACATCATCCACGTGGAGCTGGACCCGAAAGGTAAACACTTCATTCATTCATTTAAGCTGCAGCTACGTGGAGGCAGATCAGCTTGCAGATGTGCAGATTTTGAATTAGAGTGACAGCAGCCACGTGTTCAAATGTATGTGGTTACCTGGCAACGCTGATAATTAATTTTCATTGAAAAGGAATTTGTTCCCACAAGCCCAGAGCTGAGGGTGCTGTCTATTCCCACTGTGCATAATTTCAAACCTGCAGACAAACACAAACACAAACCAATCTGTCACCTCAGTTTGTATGTGTTGAGGCACTTTTCTGTATAGTTGTGATATCTTGTAAAGTAGGGAACACTTTTTGGATTTAAGTCCGATGTTTCTGATGGATGCAAAAAATAACTTCAATGCTTTTTTTAAGGCTAATTTATTGTTTCACAAGTACTAATCTACTACCATTGCTAATTTCAGTGCTGAAATTTGATTTCAGTGACTGCACAACAATTTCCTTTGCAACATATTGGCTCCAGTATTATTTGAAATATTGTTTTTGATTTTTGATTTTTTTGCTTATATAAAATATTCAAGTATTTTTTCTTGTTTTCTAACACCACCTATGTGTATCTTTTTATCTATTTTATTCTATGACACAACTGAATACATTTCATATTGTATATCTTAGCAGGGACTAATAACAGAGTAGAGCATTTTCTTTACAAATTGGATACTTTACAAATGTCAGATTTTCATGGGTTTTGCAGCTACTGAATAAGTACGAATACTTGAATAATTCTTGATCATTTTAATAGTCCTCCAGCTTACTAAACCTGGCCTCAGAGTCATACATATTTTCTGTTCTGCAGGTGAGAATCGTCTTCGTTACTTCCAGCTCTTGATGAATGGCAGCTACACTCCACGGACGCTGCCCGTTGGTGGGGAGGAGACCAGGGAAGTTTCCCCTCGGAGCCTGGCAGAAGCATTATTGGTAGATTAAATAATTCATTAAATAAATAAATAACAATAATCATAACTTGAAACCAAATGGACATTATACTTTTTATTTTGTACACTGATTTAGTTAATTGGAAATCCCCCCCTGAATTGTGCACATGAGCATTTTTGCTGGTTTGTGGGGAGTCATTTTGCAGGAACAAATATTTACTATTGTGTAGATGTGACTACAGAATCATAGTTTTACTTTGTAGAAATTAGCCAATTTTCTAATCTAAGCTGAGCTTAATCTTTATGCATGTTACCAGCGTAACAGGTGGTGGAGTTGAGCAGAGGAGTTGTTATCCAGACCCTTGACCGTGAACTTTCAAAGCCATTTAAAACATGCCCTTTGGCCTTATTGCATTGTGCCTACATACTCCTATCCAGGAGCTGATATTTTAAAAATATATTCTCTGTTGAAATGAAATGTTGCTTTACTCCAAACCAAAAATGCCTTCACAGTTAAGTTTAAGACAACTTTGTTTTTGCATTTAACTTGGTGTGATTGTCTGCTTATGACATTTTTGTTGAACTCTGTTCTGTTTGTGTCTTCTTAGGCCTGTGAGCCTATTCGCAGGTTGTCAGAGAGCAGCATGTCTGCTGTGGGAGGAGCACTACCACCCAGCAGCTCCTCCACCCCCCTGAGCATGGAGACGGGCTACTCCAGCCTAAGGCAGGAAACACCCCAGTCCCAGGGAACCCCCCATACCCCACGCCAAACAGGTACACCCTTCTCTCAGGACTCCAGTTTCTCCAGTCGGCAGCCCACGCCTGCGTATCAGTCCAGCCGTCCCGAGAACTCCGGAGGCTACAAGTCTCGCAGACACGAGAGTAAGTTCCAGGACGCGTACAACCGCAGACCGGAGAGGCCTCAGTATCACATCAATATGTATCGGAGTACACCATCTGAACAGACTCCTTTCAAACAGCACCAGATGACCCCACCTGAACCTCCACCATCCACCACTTCTTTCACTTACAATGCACCTCCACCTGCTACACCCAGCTTTAAGTCTGCCTTTTCACCCTACCAAGCTCCTTTGCCTCCCACATACCCCCCATCAGAACCACCTTTCCATCACCCAGCCCAAAGGGAGGGTGATTATCTCCGGCCACCACAGCCACCGCTGGCAGCGTCTATTGACTTCTTGCCCGTCAAAGACAGACCAGAGACTCCTCCCATCCCAGAGCAACCACCAGAACCTCTGGTACATCCCACTACTCCCCCACCTCAAACACCAGAGGGCTGCCCCTCACCAGGCTCCCCAGTGCTGGATCCAGAGCGCAACAGCCTGGATTCTCGCATTGAAAGGCTCCTCAAGGAAAAAAGGACAAAACTGCTGCCATTCCTGGAGGAGCGGGACTCGGACAATGAGGTGCGAATGGAGGGAAGTCCGATTTCTTCCTCGTCCTCTCAGTTATCCCCAATCCCTCCTTACACCAGCGGCTCGCAAGGCGGCCAGCAAAACTCCCGTCCCTCCAGCACCGGCTTGGAGGATATCAGCCCAACACCGCTGCCAGACTCAGAAGATGAAGAGCCAATCCCTGGAACTGCCTCACTAATGAAGAGAATCAGCTCTCCTGTCCACGAGAAGATGAGCAACAATGACCTTAAAGATGGACCTTTTAAAGGGCAAAGTCCCACTGATAAAATGGATATAGTAAGTACGCATTTAAAATTATAGATGCATGTTTAAATATATTAGGATTGTTACATTTCCCAAGGAACAGCTCACAGATACTGCTAAAATCAGTTGTTAAATGTCCTCACTAGTTGATAACGTGGTTGCTGAAGTGTGTGTTCTGCTGTGAATGACAGTTGCACAAAGGACACAGGAAGTGAGGTATAGTTTCAATGTGAGGTGGTAGTAGTAAACCTTTCGTTTCATTGTTTTTGTTCTGCCTTCTAGAGGAAATTCTACTTTCACAGCAAAGCATGTATCATGCCAAAAATTGACATTTCAGTTCAGTTGTGCATGTTTCAGTCAAGTAACAACAAACTCTTTAAAGGTGACAGCCTTGTGAAATTGAATTAGTTTGATTAACATGCATCCATGTGTTACTCATAGAAGCCTATTTTTCTTCAGGTATCTCACAGATACCTACACACTGATTTCAAGATGACCTCCTTGTCACAGTTGTACCGCCAGGCTGATGTGATTACATTTTTGCACTTTCCTCTGTGTTGTGAAAGACGAAATAAGAGCCATTCTGCTGTTTGTGGAATCAAAGCATCTTGTTTCCTCTTTCTAACACTCATTGCACACGCTTGCACGAAGGAAAACAGTATTTGGCTTTGGGCCCCATTCAGCAGCACACTTCCTGGTTGTAGCTGAGCCTGACAGTCAGGATTGTGTCTTTTGTCTCATATTTCAAGTTATCATAAAGCAAACAGTGCAAACAGGTCGACGCCACTCCCATGCTGAGTTTACGCTATTTAGCTTCTTTTAAGCAGGAGCTGCCATACTGATAACTTCATAATAATTAAAAACAGAATGGGACAATTCATTGGGAGATGCTTGATATTAACATCTTGCGTAACAGTTTCAGCAGTTGGTTAGGGCTGCAAATTTCGATGCCTGGCTGAATAGGACTGTTTGGAAACATGTTTACCAAAGATGTGTGTCAGTTGTGTTTGACTGTGCTAATGACTACAAAACTTTGAACTCAGATCAGGTCTGGAATCATTTGTCCCTCTGTAGGATTACTACAAGAAGTGTTTTGGTATGAGGTAAAGTGGGTTTATAGCACATCATTAAGCTTTGAAAGCAGTCAGATACTAATAATTGATCTCACAAGCCGAGATGGGATTGATCAGATTCCAATATTGGTATGGCTAGTCCTGATATTTGAGATTCATTTAGTAATGGGACATTTTCAGAGATAGATATATATATATATATTATATATATATATATATATATATATATATATATATATATATATATATATATAATGTATATACACACACACATATATATATATATATATATATATATATATATATATA
>JAOWBL010000004.1:9006051-9017743 GCA_028564865.1 Zenarchopterus dispar | reverse complement strand
TATATATATATATATATATATATATATATATATATATATAAAATTTGAACATTTTTGCTCTTCCACTGCCCCTACTTGATTCTTTGTTTTGTTTTTTGTTGTTTAGAGAAGCATTGTTGATTTTAAATTTAGTTGAAGAATTGGATAATGTAGACTTTATTTTTTGTTTTTCTACATCTGTTTTTTTTTTTTTTTTTAAATTTTGCATTTTTATTAGGAGGTATAAGCTATATCAGAGTCGTATCAGAACCCCGAAAAAGTGGATGATTCATTTCTATTCACATAGAGATCCAAATTAGTCCTTAAGTTTACAAAGTTTTCAAATAATTCTTTCCTTGGTGTAATATTTTAATACAAGCAAATTTCTTTTATTGATACTACTATCATCAAGGGAAAAATAAGAAAGTCTTTGACTCATTCTCATTATTCAAATGTGGTATTTGACCTAGTTTTAAAAATTCTCAACAAAGCTCAGTCCTGCTTTTGTTGTGTTGGAGACAGAGGGGAATAATAGTAACTCAGGTCTAAGCTGAGGTTCACAAGCTTTTTTTTTTTTTTTGTCCAGAGCTTCTGACTTGATATCAGGATCTTAAGTAAATTGTGTTTGTTTAAAGAGCTTATTCATATAAATCAGAAAAGCGATTACACAGGTTGTCCACAGTCTTGACAGGATGTCCCTTTTTACAGGGTCATCAGTCGTCCGGAGAAGATATGGAAATCTCCGATGACGAGATGCCAGGTGCTCCAATCACCAGCGGAGACTGTGGGAAGGACATCGTTGTAAACTCTGCTGTGTCTCCAATGCAGACTATTCCCCTCCACCCTGCCAGCTTCCACCCCTTACAGCACCAAGCTAGCTTTCCGATCCCACATCACCATCTGGCCCCTCACTCCGCCGTGCCGGGACATCCCGCTCACCTGGCCGCCCACCCTGGAGTTCCTCACCATCTGCTGCCACCCATGGGTCCCTACCCTCCGAGCATGATGCCGCTAGTGCAAATGGAGCTAATGAACTGCCTGCAATGGGAGCAGTGGAGCTCAGTTCCCATGTCCTTCCAGATGCAGCAGCAGATGCTGAGTCGCATGGCTCAGACTAGAGGGCCCTATCCTTATCCACATTTTATAGATGGGGGTGCAGCCGCGCCATTCGGAGGACCCTACCCACCTCTTTCTATAGGTGCTACACCTGCTAGCAGCACAGGTGCACCTGGACAAGAGTGGCAGCATCCCGGTTTTCCAAAATTCAACCCAACCGTTCCTCCTCCTGGGTATGAAACTAAAAAGGAGGACCCCCACAAGGCCACAGTTGATGGCGTCCTGCTGGTCATCGTCAAAGAACTGAAAGCCATCATGAAAAGGGACCTCAATCGCAAAATGGTAGAAGTGGTGGCTTTTAGGGCTTTCGATGAGTGGTGGGACAAGAAGGAACATTCAGCCAAGGTAAGTTATTTATTTCATCAATGTCCAAGTACGAAATGGTGTGAAGCAAAGAGAGTTCACATGGAACAGAACGTATTCATATTGTCTACTTATTGTTTTACTCCTTTTTAATAGATATCAGATTTTTTTTAAAGGGTCATAAATGGCTGTAATAGGACAAATCTGTACCACAACGCAAATACTTATCATTCATTCACATTTGCCTTTTGCAGATGATGATGACTTATTTGGAGTTGATTTGCCTCTTTGTGGTCCAATTTGTATGTGCAGCCAAAGTTTTGAATCAATAATAGAAACCTGCCATTTTGACAGGTGCCATAATGACTTGGTCTGAGTTGACTCTTGCCTTTTTGCTGCTTTGAATGCAAATGTTGCTGAATTATGGAGTCATATGATTAACTAAAGTCAACAGTTTTACTCATTACTCATTTTAAGCAGTTTACGCTTGAAAAATACCAGTCACTGGTTCCAGTGTGAGGATCCGTTCATCTATTTTATTAAACTGAAGATGTAACTTATATTTATTTTGTTTTGTCTGTTTAGACAAACACGTGCAATTTGAGGATGTCATTTTAGTCCTTTGATAACGGTGCAGTTTAATGCAATAACTACAAAACAATAAACCTTTTTTCTCAGGCTTCTTTGACTCCACTGAAGGGCAGTGAGGGGAAAGAGGAAGAAAGACCCAAACCCAAAGAGACGATAGGTTCCAGTCTGCTGGAGAACTGGAACAAGGGGGAAGGGATCGGCTACGAGGGAATGGGTTTTGGAATCGGTTTGCGAGGAGCAATCCGGTTGCCCTCCTTCAAGGTCAGACATGCAGCTTGATTGACTAGATTCAGAAAAGCAGGGAGTCTCTGTACCAGCGACGGCTTGTTTTGGGGTGCTAAAAGGTTGAATGTTGTGTTCAGGTGAAAAGGAAGGACCCACCTGAGGCTGCAGGAGCGAGTGACAACAAACGAGCCCGACCGTCCACCCCAGTTGACGATGAGCTAGAGGATGAAGGTGAACATTTGCTGTGAATATAAACTTACTATGCTACAAATGCAAATCTTGCAAAAGCTCATTTCTCTCTCTCTCTTTTTTTTTTTTTTAAATCCCTGCCAGACCGAGATCGAGAACTAGCTGAGCTCCCCTTGGACGATTCCAAACTGGATGGTGATGGTACATCAGGAAAGCGACGACACTCTCGACCACGTGAACTGGACAGTGAGGGCGAGGAAGAGGTGGACACTTCAGAGAAGGAGGAGGAGTCACTGTCTGACAGGGAGGAAGAAGAGCCCGTTGAAGCGAAGGCTGCAGAGCAGCCGTCATCAAGCAATGTAATTAGTCAAAATTACATTTAACTGGTGCAGTGTACGTGAGGTTTCACTTTTAAAACTCATTTTTATGATCGATCTGATTACTTCATAGGAGAGCAGTGAAGAGGAGGAAAATGACGAACATAAGGGCGACTCATCCATTGACAGTGAATCTTCAGATTCATCTGATGAAGGTCCTTTTATTATCTAACAGAGGCATCTGGTTGGTTCCTCTTGTGTTTCCTTTTATTTATCATTTCATTGCTTCATTTTTTGCAGAAGCTGACAGTTCGGCTTCCTTCAAGGCCAGCTCAGACTCCTCAGCAGAAAGCTCAGAGTCCTCAGTAGAAAGCTCAGACTCCTCCGAGTACGAGTTAAGCTCGGAAGAGGAGGAAGAAGAGACGGCAGCAGATGTTGAAGAGGGTCGCAAAGCAGCAATGTCCTCTTCATCTTCCTCTTCCTCCTCCTCTTCATCATCTGATGAAGAGGAGGAGGAAGCAGACACCAAACCACCAAGCCCTCCCACAGGACCAGTCAGGGAAGTGAAGGAGGAGCACTGGGATGGGGATGATCTAAGTAGCAAATCGAAACCAAGATCTCCTTGTCCTGAGGAGGTGGGAGTGAAAAATCTGAAGCCACCATCTCCTAAAGGTGTCCCAGGTGAGTGTCTACATGAAGCTGTATTATCTAGCATGTGTTAATATAGATCAGTTAAAGGAACCTTCCCTTTTGTCTTTTAGGCAAAGAGCAAGACATCCGTGTTGACAGCAACATCACTGTACTGAAGTCTGAACCTCATGAGCATGTAGCAAACCTTCGGCCACCCACTCCCACGGGCGCTCTGCTGGACAGCGATCAAGAGACAAAAACCAAAGGTAAAGCAGAGCCTGAAGATGTAGCCTGCCCCCCCAGCCATTTAGCCCCAGCACACTTAGATTCAAACGCATCTGTTGCCAAACCAACCTCAGCATCTTTAATGCACCTCCCTCTCCCTCCTCACCCTACAGTAGAAGGTCGTTCCCTCCTTCAACCACCCCCTGGTCCTCTGCCTGACTTCCCTCACCGGCCCAGGCTACCCACTGATGAGGACATCCCGCGTACACCAGGCAGGGACCTGATGGAGCGTGCCCGGGGTCTGGGAAAATCCCAGAGCACTGATACTGTGCCTATTACGCCAGGTAGTGAAGGCCCCCTGACAGGGAGCAGTCTATTACTCAGCTCTCCACACATCCCTGGTAGTCCCTTTTCCTACCCCGCACAATCCCCTGTCCTTAGTGCTGGACTGCCTCGTACTCCAGGAAGAGACTTAACCTTCACCCCTGTCTTCCCTGACCCCACAGTTCTGACACTTAATAGGAAAGTGTCTTCTGAGAGCCTGGATGATAGACCAGTTTTCAAGGAGCCACCCCTCAACTCACTGCCTAACCAGACCCTGTTAGCTGGGGGAGATCATTCAGCCAGCATACCAGAGAATCTTCCTGCAGGTCTTTCTATAGACGTTCCTGTGGCGTCAGATGCCACTTCATCAAAGAAAAAACCGGGGCGACCCAAAACCAAAAAGCCCCCAACTGTCTCTTCCGCTGATGAGTCTTTAGAGCTTTCATCTGCATCCACGCCTCTGCATCATGAAGCACATTCAGGAGATCTATCAATGCAAATGATGTCCTCCAAGTCACCCAAACACCCCAGCCTGGACTTCCGGGAAGGAGAGATTGAGCCTCAAACAGTGTTGCCAGGTGATGATGGCTTCCTCTCATATGAAGATGAGGTACCTGTGGTCATCAAGCCAACTCGAAGGACGCGGCGAGGCTGGGAGGAGCTGCTTCTGGGCAGTCTGTCACCCGTCACCACACCTCCCCGGTCGTACTTCACCCGGCGCTCTGAATTTGAGGAGATGACCATCCTGTATGACATCTGGAATGAAGGCATAGATGAGGAGGACATCCGGCTTCTCCAGATCACGTACGACAAGATGCTCCAGCAGGACAATGGCAATGACTGGCTCAATGACACACTGTGGGTTAACCATCCTTATATCCTTTACTGCTCAACATCTACTCATTGACATCAAGTGTTGTAAAAAATTATTAATCCTCATAAGGTGATTAGTAGGGTTTAATAATGCTTGGAATTAATTTTCTCTCAGTAAATTTACTGGGTATTAAAAAGTGGCTCCCTCTGCTGGTAAGAGAGAGGACTGTCTAGTTTAATTTTAAGAATTGAGCTTCAAAAGTGTTTTGGTTTCGTCCTTGACTTCCATGCACCAACCAATATCCCTGGAGTGAAGAAAAAGAGGAGAGATGATGGCATGAGGGATCACATGACCGGCTGTGCACGAAGTGAAGGTTACTATAAGATTGACAAGAAGGACAAGATCAAGTATCTGCAGAGCTCACGGCTGCAGTCGGAGGAGCCACCAGTCGACACACAGGTGGGCAGGAGATGACACACGGAGATTCCTCAGATAGGTACAATGTAAATGTGTAAGAGCATCAGTGTATTAATTAATAATCTGTAAACTTATCATCTTTGCAGGGTATGAGTATTCCTGCGCAGGTCCATGCCTCTACCAGAGCCGGCTCGGAGCGGCGGTCAGAGCAGCGACGTTTGCTGTCCTCTTTCGCATGTGACAGTGACCTCCTGAAGTTCAACCAGCTGAAGGTAAACAGTGTCCAGCAGAACTACTGTCAAATGGGCAGTTTGTTTTATCTGCGTCTCTTGTTTATTGGTGTTCTGCAGAAACCAAACGGGTAGTTGTTGATGCAAGTCATTAATGCAAGCTGATTTTTTTTTTTTTGTCACAACAGTTTACAACAAGTGTGTTGCTGTGTTAGTAGTGTCCTCTGAAAGATTTTTTTTTTTTTTATTGCAACCTTTAAGCATGTTATCAGCTTTCCTTTGGTGGTTGGTGACACTTTTGTCTTTTCCAGTTCCGTAAGAAGAAGATCAGATTCTGCAAATCAAACATCCATGACTGGGGTCTGTTTGCTATGGAGCCCATTGCTGCTGATGAAATGGTGATCGAGTATGTGGGACAGAACATCAGACAGGTGAGGGACAGTTTAACTGCTTGTGCAAATGGGTATTTTATGTGTATTTTTTTCAAATTGTGCTGTCTGTTAGGATGTTTTTGAAAATGTGGACCTGGTATTAGCATGTGTTCTGGTCTCACCTGAAAAAAAAATTCCTGTTTGTCTGAAGTGATCCCCTGTGATTCGATCTTATTTTCCCCAATAAATTGAAATAAACTGGTGCTTAACTTTATGCTCTGTCAGAATGAAGAAGACAAACACGATTCCTGTGACCAGCTTGAACAGGTCTCTTTCTCTGTTATGGCCTCCCAGGCCAATTCTGAACACAGGCTGACTAATGAGGCACAAATGATTGTGTTTAGCTGTATTTGGCGCTGTCCAGTTGTAATTTGATCACCCAGGACACATCTTATCACCAGAGCCTTTTCCCTCAGAATTATTACACCTAATTTTAAATGTTTTAGACCGGGTTCACTCTATAAGATTTTTCTTGTTTTATAAACTCAAACCAAGCCACAGGGCTTGGATCTATGTGAAGAGTGGTGTGTACTGACTGTACGATGATGCCACCTGATGTGGCGGGATGTATGTTGTGTTATCAGCATGGGGAGCCGTAAACAAGAAAAAAATGAAAATGAACCTCTCTGTTATGGCTATGTGCACCAAAAATAGGTAGAGTATGTCCCCAGTCATGATTCAGAAGAGACCAACTTTGTCAGTTTTGCAAATAGCCTGTTGCGCTGTTGTGTCATGTGACCCAGGCTGGAGATGCAAATGGGCGACAACATGTAATGTTTTCATAGTGCTGACTTCTTTAAACACCACCGTTGTTGAGCTGCGATGGCTTTTTATTTTCCTTTAGCACAGTTGTGCATCTTTCGTTTGAGACAGCTCAAATCACACACGACCAAGACCCAGAAATACTTAAATTCCTTCACTTGAAATGCTACCTCACTCCAGACCAGAAGCAGGCATCGCACCCTTTTCTCACTCGGCTCCATGGTCTCAGATTCTCATCCCTGTTGCGCCACACTTGGCTGCAAACAGCTCCAGAGTAGAAATAAATAACGTTGAAGTCTGTTGAGTGAATTTTTCACCCTTCCCCTGACAGGTGATTGCGGACATGCGGGAGAAACGCTACGAAGAGGAGGGTATTGGTAGCAGCTACATGTTTCGGGTGGACCACGACACCATCATAGATGCTACCAAGTGTGGCAACTTTGCCCGTTTCATTAACCACAGCTGTAACGTAAGGCACCATCAGCATCAACACTATTTACAAACATCAGCTTGGAAGAAGTTGTGTTCATATTTCATGTGCGTTTCTTTTTTTCCTTGCAGCCCAACTGTTATGCGAAAGTCATCACAGTGGAGTCTCAGAAGAAGATTGTGATCTACTCCAGACAGCCGATTAATGTGAACGAGGAGATCACGTATGACTACAAGTTCCCGATTGAGGATGAGAAGATCCCCTGTTTGTGTGGGGCTGAGAACTGCAGGGGAACGCTCAATTAACGTCCACTCGAGGTCAGGAGACTCTCCCACAGGGTGTTGTAAAAGTGCTGACCCTAAACTTTCCCAGGATGATGATGAGGAGGAACTGATGTGGGCTAAGCGAAGAATCTGGCAAGTCACCTGGATAAAGCTAAGCTACCTGTACGGCACTCTTCATACATTAAACTCTAGATTGTTTACGATTTATGGTGCTCTTAAATGAAAAACACTTTGTTTTTCTTACATGTGAACACATGACTTGCTGGTGCAGCGTTTCCTACCCTCGCCTCAGTGTCGGACAGTATTTAAACACAGTTCCTTCCACATCCAGCTGTGGTTTGTGCAAATGTCACGCCTTTTTCCCTCATTTGTCTAATAAGCTTTAGCCACATCATATGTGGTAAAAAAACAAAACAACACAAATTCACATGTTCAGCTGCTTACTAACACTGTCGTGATGCACAAAAGTCCACCTGGTAAACTCTATTGTGGAAGGTGGGGTGGGGGGGTTGGGGCTTCGGAGCGAATTTGCTGCTACCTCTGCTGGATCACTTTTCCTTGGAAATAAATCAAACTAAAACAAAACATCTTAAACAAAACAAATGGTTAATCTTGTTGAAAAAAAATCTGGAATATTTAAAAATATCTCCTACTTCCACCAGCCAAGAATGGATGCTGCTGCTTTCCATTAGTTTATGCAAAATTGTCATTAATCTTATTCCAGTGTTTTCTGGTTTGTTTAGGAAGTTCTCTTCATGCTTGACTCTTCAAAGACACTATATGTGTATGTGTGTGTGCGCGTGTGCGTGTGTGTGTGTGTGAGAATGAGTATCACGGCTCCATTGAGAGTATTTATCACCATGACTTGCTGGTGTGTGAGGATGTGAGTGCACTGCCCCCTGTAGGCCGCGCTGGAGAACTACTCATCCACACTTAGAGATGGAAGTGAAACGAGCTTCTGTGTGCACCCGCTGAGCGGCTACCTGGGTTTTCTGACTTGAGGAAGTAATTATTTCTCATTTTAAGTGCCATACAAATGTGTCACTGTCTTTGTTTTACCCAGAGGACCCAGTTGTCTGTTCCTGCAGAGATGTGTTAACAAGCACATGCCAGGAATTTCTGCCTGTTTTGGGGTTTTTGACAAAGATGTTTTGGCTTCCTTTTGTTTGTATCTGGGATGACTGGCTCATGTTTGCACGCTCAGACATTTGGTTTTTTTTGTTTGTTTTTAAATCTCCAACCCTTGTTATGCTACCAGTGTTTAACAGTTCCAGCAGCACTGAAGAGTTTCCACGACCTTGTTACAGTCTGCAGGGTCGCTCTTTCTGTATAACATTTCAGTTGAAAGAAAAAAAAACTGCGAATGCACTCGAGGCTTTGCACTTCTGCTTCACTTCGTCTCTCAACCAGTCAGCTCCCCCTTGAAGACCAAGTCAGTCATTGCTTTTTTTATTCAGTTAAATTCAGAATGGAGATTTTTTTTTCCACCACTGATGTTCATATTGTATATGATTACTTGTACAGAAGATTTAAAGTTTTTTGTTTTTTTTTAATCTTCACAAAGGTAACACTTTTAAGATCCATCTCTCTCTCTTTTTTTTAACAAAAGACTGAGTATTTAAAATATTTTCAGGGATCTGTAAAGGAATCTGATGGTTTGAAAGGTTGTTTATTTAAAGAAAAAGGTCCACTGTGTACAGGAAAAGTCTCCACCTCCCTTTTGAGAGATTGTTTCTTGTAGAAACATCTTCATTTTCTGCCCATTTGCTTTGTAATCCTACAATGTGTAAATAATGTAACTGTGAATATTAAATATATCTATATATATTTTTGTTCCCTGGGATTTGCTACATGAACACAGCTCAGACATCTAAGTATCATGAGGTGAGTGCTGAGCTGGTAGCAGAAAAATTGGCTTGTGTCAAGCTTTTTTTTTTTTTTTTTAAATTTTGTGTTGTAAATTCTATGAAAAGTTGTTTGCAGTGTGGAGAAATAAAAAAAAAAGTTGCAGAATCGGCATGGGAAGAGGACTGAAGCATCAGCCCTGTTTCTTGTGTCTATTTATTATATGAGAAATGTATGAAAAAGAAAAAAGTTAAATAAAGCAATTTTGCATACATTCATTAACACTATTTGTTTCTTTCATAAAGCTTTGTGAGCACAATATGAAAGGCAGCATGAATAAACCGATTAAATGATCGTCTTTAATATTTCCACCATCACAGAATTTTCTTGAATTAAAACCTGATTGGAGCCTGACTATGTCAAAAACCTTTTAATTGGTGAGATCAAATAACTCATCAAAAGTAGCCAGAACTTTGACTCAGAAGCTAACAGTAAGAAAACGAGACACATGGCAAACATGAAATCTGCTAAGATCAGTAGCTCAGTTTATTAGTGATTCTTTATAGGAATACCACCTCTGACCACATGGTGGCAGCACATCACAAGGTTCATGCTCCCTAATAGACTGTATAATAAGAACTGGAGAAAACCTGCTTGGATGTCACCTACAGGCAGTCCACCTCGCTTCATCATAGGTGGATCTAGACAGAGGTGGAGGGAAAGTTAATCAATCTAAAATGATATTTCTGAAGGGTGATTGTAAGACAGGAATAATTTAATACTAATTTTATTAATAATTTAAGTTAGCCAAGGCACAGTTAGCACAAGCTGCCTTAGGTGCTTCGTTCTCGGGCCCTTCCTGTGGTCTGTTAGTATAACTGACAGCACAAGAATATGTATTCTCTTTAAAACATGATGCTTTGTTAGGTCTTTAGTCACAGATCAGAAGTCAACACAGGACAAAGTGCTAAGTAGCTAGAGGGAAAAAGTGGTATTACAAGACACTGCAGACCACCCACACTCATAGCAATTCCAGATCATGTCCTTCTCCTTGAGATGACCACGCCTCCTTTTAGGTGAAAACAAATGACATGAACCTACTGTTGACAAGTAGGAAACACAGAGCTCAGCTTTGTCAGCAAATGACAAGTTGGGGAGCACTTTCACTTGAAAATCTGACTGTTTTTACCCTTGAGCATCTTTAAGATGTGAATGCACCAGAGAGTCAGTACAGGGCTTTCCATCGATGACGTCACAGTCACATTTGTAATCAATCAGTTACTTCTGTTCATGTAGTGAAACTCTGCAGCTTGACATCACCTTCGCCCCAAACCCTGGATCCGAATTCAGTCACTGTCCTCAGAAAGAGAGAAGCCTTACACTGCGGCGAGTGTGTGTGTTGTTCCAGGGCCGTGACAGGAGGAGAGTGGTGTGACTGCAAGAGGAGAGGCAGGGCTGAGAGAGGGAGGGACAGCATGGGATCCTAATTCACACTCATCTCCATCTGCTTAACACAATATCAAACACGCCAACAGAGCGGCGCACACCTTCACGCTGAGCCACCCGACTGCTGGAACTTCATCGTTCCAAATGTGTGCTCCTGTTTTTGCTGATCATCTTTCCAGCTTTTCTCACATCCGTAGAGCTTCTCCACGTCTCTCATACAGAATACTGTCCCTTAAGGTAGTTCAGTCCAGAAAAAAGTAGGAAAGCTGTCTCCCCGACTTAAACTTTCTTATATTTTCCTTCAGACGTTCGGAACAGTCACTTTTCTTTGGTTGCGTGCTAAAGTTTGGACATTCCTGGTCAACACTTCTGTTGTGATGAACTTTGGGACAAAAGTCTGTATTTTAAACATCTGAAGCGTTTATTGTGAGGACACATTTTATTCCATTTCATTTTCACACCCTAAAGCCCCTCTTTGCATGTGGCTAGTCCACACTGATGGAGTCAGACAAAAACACACGTTATAAATGTAGTTTTTTTGAACGCAGTCAAGACGAGTCATTAGTCAAGTATTATTACACTTTAATGGGCTCTATATATTTTATTTGAGATTACATTAAAAACAATCTTGAGGTAGGGGCTGATAAAAGTTCAACCCCTACCTCTGCTTCCTGTCAGCAAACGACTCTGCACATACACGAAACAATGAATGAGATACAGTACTTTTCTTCACAGTTTGTTGCATTTTTTATATGCTGATCCTTTTATTGATCCTTTTTTTATATACTGAACCTTATTGGCTTCAAAACACAACCCATACCTGGAGAAACACAAGCATCGCCTGTCATGAAGACATCGCTTAAAGTCCAGGTATGAAGCTTCCCAGCAAAAGAGTCTGAAGCAGGAGCAGCAACGCCGTTGACCTGAGGGGCCGATCCGCCGTCCCTCCGAGGAGTTTGGCATCTCTGGAGGCCAACACGGTGCGGCTGAAGGTGGGATGGATGTGCCTGAAGTTGTTTTGCAGTGGCGTCACCTGCTGTGCATCCTCCTCGGTGGAGAAGATCTGTGAGGTAAATTGAGCCAACTAAGGAGAAAAAGAAAAAAAAAATTTAAATATATATATATATATATATA
>JAOWBL010000004.1:8975275-9002830 GCA_028564865.1 Zenarchopterus dispar | reverse complement strand
AAAATATATATATATATATATATATATATATATATATATATATATATATATATATATATATATATATATATTGTTCATAGACATCATAAACTTGGAAAAAAAAAAGACATACTTGAGTCCATGAGATGTAGATGGGGACTTCATATACGGTCCAGACGACTGCTTGAGAACAAGGAGGGGTGGTGAGGCTGCCGCTGTAGCGGTAATACTGACTCATGTTGGACTTGGGCAGGAGGCTCATCAGAGGAAACGGCTTCACCTTGGTCGTTTGGCCTCGAGGGAAAAGATTGTGAGAAAATAATTACATATAACACCAAACAGGGGGGCTGAATTTGAATTTGTTCGTTTCTTCTGACCTCTGTAAGCAACAGAAGACAGCATTCGGGATATGTGTCCAAAATGTACATTGTCTGCATAAACAACCTGAAAAAGCAGACCAAATCAGCACCGTTTTGTACAAAAAAAAAGTATTCAAAATTCAGGACAAGTCTCACAACTGACGTCAATGAAGAAGCCAAGAACCGCAAGTCCTGTTGGATCGTCCAAGGCTGCTGAGATGTTTGGGTAGATGGATTTCATATTGACTATATGCATCTGGAAAAAACACACACACACACACATTGATGGAGGGCTGCACTGTACCCGTTTTCTGAAGCATCTGACATGTGACACTGCAGAGCTGCCTACTGACCATACTGTACCTCCATTGGGTATCTCCGTCCGTCCACTGTGTGCTCTGAGCCGTTTGTGGCCAGGCCTCCCCAGTGGAAATGCAGCTGGATTGTGTGGTACACGTCTGGAAGGCCTCCGCCACTCACCGCCATGCCGCTGCCAACCTGCAGCACGACTGACAGCAGCAACACACACGTCAGCTCCGGTGGAGACCAGACAGCAGCGCTCTCTCTGAGTGTGTGACGGGGTATTCACCGGTGTGACCATCGTTGGTGAGCGTCCAGTGGCCTGTTTGGATCACGTCGAAACCTTCTAGATGCAACGGCCCCAGGGAGTCGTTCCTGGTCATGTGAGGGTCCAGGTTGATGGGAGAGTGGTGGTGTTCAAGTAAGGGGTGGCATGAAGGGAAGCTGTCTCCCCATGCATAAGGATCTGATGGTGGGAAAGAAACCACGTGTGCATCAAATAAAAGTCACGAAATAGTTTTGGTATTTAGACTATACTCATAAAAAAAGAGAAAAAAAAGGACTTTTAACTTCTACCACATACTTTGTGGTATGTATTGAGATTTTCTGCAAGGTTTTGAGTTTCATTTCTTGTGTTTTACTTGTTTGTGACCCATTTCCTGTTTTATCTTGAAGGTCCTTGTTCTTGTGTTATTGACTTCCTGTGATTTCATGTCCCTGATTGTTTGCACCTGTGTCTCTCCAGCCCCTGTGAGCATCTCCTCCTGTCTTTCCATCCCTCTCTACTGGTCTGTCTGTTTCTCAAACCCACGTTTGCCTTTGTACCCGGTCAGTTTTTGAATTTTCTTTGTTTTCCTAGAAGTGCAGCACTTTTGCTAGATTTTGCCACCTCATCTCCTGCATTACAGTCCTTTCCGCTCAAACCCTAACACTTTGTGCACAGTAGGTGCTTATTTTGACAAATTGTACAACGATAAAAGCAAAAAGGGATTTTATTTATGACGTAAACAATGATTAAAAGAATGTACTCAGAGCAGCTTCTTTCAGGATTGCCACAGCAGCTCACCGTGCAGGTTTAACATCACACACAGGTGAACACTGTGGGGATGCAGTGCACCAGTTTCCTACAGTAAAGCATGGTGGAGGCTCCATCATGGTGTGGGGTTTCTTTGCTGCCTCTGGCTCAGAATAGAACAATGAAGACATCGGGAAATAACCAAATATTTAAGAGAGAAGTAAGTCAGCAAATGTCAGAAAACGAGGTTAGATGAAAAGCTCTTTTGACAGACTATATATATATATCTGAGCACGTAAAAGACTGGACTGGTTTTTTGAAAGTTGGGGGAAAAAAACATCTGCAAGTGCAAAGTAACTTAAGGATAGAGAAAAAGAAAAATAGACAAAAGTCAAAGATGCAACCAGGAGAGAAAAGCAAGAAACTTGAAGATAGCTGCAGGAGATATTTGGAAGCTGAAATCATTGCTAAATGTTCTGAGGTTCAAAATAAGTGAAAGGTCACGATTTCACAAATGATCTCAGTTTACATTTCTTCATAAAGATGATCTTGAACCACGTGCTGACCATCGCCACAGTGATGTATGAAAATGTGTCGTTGCTGGCATTCTCGGAGGTTTCCATCATTATTCACGGTCGTCATGTTTGCCAGTAATCATCCCGTCGTCAAGGGTTACCACTGCTGATGATCCAGATGTGGAGGAAAGTCTTCTGATTCCAGCAAGTAGACAAATCTTTGTTGTGATACTGTTTTGTAAAAGAAATCTATCAAACATCGTTGATTTTTACTTCCTCTGATCTAATCTTTGTTTCCTTGTTAAATATTTGATAGTTGAACCTTCAGAGGTCTCTACTGCTTTGATTACTTTATCTTTTACCAACAGAGAGATATTTCATTTCAAAGTGTCACCAACTAGGTTTTAGAGAGGATAACAGAAACAGAACTCAAATTTCATTAAATAAGCTTAAATATGTCTCATGGATATATACCTATACTGATTAAGAAGAAAAAAGTGATTGACATGTCACTTACCACAATGTGGCTCATTGTAACAGTAGTCCTCTGGAACATATAAACAGCACAGTGTTGACAAACACGTTTGTCCTTTCTTTTACGTTAAATTAAGTGGAAATAAAGTAGCACGTGCTAAATACGGGGCCTATTCGACTCGTTGAGGAACTTTACCTGAAGCAGCACACGAAAGGACGAGGATCAAGAGAGCTGCGGCCCAGATCATCATAGATCCCAGCGGTCCAGGCAGGTGTCCGAGGTAGACTGGAAAACCGGCGCGGACGTCCTCTTTAAGTAGGAGGTGAGGTGAAAGCTGAGTTTGATTTTTTCCCGATCCGATCGGTGAACCGTGTCATTAACAGTCTAGTGGTCTTTTCTGATCAACAGGCTCATTGATGCAGGGACAGCATCCTCCTCCTCCTCCTCCTCCCTGCCAGCAGAGATGCCCACTTACTAGTAACTAGAGCCATTCATCTCCTGGGAAATCAGACTCCTGAACTGAATATATATGACTTTAGGTTATGGACGCTGTAAAAATGTCCATCCCCCCTTATTTAATTGTGCTTTTACAAGTTCATTTCTTAACCGCTCTCTATATTTACAAACATATCAATTAATATAAAGAATGCACTCTGAATGTTTTATTAAAGAATTTAACATTAACATGTAAAAACACCCACTAATTTTAGACTCAGGGGTGCAAGTGTCTCATTACTGCCTCAGAAAAACCAACTGAGCAGCTCAAGTGTTACGTCCCAGAGATCCACGAATAGATTATGTGATTCTGTCACCACTCGGTCCTCGCGAACAAAGCCTCTTTTCTTCACCGGCGTCGCTCTCCAGCAGAGTATCACTCTCTCCGCTCCGCCTTATGACTCACTACGCGGTGCATTATATCCACTTTGTTTCAATCATTTGAATCTTCTGATGGCTTTTACATTTACCCAAAGACCCCGGCTCACCGCTGGGGGATTCCCCCCTAACTCCCGGGTCCCACCTTAATCCTCCTTGACATTTGGCAGGTGGAGGAATTTCCTCGGCTAAATGTCACAAGTGATGAGATTAAACGTGTGCTCACTGACGCACGAGTCGTCCTTTGTGGTTCAGTTTATTTGGCGTTTGATGAGATGTACATTTACCTCAGAAAAACACAAGCTCTACGGCAAGTACAGCGGGTTTTTCTTGTCTTTTTTTTTTTTTTTTTTAAATTTAAAGGCTATCAAATAAGACAATGAAATTCAGCATTAGTTGTATTACACTTAAAACATATCAAACCTCCCTCAAAAATGTGTTTTTGCGCCACCGTAGTCGAGCTACAGTGCGCGCGAGTCTGTCTGGGTGGAGGGCAGGTTTTCAAAACATACGGAGATGTTTAAATATACCGAGGACGCTGAAACTCGCTAAAAACGTTTCCATTAAAAGCAAAAAAAACAAAGAAAAAAAAAAACTGAAAAAAAAATTCTCTCTGCATGCCAAAAGATCAAAACATGCACCTAAAAGGTCCATAAAGAAGGTCAAAAATAAAACTTAGGCAAACCTGGTGCAAAATAAAATTTAAAAAAAGAAAAAAAAAGCCTAAAAACAGTACACTACATTTTAAAAACACAAATGCACACTTTAAACAATTTATGAGATCATGATTTTGTTTCTTGGCTAATCCATTATGGATTGTCAAAGCAAAACAAAAAAAATAAAAAGGCAAGGGAAACTTAAAACGGGAGGCAAACTGAGCTTAAAGAAATAATTTTAAAAAAGTGTTATACATTCAGAACAAATGTGAGATGTGCACCTGAAGGGCTGGTTTGGATGCTGGTGGAGAATGAGCCCATCTGCCTGACAATCTGACCTCATAACGATTGTCGTCCACTTGCTCCACGTACACAGTCTGGACTCGTCTTTTAATACTTTTTTTTTTTTGTTTTTAAAAAACTGATCCTGCGTAGAAACAAGTAACAGACCCATCGATAACAAAAAGAGACTCCCCGCTACGATCAGCAGCGTTCTTTCCATCAGCGGGTCAAAAATAAAAGCTTTTATAACTTGGATCATAGATGAACTATGTCGAGGTGGAGGTCAAATTTACACGCAGCATAAACGGACACATCAACGATGAGAGAAAGCATCCAAATATTACGACGGATCAATTTTCTTCACGAATGAAAAAAAAAATTTAATGAAGGGATGACGAAGCAAAAACAGAGTTTTGAAACAGTTCAGTAGCAAACCATCCTGTTAAAGTAACAAGGACATAACTTGCATGATCAAATGACTTAAATGATTGAAATAGTCACTTTAAACCAAGAGAGTCGCAAATTTTAAGGACAAAATATTTCCCCTAATCTTCCCACTTGGAAAATCATCTCGTCTTTGATCACCAGTGAAATCAGCCTACATCTATCCCACAATCAAAAAACCAAAATTACAAATTGCTGTCATAAATTATCACCAAATAAAATGATACCAAACTATTTTTTTTTTTTCTGTATCACAACAATCTTCCTAAAGCTTTGTCAGCAATACCCGGTAAAAACCCAATAGCATTAAACTCATCGTACCTTCTTGGCAAGGTTCAACTGTCGTTTACAAAATGTCACATTCTGCAAGTATAAATCTGGAAGACAGTTTCATGTGTGAGATGATCAAAGAAGGTGGGGCAGAAGGTTACTGTGAGCAAACAAACTGGGTTCTGGGTTTTTCTACAGCGAACAGCGCAGACGTTATTGTAGATCAATACAGGTCATCGCTTCCAAATTATGATGCAAAGAAAGCAAACAAGCAGAAAAAGAGCTGGCATTTCTGTCCGTACCTGCACTGGGCTGGACTCGGAGACACAGGTATTACAGTTCTGATGAGCACGGACCTGTGGGGGGTATTTACAGCAAGGTGTTTTGACCAACCAGGACACTTTGGAGGAGTGCTGAATCAGCATTAAATGTGAAAGTGCAGCCACCTCAGACTGAACGGACCGTTTTTTGTTTTTTTTTTGTTTTCTTTCTCTGTACAGAATCAGTCCTCTGTGCATCCTCGGGTGCCAGTGTCTTCAAATCAAAACCAAAACAACAACACTCTGAAGAACAGACGTCTTCAGAAAGAAAGCATCCTGCCGTTGTTTTAACATCTCACAGAGAGCAGCTGCTCCACCTTCTGATACGTCCGCAGAAACTGGAAGCCTCCTCCATGGAGTCAGCGTAAAATGACGACAGTCTGCCGTGTCCTCTGTCAGTTATGACCTTCCCCAATCAGCAGGTAATATCCGAGTGCAGCCCCCTCCAGATTGCTCTCTGAAATCCTATACCACTGTGCTGAGGGAAGAGGTGCAGTCCGCGGGCACTGGAGAGGGGGCGTGGCCATCTGTTGGCGTGTCAGGTCCTACCAGGAGGGTGCTGCTATCTATGGAGTCCTCCCTCTCTTGAGAGGACGGCGCTGAATTTGGCACGGGAGCAGAGGCGTTGGGAATATCGACCTGGAGCCCGTCTCCCATGGCGTTCATCTGGCTCTGCACCATGGAGACGCCGCTGTGTCCTGGAAGCAACAACGAAGAGCATTGAGGAGGATGAGACATTAGCACTCCAAAAAAAAAAAAAAAAAGAAAAAAAAAAGCGCACTTACCAAGGTCCACATAGAGGAAAGTGTCAGCGCTGATGGAGGCTTCGTATGGAGGAGGAGGGTCATCTGGGTGCTGGATATCGGGATATTTGTAGGCTGCGTATGGCGGTGGGGGCTCTTGGAAATGAAAAGCCCCTCCTTCTCCATCATCAGACAGGTGTAGAGGGGTGAGACCGGTACCAAAGGCATCCGGGCCGTAGTCGAAGCCTGGGACCCGCCTCCCGAGGTTAAAGTGGTGCACTGAGCAAGCAAACACGGATACAGATGAGGCCAGGGAAGAGAGTTAATGAAGTTAATCTGTTTAGAAAACGTGTTCCCCAATGTTTTAAATATTTCTCAAAAACGTTTACTATTATGAAAGACCAAAGACCGTTGCTCATTGTGCTACTTGAAGGTAACATTAAATCAAAAACACGAGTTGCACTCAAGTTAACTGATGCCAAAGTGCTCACAATTGCCTCCGATCAGTGTCTCGATCCGTTCACGTCTTCTCTGGCGGAGTCTGTGCACCATGAAGAGGAGCAGAGAGAGGATGAGGAAGGACGAGATGCAGCTGACGATCAGCCTCATCCCGCTCGCCATCGAGTCAAACAGACTGCTTCCATCTGACGGAGGCAGGAAAAGAAAAGAAGTTGCATCATCCTCTGTGTTGATGTTTGACAGTTATCAGTGAGATGCAGCGCGGCCGTACCTAAATCCAGACAGGTGAATTTGCAGCACTCTTTGGGATCCTTGCGGAAATGATGGCACCCCTGCGGCCGCTCGCACAGCGCAGCCACGCACATTTCCGGCTCGCCGTCGTTACATGTGCAGCTCAGACAAGGATCGTCTCCCTTTGGGGTGAAGTAGTAGCCCTCATTTACTACATTGTCTCTGATGTCCACGCACGTTTGCCCTGTGGGGGGAAGAGGGGGAGCAACATCAAGACGTTGTCCAAAACCGGAACCGTGTAGCCGCTTCGACATTTATGAGTTTGCAAATACCAAATGAGGACGTACTCCTCTTGCACAGGAACGGGAACTTCTTGTAGCAGTTTTCGGCATGCCAGCTGTGCAGGCCTCGATCATTCATGTTCTTGATCTGAAAGCGCTGCAGCTGGGCACAGAAGATGTTGTCCTGAGAGGGGGACATCTCCCCAGGTTTTTCCAGACCCTCAGGTGGCAAAATCACCTGCATTGATCCTGGTGAACAACAACACACTCATTAACATGCTGAAAAGAGCAGGGGGAGCAAAAGTAGTTACTAAAAAAAAAAAAAAAAAAAAAATCTAATGTTTACTACCTTTGTAAGCCACCTCCCAGCGGCCTTCCAGCGAGTGGCTCTTATTGGTGACCACATACTGATAGCCCACCCAAAACCTGCAAAAAAAAAAAAAAAAAAAAAAAAAAAAGGGGCTGTGTTAACATTTACAGCATCAAATGGTTTATTTCATGGTTCGTGAATTTACCAATTGTCACCACTAGATGGCCTGATCAACTAACAGAGAACTATTACTCCTTGAGAGTAAAACACTCCCTTTAGAGAACCTGCTAACACTGATATTATGCAAATTAAAGTTCACCATCAAGGGCAAAGCACCAGTTTAAGCATGACCTATACTCAAGAAATGAGACAGAAGAGAACTGGTTGCAGCATGCATATTCAAAAAGTGTCTCTGTGTGAGTAAAGGTCACATCGCAGGGAAAGTGGCATTGAAAAAAATTAAAATTAAAATTAAAAACATCTCACTTGCACTGGTCTTTGAGCTCACAGACTTTCTCATCAAAATCCACCTCAATCTTCAGTATGAACTGCAGCTCCTCGTTGGTCCCAAATGTAGCCAGCGAGCCGTTGACTTTCTGGCATGTGTCCACAGCCTGCCAGTAGTTCTCGTTCCTCAGGTACACTTTGTAGCAGCTGGCCGTCTTCTCGTAGTGGTGCCACCCACTAGGACACTTCTCTGCAGAAAGATGGGGAATTTAGTCACAGACGTGGTGGATACAGCCGCACGCACAATCTGCTGATGGAAAAGGGAAAAGCTCACTGTTGAAGCGCACAGGCTGAGCCACACCGATGACATCTTCGACCGGTTCATATCCATTCCTAAAGCGAAGCCGCTCTTCCTTTATCGCTGCAAAAACATTTTTTTTTTTACATCACTTTTTTGTAAAAATACTGGAGGGACTTTTCAAAACCACAATCAGCAAGAAGATGCAGCTCATATGAGAGAGAGAGAAAAAAAAAGAAAAATTATGTAACTGTTTTATTTTTAAAAGGAACCCCAATAAGGGGTCATGCCCTTAATATAACAGAATTACAACTGAAATATGAAGCTGTAAAAATATTGACTCATTGGTGGATATTTTTTGTTGTAGTTTCTAGCTGAAAGGCAACAAGAGAAGAAAAGCAAGTCTTCACAGCTTTCCTCAAAAACAGAAGGTGTAAAGAGCACTTTCTAAAGACCCGTGTCTGTGTTTTCATCACGTCCTCTCCTGTTCATGTGATTTCTTCATCACCCTGAACTAACACAAGAGGGCCCATTGACGTTGCCTGCTGCAGCAGGGGCCTATAATAAACACTCACGTCTATTACTTCCTCCCACACTGATTCTAAGCACAGCTAAGTGATACGTTCAAATCAACAGCAGCCCTGCTTTCGTTAGAGCATGTCACAAACAAATCTCAGCGATGAAACGCAGAGCAATAACTCTACTTTTGGTGTTATGCACACAGACTAGCCAATAGCTCCAAGTCCATATTAGCACACCCTCGTCCACAGTGACTTCATCTGAGTAATGTCTGCAGAAACCTCCGTCACGGTTAGTCATTGTTTACCAAACTTAATGCTCTTCTCAGCCATGACAATCTTGGAAACCTTCGCAAAGTTCAAGCAGAACTAAAATTGCATCACAAATGAACTGTCTGAACTTGCATTTGACAGTCCCACAAGCCTTTGCACTAATCAGAGAGAAATTGTCCTCCAGTTTAGTCCAGGCCTCCGTGAACTGCTTCACCATGTTTAACCTGAGCAGGTGATGAAGTGGAGCTCTACAGTAACCTTTTTCCTCTGCTAGGACTGAAAGGCAGCTACTACACAAACACCTGACTAGACCGATCTTCATCTTAGTGCAGATTTTGAGTAATGTCTTAAATGTAGTCTTTTTCCCTTGTGCAAGGCTCCGATTCAAACCGAGGCTGAACAAGTCATATTCATCCCACCTCAGAGTCCAGAGACTAGGATTATGCCAGCCAACATTTAGTCATTTATGCTTTAATTCAAGTCAGTTATTCATGGAGACACTAAGAAGAAAGTGGACTGTAATCACTCTTCCAGGCTGGAGCACTGCACTGTCAGCACAAACTGCTGTCTGTGCCCAGGTGGGTGTACTCCTCATTTATATCAAGTTTATAACACCGATTATCTTTTTATAACACAATGTGACCTTGAGTCTTCACATTCGTGACAATCAACAGCACCCAATCAATGTGCTGACCACGTCTCTGTCTACAGGACACCTCCATTTACGTAGGGAACTTAACCAATGTTTCGTAACTGGTGGCAGATCGGTGTATGAAACGAGGAAATGCAAAAAAAAAAAATTCTGTGGTAAATAAAAAGACCAAGGAGCCAGTCTGGTATTTATTATGATTCAGCTTCTGATAAAATAACTAGCGATCATTTACAGGCGATTTCAGACGAGATTATCAGCTGATCGACTGAAATAATATTTGTCTGATTCATCCGACTTGCTGAAATAACTTTTAGACATGAGAGGAATAAAAGTAGGAATTTTAAGCTATAAAAAGACAGAGCGGCTCAGCTTGAGACAGTGTCTCCGTTTTTAAGGAAGCAACTATGACTCAAGAGTACAAGACACAAATGGAGAAATATGGATTCAGTCTAACTGAATAAAGATGCACAATTTATTTACAACACATATATTTTCTGCTTTTTCCCCATTAGATTATAAGTGTATTTTTTTACATTTTGACAATAACTAAATCAGTGGTGTCTTGTCTCACAAACACGATAGATTTACTAATCTTAACAGGACACTTCTGCTTTTTTACTTCTCAAATACACTTCTGCTGACTATGTTCTTCTTTTCACTAAATAGCCAGAAGTTTCTTCGGGTATTTGTCAATCCAGTAATATCGGGATTGACTGTGCTATGTTTTATTATTATTCCTCAAAGAGAAAAATCCCAAAGAAGACAACTGCTTTCCATGAATTGTGTTGATTAACAAGAACCCCCTCATATGGCATGTGTAAGCTTGGAGATCTCCCGTATGGAGGTCACATGCTGTACTCAATCCTTTCAATAATTCCCATTATGTGGTCGGAGATCTGGGGATAAGTATTCTGGGTTTAAGGGGAAAACAAAAGGATTTTGGTCAAAGGCTCCAAACTAGAACATCTATACACTGCTGAAGAGATGAACTGACTGTAAACACAACAGATACATGTGTACACAATCACTAAGGACTTAACCCTGCCCCCTCTTGTCGTCCGACACCGTCCGTCCAGACCCGGTAGTTCTGCATGTTTATTCACCGAGATGAACTGAAAAAAGGATTGTTCCGTAAATGCAGGATTTAAAACCGCAACTGAGCCGTTTGGCGAAAGCAAATCAGCTGGACCGAAATGTGTTTTGGGGGTTGGGAGGTTTACTGGAATTAAACACACATCAAAATGCAACCCTTTTGTCCAGGAGCTCAATCAGTAACGACTCTGGATCTATAAAATACTTCAAGACTGTTCAAATGCATTCAAATAGCCCAGCTGTACATCTAGATAGGTGTTGGCGAGATCCTGTTACAACCCCAAGGCCTTTTAGTTGCAACTGAACCTCTATTTAAAGTGCCTCAGCCTTAAATTGATCATCCAAGTGTGAAACAGTCTCTCGTACTGTTATTCTTTTTAGAAAAATCAATCAAGCGTTATTGAGACTCTGAAACATAATGGCTGCAAAAGGACTTTACTGAGATACACTCACAGGGACATTCCAGCTCGTCACTATTGTCGTCACATGCCGTCCAGCCGTCACACTGCCAGGACATCGGGATACACTGCATCTTCCCACTGTGGCAGGCAAACTGCCCGGGGCTGCAGCGTTGCTCTGAAACACAACAAGAGGGTTTGTGTGGTCAAATGTACGCATGATTAAGACCTCTTTTATTAAAAAAAAAAAAGCAAGAGAAAACCCGCAGAGCTTTAAAGGTTGTTAATTAAATCTCAGGTGGTGATGGGGTGGAAATCGGGGGCATGGAAAGTATAAACCCATTGTTAAATGTTCCTCTTGATAACAAACATGTGCAAACAGAACACCAGCATTACTGCGTCAACCAGTGGGACAAACTGAATCAGCAACAAATGAACACACACTGTTATTAATCTACACACACACATCCAGTCATCCTGTCTGCTCAGTCACTCCTTTAATACACTGCCACAGCAAAGGAGAAGAAAGTGGAAACAAATCTGAACATATTCAGTCACTAGCTGCAGTTGATTTTATGCCAGAGACGTGAATAAACCAACGCAAGAACATTTTATTACTCATAAATCTGCAAACAAGTGTAATCTTGTCTACAAGCAACTTCTTGTTAGTAGATGGACGTTTACAGTGTTTTTCATAGAGCTATTTATCACAGTCCACAAGATCAATGAAAATAAAGCATGAGAACCACTTTAGTAGATTTGTGGTCAAATTAAGTTCAATTATGAAGTTATGTGGAGACGGGGGCCCTGGACCTACAGGAGACGGGGGCCCTGGACCTACAGGAGACGGGGGCCCTGGACCTACAGGAGACGGGGGCCCTGCACCTACAGCTGACTCATCCTCGACATCTACGTGTTGTCCATGTTCAACTGTCCACATATGTCAAAACACAAACGGCCTCTTATACGATGAAACAACAGGTCTGTCAGCAAACTCGACGAGAATTTGGATGAGGGAGAGAAAAAACTATTTCTTTTATTTCATTTTGCGTCTACAAATTTTTATTTTATTTTATTTTTGCTCTTAGAGTATTAAAGAACACTCCTGTATTGTGTGGTACTAACTGCAAAATCAAAATTCAGGAACTACCACATGTCGTTGTTGGTTTATGAGAGGGTTTCACCAAAAAGATAACTACACTAAAAAACAAAACACAAACTGCTTGCTTACCTGACAATATTCTTGCCAGAGCTAGCCGTGGACCTGAAACACATAGAAACAATAAAAGTGACTAAACTGTTTGTCAAAGTTTTAACTGGAGATTTAACTGATTAAAGCCCGGTTGATTAATGATTATAGTAATGATAAGAATATCAAATACTGATGCTGTCTACAGCTCTAGTGGACCGTTTTCATTAATGGGTGGAGTCTAGGGTAGTTTTATGGGATCTCAACTGTTCGTGATTGTCTCCATCATCAGGAACAGCCCGCAACATAAGCCTTTAGAAAACCGTCTCCTTTGTGGGTTTGATATTCTGAGGTGAAGGTGTTCACTCATCTCAATATTCCCTTTCATCTCTTTTCAATGATCACCAACATGGAAGTTTATGAAAATGCAAATGAAATGGAAAAAATCAACAGAGCTCTGTTGATTTTTATTTTGTCCCATTAGTTTGTTTTCCTTCTTTTTATTTATTCTCTCTGCATAAATAAAACTGAAAAATATGGCAAAACTATTTTTGCTTAGGGGAAAAAAGAAAAAAGAAAAACAAACAACAAACAAACAAAAAAAAAAGAGCGGAGCTATTTTCAAGGCCGTGCCTGTTTCATCTGTGTACCAACCATTTCCCTGTCAAGAACAACCTTTACATTAACTTTCATGGTGATGATAACTTTAAGGATTGTGGCACCCAAAAAATAAATAAATAAAAAACAAATGCAATTACTCATTTTTTTAGAGAAAAAAAAAAAAAGTTATATTTTCTTATTTGATTTTCAAAGAACAGGATGACTGCTCAGGAATTTCAAATGTCCCAAATATATTTCTAAGCCAAGCAATTTCACATTACACTATATGTATCTTGTTTTCATCTGTGATGGGACCAACTATTTTAATGGGTTGTGCAGCAGATCAATCCGCCAAAAAGTGCACCAAGAGACCTCATCAGACAAGACTCCAACTAATGCAAGTGGACTGAGATACACTTCAGTGGTCTCCAGGGATGTTATTGTCCTCACTGAGTGTCAAAGTGATGGATGACATTAGGATCTGTGGTTTTCAAATTTACTACCCTGGGCTATCAATAATTCATGCATGCATTTATAGGGAATACATTTTTAGTGAGCAGGTTTAGAAAGGCTTTCAATGACAGACCATAACTTTGATCATTTAATTTTTGGCCATTATCTTCATGATGTATAAAACCCAAATGAAATAAAGACTTTCTGGATGAAAATTGTGATGGATATACGGGAGAAATCTCTGTGACAATATGAAACGCAAGGACTCTACATATTTACTATATTATGCAGTAAATATTCAGGATATTAAACTTGTGCATCATTTTTCTGAATTTAAAATACAGCATGCATTGTTACAAATATTTTGAAGCTCAAAGCTCAAGTCCAGCTTAGTATTTACAGTGTAGCTGACTGTTTAAGCTGTAGCTGCGTGGCGATGTCCCGTAACCACAGATAAATGCTCGGTTGGTGTCTGATACATCTAAGCTCCATTTGGAACAAAGGTGGATGCACTTCTGATAGCCGAGATACTGGAAACTGTACAAGGACACTATTTATTCAAATGCTTGCAACTTTCAAGTGATTAGATTTGACAAAGTGAAGACAAAGCTTCAACATTTGGTCATACAGTCTTTTATCCATAGCAGCTTCACACTTTATTTGCGTTGTCATAATTCCTTGTGCAATGATCAGAACTGGGATTGAATGTGATGAAGATAAAAGCCCTTTGAGCGCTCATCTTTCTCTTACTATGTAGTCAAGGTTTTATAAGTGAGACATTTAATTGTATTTTTTTTTTGTAGCAGTTATTTTTTATTTCAGTGAAACCCTCCAATGGCTTAAAACTAACCAGGTTAAGTCCAGAGAGAGAAAATGGGTACGCTTGATCAAAGATTGCCACTGTATTGATGTAACACACCTGCCTGAAAATCATACCAATATATGAAAGGGGTCAAGAAACCGTTTTTTTTCCCCCCTGCCATTAAGGGGCTGTTTGATCAAGAGAAAACTGGTTTTCGTTTTTGTGTAAAAACTAAGATTCAGGCATTTGAGCCCAGGAAAATAGCTTGAATATGAACCTTTAATACTGCTTCAAAACAAAAATAGATTCCTGTCTGTCTAATGGGAGTCATGACAACACTGACATCATTAGGCAAGGAAACCAAGTCATTCAAACAAATCGAGGAAAAGGCATTTTGCCTGAGGCCTCTTCTCCCTATGTGGAATCATGTTTTAGGTTGATTTAAAGCAATGGTGATTTTTGGAGTGCTCCTGCTTTTTTTTTTTTTATTTTTTTTTTTTGTTTCATGGCAAAATATTCATAAACAGAATTAGATGTTGGACTTCAGCTTCAGCTTTCAGAAGGTTTAACTATAACATCAATAGAAATCAGTGGACTGATAAAAACCATTTCAATCACATGTCCTGAGGAAGAGGTTTAGCCTTCGGTCCTCTCAAATTTTGGAAAATTTATATTTAAATTTATATTTTGTTGGAGAGAACTCCACAACCTAGGTCAAGTCTATCCCAGATGGTTTTCAGCTCAATTTAAGCAAAGGTTCAAGGAATTAGACCCTGAAGGTGCATTTAATGTTTTTAATGGAGTGTAGCACTTTGTGGTACATTTTATTGTACGAAATGTGCTATATAAATAAAGTTTGATTTGATTTGGTCAAATGCAAAGCAAACTGAATGGGTGGCATATTTACACATAAACTTGATGGAAGGTGCAGACAGACACTTTTCATTCTGGACAATGCAAATACATGACCATTTAAGTTGAAAAATTTAAAAATCTTTTTACCTGAGCAAAGAATTCATGTGACACTTTGGCTTGTGTTTAAATAGTTTTAATGTCAATTAATAACTGGTTTAATAAGTGTTATATATTTCCCTAACTGGAACTTAACAAAAGCAAATCATTCATTCTGACACAAAGGCAGCAATCAAAGAAAACGATAAAGTTAAATAAAAATGTGATTTAACCTTGTAATCAGCATTTTACTTAAAGGTCTTAATCATGCGTACATTTGACCACACGAACCCTCTTGTTGTGTTTCAGAGCAAGGCTGCAGCCCCGGGCAGTTTGCACACCATAGTGGGAAGAAGCAGTGTATCCCGATGTCCTGGCAATTTTATATGAATGTTTTGTATCTACATCATCATTTATAATCTAAAATATGTCATCTCATGTAAAGGTAAGAAATATATATCAAGGGGGTAAATCATGTATAATAGTCACCTCTAGTATTCACATAACACACCACATAAACAACAAACATGGAAGCAAATTTTCAAGTAGGCACAATGTCATTGAAGAGACCAAAAATTTAAGTATAAGATTAAAATTCTCCCCTTAAAAGTTACATTTGTGACAAAATAATAGGACTTCAAGAACACAAACATGTCTTCAACTGAAACTGGCTATAGTTCCTGTCTTTCAGAAAAAAAAAGAAGAGAAGGGGAAGTTGTTTAAATAAGTGTGAGAACCATGAAGTGGTGTCAGTAATCTGAAAGCACTTTATACAGTATGCAAAACGCTGATCCGGTTCTGCTGGGGAGGGGAAAAAAAAGGTTTATTCATTACAGATTTAGTTATCTCGCACAAGTGGTGCATTCAGTTATACCAAACCCATTATCTGCTGGAGGAAAACAAAAAAAAAGTGACTGATGAGCAAGAATAAAATCCTCTCTTACTGAGAATTTTCCTCTCACAAATTCTGACTTCTATTATGCATCTACATAAATTTAAAAATCTGTAAATACTGGCTGCCCTGAAAATAAAATACTGCCTCTGAACCTCTCATCTAACCAAGTGTGTGTGTCAAAAAAAATAAAGACTACAAGGTTGCCTCCGACTCAGTCCAAATGAAGCATTGATAACAGCACAGTGAAGTGGCCTTGTACACAGACTCATTTCTAGCCACTGGTGATTCAACTCTGAGATTTGCCATTAAAAGCACCGCGTGGGTTTAAGCAAACATTTTCATTGTGCCATAGCCTCACATTTAAAACCACCATTATTTCCTACACTGCATGTATGAAAGCAGTGAAGATCAAGCTCCTTTAACGAAAATACTGCACATTACTGCAATGATTTCTGGATAGTTCAAATGCATCAAAAGCTTTCAAGTGAAAGGGAATTCAGCAAGTAAATGAAATCCAGAGCAAATTCTGTCAAGGACGTTTACACATTAGTTAGTCTTCAATGCACAGATAATTAAGAGTAAGCATTCCTGGTGAGGTTGAATAGGTCATGCTTTTCCTCGATTTCAGGGAACAGAAGTGATGTGACAAGCAAAAACAAAGAGTTTCAAGCTCTCCTCCAACGACAAAGAAAAATTCTTGCGATATGCAGGAGGTCAGAGCTGTCTAATGGCATCCTTCAGAGGGAAATAACACACCTGAAAACCCATTACTTACACCACAGAGCAATAAAAGGGGAGGCACAGCATAGCTTCACATGTGGCGGATGCTCAGTCTAAATCTGTATTCAGTGGCTGCCAGACTAGACTCGCACAGCCATAAAAGCGCTTCCCACAAGCTGCTTTTCAAATAACTGCATTATAAATATTTCAAAAATGTACATCACTGTATTGATTTGTGCACTCTTACAAGAGGCAGACTGTTTTTTGTCGAATGGTGCACAGTAAAAGCTGGGAGACCGCCAATTTGCTGTGCCAAGCGAGCCGTGAGGGTAACTCGGGTCATTCAATTAGCTCAAGAGACAATCAGCAAAGTTCAGCTGACTGCTTACTCAAATTGATGACTGTCTCGGGGATGTTTGGTTCAGTCAGGCTCTGTTCACTTTGTGCAAATTTAATTGTGGGTGTTGACTCTCTTCAACTTAGTCAAAACCCCTATGGAATTAGTACAATCAAATTAAAATGCTGTTTAATGATAAAATCCTGTCTCTATATCATGAAAGTACACTGAAGGAACTGTAGGACATGCATGTGATCAGTGACCCTGTGTTTAACCAGACCTATGACTGGATTATGTAAATGCATAAGCAACCCCATGAGTTGAACTATTTTCTTGTGTCACCTGCCCAACAAATGACAGTCTCATCTTCACTTAAAAAAAAAAAATTACAGTGCATGTACACGTGTATTAAGCCAAGCTACATTATTATAATGTTCAGTTCTGATCCCTGTCATTCATTTAGGCTTCGGCAGATGAATGGATGGTGTTCAGTTCTATACGATTCATTAAGATGGTTCAATCTGAGCAACATCTTTTCTTTAATTCATTTATATTCCTATAACATTGTGAAAGTCCAAGTTTAGCAGCTAGTTTAGCCCCCTCCAAAAAAAAACCCACGCTGTGCAAAATATCATCACCCAAACAACCAGCCGTGGATTCAAAACATCCAATGAGTAAAGCCCTGGCAATACCCTTTCCAAATGAATTATGTGCAAGGCTGAAATGTGCAGACAAAAATAACATTTACTTGTCAGATTACTCACTCTAATTATATAAATAAAATATGTTGTATTGACTCTGGAACATTTGAGCAAACTCTTAATTCGCTCTGAAACCTGGCACAAGCTGGATGTTAACGTGTGCATCAAGAGCAGCCAAAAACAACAACAAAAAAAAAACCTCAACACAAATTAAAAGTATCTTATGTTTCATCTGTTTTCTTGTTAGAAGGTCACTCTTTAGTTAGAGCCAAACAACAAAGTGTTTATCCATGAGCTGCAGTGATAACAGTTTCTCTAATCCACACAATTGGCAGGATCACAAGACCAGGCCTAAAGGAAGCCACAAGATGCATTCATCCTCTTACTGCTTAAGAAACTATTAAAACTTGCATTTAAACCAGAAGTAAAAGCGCTTAGTTGAGATAAATGGCCTATAATATTTTCTTTATTTGGTTCATAAAATAATTTCTTGTCTAAGAACAGAGAAGGTAGTGTAGTACTGTGCTGGATGTAGACAGGTTTTTAAAGAAATACTAGTGTGTGTTGAAATAGGTTATACTGTGTTGCACAAGGAATATGTTTTCTTAGTTGAGAAAAAAGCCCAATGGGTGTTATGACAATTTCTGTGCAGTTTGTTCATCGTGGAGCTCAGTGAGAGGAAGGTTTCATGATGCAAGACGATCTCTGACATTTCAGCTTCAGGGCTGGAGGAGACCAACCGGGATATGAATGGAATATATATATATATATTTAGCATCTTCAATTGCTTTATTTATAAATAAAACAAATGAAGATGTCACATTTTAACGAACAAATCCATCTAAAACAAAAGAAAAGAAAAAACAATAAAGTTGAGCTAAAAGACGAATTCTAAGCAACAGTGCGAAATAAGAAAACTACAAGCACCGTTATCGTTTTTAATTATTTTTTAAAGAAAACAATTCTGCTCTGAGGCCTGAATGAAATGTTAAATTGACCCTCTGTTTAGTGGTAGCTGACTGCTTTAGTTGGCCTACTTTTAGAGCAAATGCAGCTCCAGCGCCCACTGCGAGGCGGTCCCAGACACGCTGACCATCAGCGCCAGGAGCTCGGTTCAAAAGCCACCGGAGTCCCGGGCTTCTCCGACAGGCCTCTACGCCGGACCTCCAATCTGTTTCTCCCACTTCCGAACTGACCCCACGGGAATGCGTGTACAGGACAAACAAACAACTTGGTTTCATTTACCTGTCCGTAGTGGGTCCGTCAGCGTCAGGACGAAGAGAAGTGAGAAGAGGACGAAACTGCTGCTATCAGCCTTCGGCAACATTTATCCTCCATTCATAGTAACTCCTCTATCCAGAAATTTAAAAATATACCGAGGATCTGCAGCGCCGCCGCCCTCTCTCGAATTATACCGATAAATGCTCGACACAACTCATGGCCATGTTCACGTACTTAAAGCGTCGAGTAAAGAAACAAAACAACGTATACTGAGCATTAGTCGCATTTTTTTACGCAGCGACACGGATTGTAGTTAATCTGGTTTAGCTGCTAACGTTAGCTGAGTGGCTCCACCGTTAACTGTCTTCTGCTGCTGCGGAGCGACGCTCATCCAAGATGGCTGCGGCCTCCCATCACAACAATTCCAAACATCCAACCATCCAACACACAAGGAGACCGTCAGCTGGAGGGGCGGGGACTGGGCGGTGATTGGGCGTGGCCTTTAAAAAAACCCTTTCTTCCTGCGTACCCACTGTTTTCATAATAAAAAAATATGAACTGGCTGTGATCTTGTGACACCTAATTATGTAACTCATTATGTATTGAGAGTCAAATATTGAAGCAATTTATCGACCAACTGTCTCTAAGTGAACACATATGAAATACATTTTATTTCTATGACATAAAGCAGGAGTAAGGTGTAGCTGTAAGAATATAGACCTCTCTACCATTATTGAAACATTTATATCCTAAGTTACCAACATATCACATAATTATCGTGCTACAGTGGAAATGGGATTGGCATTGGCTATTTCATTTGTTAATCGAGATGCAAAAATATGCAGATATATAAAAGTTGATGTAAGGCTTCAATCCCTTTGTTTAAAAGTTATCTTTCAATTCTTGAAAACATTGTTTATTTTCATAATGGACAAACATTTGTGCCTGCTGTATTTTTCATTAAGATGTAAACAATATTTGTTCTTGTTGAATGATTTACCCCATAGCTCTAAATATATATTTACATATGTCTTTTGTATTTTTTCCTCCAGCTCTCTGCATCACTGTAATCCGTCTTGGCTTTTGTTGTATCTGAGGCATCCACCAAAATAAGAACAGGCTTTGTCTGGTTTTATTTTTAAGAATTTGGCACCTTCTAGTCCTCTCCTTCAGTTTAATCAAGAAGCTTCAACAGAGTTTGTTTGCACAGAAGTAAACTTAAGTTTTCCAGCAAGGGTTTAACTACTTTTTCTCTGTGAATGTTTATTTGGTGTGCTCAGTAAGCTGGAAAAAGGTACAAGAACAGCTTTGATCTGTAAAAAGCTATGGGGTAAATCATTGCACAAGAAGACATCTTGTTTACAATCTGAGCAAATTTAGAGCTTCACTCTCCAGCAGTCCCACTGAGCAATAAATACCATTCAGAGAGAAACCAAAAGTAAGGGCAAAACACCTTTAAAAATCAATACAACATATACGAGTATATTTGTCCATGAGTAGAAAAATTAAGATGAAGAATGGAGACATCCCAAAGGAGATCTCGCCTCTTCAAAAAGATTAAAATACTGCAGCACCTGACAAACATTTTTAACAATTCAACTGCTCTGCAGCACTTCTGTGATCATGATCCGACTTTTCTGTATAAAGTCATTTGAAATGACTTTTACTGTCAATTGGTTCTATACAAATAAATTAAAAACTGAACTGACAACTGACTCTAACAGTTGAACTAACATGAACTGACAGTTTTGGAATATTTGAAAATCTTTCTTATTGTTATCTCGATCAATCACAAGAGATTTTGTTTTTTGTTCCTGCTAAACTGAGTTCCAAGAGTTATTAAATTAAAGTCAATATTTCCAGTCTTCCCTGACTGGTCTCACGTCTTCTTTTAACAAATAAAAGGAAAGACAGTTTTTCTAAAATTGGTACTTTTATGTACCAATTAAAATGTTGTTTTTTTTCATAAATTCCCAAATCTTGATTATTTAAAGGAGTTAACAGATTTTTTTTCCAATTTTAACTCACAATTTCAGACCCCTTTAAATAGTAGTGTTTTACTAGGAAGTAATGATTGCAGTGGTTTGTACGGGAATGCAATAATTGTTTTAAGATGGATGTTCCTCCGCTGTTCTTCTGGATACCCTTTTCAATGAGAAAAATGTTAATATTCAAAAAGGAGGAGGTCAGAAGATCAACAGAGAGCTCCAGCTCACAAATGTCATGCAAAAAGGGAGTAAAAGTGATACTTTCTCCTGGAAGAAACTTCTGCACTGCAAACAGCGACCCATGAAACGTAACTCCTCTGAAAGGATGAAGCTCTCCCTCTGTAGGACGTGTTCAACAACCTTGCGTTGCAAAAAAAAATAGACCTACTTTTATCTCAAAAATTATATAAAACATGAGTGTAAATGTATTACTTGCAAAGAAGTAATATAATGGTTGCAGTAATTGTATTATATTGTTTTTCCAGATCGTTTTAGTCAAAAATGTCTAGTAAAATGTGAATAATTTTAGGAAAGGGGTGTACAGCGTAGTGATGCATGTCTCAGAGAGGCTACTGGGAAATAAAGGAATATTGACAGCAGCATGAGATAACTGAAACATTTATGTGTATGTGTTTTTTTTACCCAATCTCTAAAAGTTAAAACTTTGCCGATCCAGTCGAAAGGTTAATGTAGGTCATTATGCACTTCTTATATTGTAGGAACAAGAACTGACATAACAAGATTGATTTTATTATCCAATTTCTTTATAAGATTGTTATATTTAAAAATCTTTTTGAAACTTAATTTTACATAGAGCAAAAAAAAAAAAGATTAAAACAAAAACAATGTATACAAGCTGTATTTCACAGTAATGTAAAGTTACCCATCTTCACAAAAATGTAACAGATTCATAAAAATGATTCCCTCCATTGTACATTTTATTTTCTTGTCCTCCAGCAGAAAAGAAAAGATGAAGATATGCCTTTTTTTTTAAATTTCAAAAACATGGCTCTTGAAATATACAATAATATTATCCACATCGTTTTAAGTCTTTTCCCTACAATCCAGTAGAGAGCAGTTTCTCTCAGAAAAAGTCTGAAGCTTTCCGTCTCTTGGGAAGTTGGAGCAGATTGTCTGTGAGTGAGGTGAGGTCCTGAGTGCTTGGCGTCTTGGCTTTGTTGGGCGTTGGTGTTCCTGAGGGAGTTGCCGGGCCTCCGAACGGAGACTTGCAGCTAGCTACTCTGTGTGAGGGTGAAGGGGTGTAGCTTGCTCGCAGTGCTTTGTCTGTGTATTTGCTCGATGTCCGATTTACGAGTCTCTGCAGGGCGGGCGTGAGGGCTGGGCTAAGACCTTTCGGAGTGAGACTGTAATATAAAAATTGAAATGTTTTTATTAATAATGACTGCAAACAGGTGGCGTAAACACACAATCTTTCATTTCAATCCATGTTTAATAAAAAGCAAATTATCTTAAGGATGAAGTGAGTTGTTATAAAATACAATCAAAAGTCAACAAAGGCAGGTATTTTTACCTTGCAAGGTTCTCTGTGACTTTTCGTAATGCCTCCTGTTTCTTTGCACGGTTTTTAGCCGCAGCTTCATTGGCCATCTTCAAACCCAGCCTCTCTCGTCTTCCTGGTTCTGGAATCTGGATAAAAAGCAACAAATATCACCAATAATTTACAACTTGAATAACTGAAAATAAACGGTCAATTAATCAAACAGCAAATATTCATCACCTTAAATGATGGACCATGGTTCCTCTCAACGTATGGAGTGTCTGATCCATCCAGTCGAAATGGAGTGCTCTCAATCTCACCCCAGGTCATCAGAGGAGACTCCGAGACACCTGCAAGAATAAAAGGTTAAATAAAGATACTGCAAACCTGCCAGTAACATGACCATAAAAACTATTCAAAGGTGTTTTCTCTTCTGGTATTAAAAATAAATGGAATTGACTTTAAAAATTGCAGATCTGATGGTTTAAAATAACCTGTTGTTTGTTTAATTATCTGTCCTGAGAGTCAGGTTTATTTTCCACAACATATTTATGTCTATCTTGTGAAATCTAAAACTGACCTTTAGGTTGCCAGAAAAATGAAGACTCGGATATTACAAGGCCCACTCACCAGGTGCAGGGGAAGGAGTTCTTTCAAAACCATATCCATTCACCGTTGGGGATTCATGCGGGATAAGCTCTTTCCCATCAGGGCCCACTTTACCCTGTTTAAACTGAAATGAAAACACAATGTATTCACAACATAGTTCAGGTAAATATTCTTCAGTTGTATAAAAGCTACCAATCAACTGTCATACGTAAGTGAAATCATTTGAAATTTTATACACAGTGTCAAACTGGTAAATGTACCTGAGCATTGAGGGCTGCAGCCTGTTGAATCTGACTTTTGTTGAGAGCTTTACTGAATGGGTCTCCTACAAAACGGGTATTCTTGTGAACTACCTCTCTTGGTTTCTTAAAGAGAGCATCATCATCTTTGACACCTAATAACAAAATAGAAAGAAAAAAAAACATGCTTTAAAAGATATCTCAGTGTCCTTTTAATAGAGATTTAAGAAAGGGGGAAAATACAGGCATCCAAGTTTAAGCTTACCCTCTGGATAATACATCAAGGCATTTTTTGCTTTGTACTCCCATGTCTCCAGTCCAGCTTTGACACATTCAAGAGCAGCTTTCTCAGCTGATGGCAAAGCGAGGTTCTCCTCATGGCGCTAGAAAAAGATCAGAAATGTTATATTTCGCTGCATAAGTGATGTCACCAAACCGACCAAAATCAAGTGATCTTGAAGTCCTCATGTTGTTGTTTTGATCAGAAAACAAACTATAAACCTTTAAAATTTCATAAATGCTCAACCAAATGATGTTATAAGAGATTATTTGCTCAAAATAAGGTTCTCCAAAAATCATCAACATTGGGACTTTGGATCACATACCTCTCAGCTAAGATCATATCATTGTTTTTGAGCCACAGATTTGACTGTTTCCTTGATTGGTAAAAATTAAAAAAAAAGAAACGAAAAAGGGAGCCAAATATTATTTTGCTTTCCTTTTTCCAATTTGAAGTTAAAACACTTGGGAACAATATTCAACAGATAAGTGAAGATTTAAAATAATCCTATAACAAAATTACGCCATTTAAAAAGTGCAAAGGAAAGATTAAACTTTAAAGTAGATTAACTTTAAATGCTTTCACGACAGAGAATTTTTCTTCTTGAGTTAAAACTTTAATTCAAGGAGAAAACAACAATAGGCTACTCAAGAAAGTGGAATAAAACAAATAAGTGTAATAAAGAGGAGTGATTCCTATTTTGCTCACCCTTATAAACTTTTCTTAAATTAAATCAGATATTTACATAAAAAGAAATGTCACTATGATACATTTAAGTTTCTTAGGTTTTTCTCTTAGTGGGATGATGTTTTATGCGTTTCCATGTTAACTATATCGCCGTGTTCAAATGGCATTCTTACATGGTGGTGTTAAAAAGCCACAACCGATTTCACTACAACCCTTAAATAAGCACAAGTGCCTTATTTATCAACTGTAAGGTGATGTATGATATGTTGAACCAATGACCTGTCTGCCACAGCTGGAGACCCCAAACCCACTCCAATACTGGTGACTTAAAGGATGAAAGGGGCTTTTCAAGTTCCTCCTGCTATGAATATTCCCCACTACAGCTTGCATTTAAACACTCCCAATCAACACTGCTGCACCAAACTTATGTTTTCTTTTTTTAGTCAGAAAAATTGTGCCATTAATCAATCTCAATCATCTGTGATTGGTTACAGTCTATTTGCAACTTATAAGAATGTCACATGATCATGCGCCACTGCCACAACGATGGTGCCATGTGGTATGAGTGGTGACGCAAAACTGAATATCTATGACCAATTTATTGTGCTCAAGTTGGAGGAAAAGCCAGAGCAAAAAGGTGTGTTTTTAAACAATGATTTAAAATGATCAGTGGTCTGAACAGATCTTACATTGAAATCATGGCATTTTTATTTTATTAATTTTATTCATTAACCAACCTGTTTGAATTCAGCCTCTGCCTCATATAACCAGGCATGCTTTAGTTTCTCCTTGTCTTTTGCCAGATCCATTATCTGCTCGAAGGACGCATTATCCTCACTGGTATTTTTAGCAAGGAAACGGTCCAGACTGGGAAGTTTATCCTCTTCCTTATCATCGTCCTTTCTCTCTGTAAAGCACAATTGATAAAAGTAGGGATGTATTACACTTCACCATGAGCAATTAATAATTCAAAGTAACACATGTAGGGTGCCAGACACTAATATATATATATATATAAAAAACATCCTGTGTGAACTATTTTAAAGACCCTGATACTCACCTCCATCTGAACCTTTACTGCCATAAGTGGAAGATGGAGATCTTGAGCGTTCCACTGGTGTCTCAAAACTAGCTGGAGTCACATCTAACACAAACAGGCAAAAAATAATTAGTACAAAGTACAATTGTGTGAAGTCGAATAAATCGTTTATAAATATTTACCAGCCACTTTATTGGTTACAACTGGTAAACTGCTCACTGATGTGCACATCGAACCACATCCTCTCATATCGCACACTGCCCATATGATACAGTATACAGTCTCCACTGCAGTCTGGCAAATATCTGTTCCCTGACTGAAAAAGCCTTGATGAAGTCACAGGAAAATAGACACACTGGCTCAAAATGACAGAGTCCCCACTCATTATAAACCAGGAAGGCAGAGGACCACCTATGGACACATCTCAACTCAAAGCAGATGAGCCACAGCAACAAAGGACAAAACCAAGTCATACTCCTGTCAATCAAGCAACAGAAAAATTAGGGCTAATTAATATGCACTGTCTTCTCACAGTGTACCCAACATAAAAGTCCGGATCAATATTAACTGTCAAGGCTGACAGTGGTGTAGTAGTGTGAATGATAGTTTCTTGGCACACCCCTTCACATTTACTGGGCAGTGTTTAAATGCCACAACCCATCTGAGTGGTCTTGCTGATAATCTCCATCCCTTTATGACCGCAGCATACAAATCTTCTGATGACTACTTTCAGCCTGTCACAGTGCTCGACTCATTTCAAACTGGCTTCTTGAATAAGAAAATGAATTCCTGTGATCGATCCTGTTTCCACAGTCATCAGATCTCAATACAATAGAATATCTTTGAAATGCAATGGGAGGTCTGCATCATGGCCACAACTCCACAATGTCATCATGTGAACATAGACCAAGATCTCTGAGAAATGCTCCCATCAACAAGTTGAATCTAAACCACAAAGTATAAAGGCAGTTCAGGAGGCAACAGGGTGTCAAACCTGGTACCAACGTGTACCCAACAAAGTAGCTGGTGAGTGTAGAGATCCAAAATAATCAAGAGTGTGCTTTTGACTCCAGCAAACAAAAGTCTAAAGCCATATGAATACTATGTTGGATTTAAAATATCTTTGTACTCACATGGTGCAGCAGACTGCGGCGTAGATTTATTCAGAGATGATCCGAACCTGATGGATATCTCTCTCATTCTCTCGAGATCTCCGTTTTCCTCTGCTTCGAGGTAGTCCTTTTGTGCTTGCAGTTTTGTCACATCTGGGAAAAAGTCTCTCTGGATTATTTTCTCCAAGCTCTGTCAAAGACAACGAAGTACAGAAGTTGAATTAAATAGCATTTAGTCAATTACAACCCAAAACAATCGAGAAGTATTTGACAGCAGAATCTAGTGAGTACAGTAATCCAAGTAAGCATCTCCTGAAAGTCATATAACGTAAACAGGACACAATTCTGTAATCCATGTATCTAGTGGCATTAATAGACCAACATTATTTTTAGTATAACCTTCAGAATAAGTGATTCTAACTCATGTTTTTACACTCTCCAAATGATATCGCACAAAAGACCTTCTAGGTTAGCTAGTTTAGTCACCTCAATGTAGTCTTCTTCATCGAGGACCTTTCTCTTCAGCTTCCCTTCATCCTTTTCCTCGGGCGGACGGAGAGCCACTGTTGTGACCGCTGAAGGTACGAGAGTCCCGGACAAAGCTTTCCTCACGCTGGCGCTACCCTCCATTGCGGACCCCGTTAGCCTTCAAGATAAAGGCGAGCCTCCTAAAGCAAACAGCCGCTGAACAGGAACGAAGGGCGACTTTTCAAGCTGATAAACACCGTTTACAACGTTAAAAACACTGCAGGCAACTAAACGTTTAGAACAGCACAACAACCGCAAACTGTAAGGTTTTATTATTAGCAAACCCGTAGCCTAAATACCAGCGTACACAAAACGTACGTACGTATTACGTAATGTCCGAATGACTACGTCACCGGAAGCTCAGTGCGTTCAGACAAATTTACAGTATAAAAGCATAAAAATATAAATCTTAAGGCAAAAAAACTAAAACCACCAGCTCATATCTCTATCTATCTATCTATCTATCTATCTATCTATCTATCTATCTATCTATCTATCTATCTATCTATCTATCTA
>JAOWBL010000004.1:8919651-8970734 GCA_028564865.1 Zenarchopterus dispar | reverse complement strand
ATATATATATATAAATATATGTATTTATTTATATATATATAAATAAATATATGTGTGTATATTTATTTTTCCGTTTGGTCGTTCCATCTGATGTTTAATGGAATCTGAATGGAAGCGCTTTCATGCGAGGTGGAACCACACTGCAGTTGCGCAGTGTGAATTGCTGAAGCCCCTCCTCTTTGTCGTGACGTCACCTCCAGATAGGCTCGCGCTCGCTTCGGAGTGGTTTGTAACTGCGCCATCATCCAGTCAACATGGCCGGAGCTGTGGTGAAGAAGACTCTCAGTCCTTTGGGCTTCCTCAGCCGAAGGCTCTCAGCCCCGGAGTTCATCCGTCAGTGTTGCTACCACCAGAAGGTAAAACTTCCTACCTGCTAAAAACTTACCACAGCAATTTGGGTGCAGGTTTGAAGCGAGTCTAAACCCGTGTTTACAAGTGCTGCGTTTCTCATGTTTGCTAACATTTCTGCTACATTTGAGTAACTTTGTTCCGCTTCGAGCTCAAAACGAGACGCAAGAGCAGCCGTCAGAGGTTACCTCGCTCAAATAAATAATCGTTATAAACAGAAAAGTGACCCACAAGTAGTTGATGTCACAGATGCTCAGCGTTACATCATTGTCTTTTGAGGTGTTTGTGACAACGACATAAACAGTCAATGAAAATAAACTAAAAATATTTGTCAATACTTGTTACATGGTAGCTAGTTAGCAGGTTGAAGTCTAATTACGTCACTAATCTTCCTTCCAGCTGTCCTCGGTTTTAATACCTCAATCGCATCCGAATAATGCGATTTAAATGTTTCTTATTGAGCACAGTGTGCTAGAAACAAATAATTGTTCCACCTTGTTTAGAGAGCTGTATAATATATCAGGAATTTAATTGCAGCAAAGTAGGCATGTGGCAGCCAAACTTAAATATTTATTTGAATGAAACAGCCTTTTTAAATATATCAATACTGAAAGTATTTTTTTGGCAACTCATCATGACTCTGGGCCATAACATTGTGATCCTTGTGTGATCTCACAGCCCATTTGAGAGAAAAACAAGATATCAACTACTGTTTGAAGATGTTTATCAAAACGATTGTAGACATCCATCTATCTATCTCTTTCTTCAGGGTCACAGGGATGACCTGGTCTCATCTTGGTCAGAGTGACTCAGCAGAAACTAGAGGAAGAGGGCAGGAGGGAGTTAGTTTGGTGGACAATGAAATCCACTGCTAATCTGTGTATTTTAGGCTCCCTTGTGTAAGAGAGGAAATTTGTTGTTGTGCAACAGTAATGCCAGGACAAAGTATTGAATGTACTTTTTTTTAGGGAAAATGTAGGGATTTTTCTGTTGTCCAGCTTCTTCACCCACAGCAACAACACTGTATTTGTCTTTATAGTGCCTTTTCATTCTGCTGTTTCAAGGTGGTGGATCATTATGAGAATCCCAGAAATGTGGGTTCACTGGACAAAAATGCCAGAAATGTTGGAACTGGCCTGGTGGGTGCTCCAGCTTGTGGAGATGTAATGAAGCTTCAGGTAGGTTGTTACTCAGTGTGCAAGAACACAGAGTGTGAATACATCGCATGTTTTAATTATGGCCAAAACAGTGCAATTAATTTTGAATAGTAACAACAGCTGTTCCTCAAATTGATGGAGATATGTGTAACTTTATGGACTATAAACATTATAATACATTTGGATAATTATGTTGGAGTTGTTTGAACCCTTTATGGTTCAATAAAAGTAAAAACTTTTTCCCAGATCGAGGTTGACAACGAGGGAAAGATCGTGGATGCAAAGTTCAAAACTTTTGGCTGTGGCTCTGCCATCGCCTCCAGCTCTCTGGCCACCGAGTGGGTGAAAGGCAAATCGGTGAGCAAATGCTTAGACATGGCAATTACTTCTCTGAGCTTTAGTGGATGTAATATGTAATTTTTTCTCATGTACTGCTCCATGTCTGGAAACATTTTTTGTACTGTGCCTCCTTTTTTAGGTGGATGAAGCATTGATGATAAAGAACACAGACATTGCCAAAGAGCTCAGTCTTCCACCTGTTAAACTCCACTGCTCCAGTAAGTGTATTTTCCTCACTGTATTTTTTTTTTTTTTACTCAAAACTGCTCTGCAAAAGTACAATTAAACTTTGTTTTTCCGGCAGTGCTCGCGGAGGATGCCATCAAGGCAGCCCTTGCTGACTATCGTCTCAAGCAGCACGATAACCAGCAGGAGGCGGTGAGGGCCAGCAACTAAAAAGCGCTCTCACTTTGAGCTGGATGCCGTCTGCCTCCTGATGTGAAGAAGAAAATTAGGAGTCCAGCATCACTGTCTCACTTTCTAGCATTGTCACAAGTACACCATGGTCAGTCCCTTGTCGCAGTGACGCCCCAGGCATCCTTTGTTAGTCTGTGGTACTCTAACCTCATCTACTGTGTCTCCTAGCCTGTCAGATAAACGCACAATGTTGAGCACCGTTGGAGCTTGTTGGTTCAAAGCTGAGCCTTATTTGATGAGATACTGTCATATTTTCTGATTTTTATTTTGGAGTATTTGAAAATTCTGATGGAGGTCTTGGTCAAGTCTGCACCTTTAAAAGGACTGGCAGATTGAAATGCAATCATGTGGTTTGTAACAAAAACAAACAAAAAAACAACAAAAAAAAAAAGAGGAGGAAGGGTCCAATAGTTAAGTGTAACTTATATAATTTACAAATGCTTCCTTGAGCATCTGCAATAAAAGTATCCTGAAAAATGTTTTTGGTCCCATTTATTTTTTCAAATGGTCTAAAATGTATTTGATGCTTTGAGGCCATGGGAAAAGCTGTATTAAATTAGGTTGAGCAAATTCAGTAGACTAGTGATTTTAGAGAGCAAAGTTTAACGGCAGTCATGAATGATTTTTTTTTTTTTTAAATATCAGCATGCTTCCTTCTTTGACAAAAATAGTTTAGCCTAATTGTGCTCAAAATCTATGAATTTTATTGTGCAAAGATGTAAATGAAAGTTTTTCAGGCAGTCAAACGTTAAATATCCACTCAGTGGTCTCGGTTACAGTCGAGAAGTGTTTTGCTCAGAAAAGAAAAGTAGTTTACAGATAACTTCTTTGTAGAATGCAAATTTCAGAGCTCCTGAACAGTTTACATTTTTTTTAAGGTTACCATGAAATGGAAAAAAAAGGCTACCATAAAATCTTTATGAAATTGGATAAACTGAATATTAAGTCTGGGTTGTCGCTACCCCATCTGGATAAGAGCAAAAACACTTTGAGTGGAACGGATAATTGTTTTCTGAATCTGCTTTGATAAACATGTAGTTGAGTTCTTAGAAGGCGGTTTTCTCCCCAGCGATGAGCTGAAGTGTAGCAGAGTCATTGTGAATGTGGAGCGAGGAAGGCCGCAGACTCCTGCCGTTTGAAGCCTCTGGTTCATCGTCCTGTCTTGGATGCTGGTGCTCTGCAGGATCCAGGTCTGGGCTTGGTGCTGCTGCTGCTCCACTGTCAGATAGTTGACACTCCTCCTCAGGGAGACGTGGTAGCTGCTGATCCGCAATACTACCATCTGGATTAAAGCTGTCCTCAGAACTGTGGTCTGCTACTTTCTGACAGGGTTCGTTTCTCTCCGGAGCATCAGCAGATTTATTTGGTGTGCGCAGGCTCTTCGCAGCCCTCATGATGTCAGCTTGGAGTTGCTTGTGAGAATCCACTGCTTCAGTTTCCTTCTCAGGAGCAACTTTTTCTTGCACTTCATTGAAGGGCTTAATGCCGCCAGTTTTGTCCCGGTGGTCCACGTACATTTTGGAAGGGAAGGAGGAAGGGTAGTAGGTGTTCACTCTGCGCCTGTGGCTCAAGTATATCGCCCCACATATAACGAGAAAGACAAGAAGGATGAGAATGGCTGTCACGAGGATGAGGAGCATGTTTTCCTCCATGAAGTTCACAAGCTGATTCAAGAAATGGGTTTCTTCTTGCACTGGGTCTGCTGGAGTGGTTTGGTACTCGGTGGAGGAGAAGATTCTGGTGGACACAGAGGCATTTGTGTCACTGAGTTCTTCCTCATCTGCGCTTCCTTCTGGAGAGCTGTAAAGAGGCGTGGCTAGACTGCTGCTGAAACACGCCACAACCCACAGACCGATGTGATGGAGGGCCACTGGGAGCATCGTTTCCTCTCAGGATCTGTAAATAACACGGAATGTCAGTTCTAAATAGAAAAACAGCTTATGCTTCATGTTTACATGTGGACTGAAGAGTATCTGCTTTCCTGAAAAATACAAGTCTGGTTTATTAACAACACAACTGCTGCTGGGATGTTTTTTTTTTTTCCAAACATCTTGAAAGATATTTATGACTATGTAAAAGAAAAGTCTTTTGGTCTCAAATATGACTCAGAATTTTTAAGTTTTATTCCATTTCTATATCTAACATTATTTAATTCTACATTTATTCACAGCTACAGCTTGAAGACTGGTTAAAAGTCCCCTTTAACTGCATGCTGGACACAATATTTATACAGCTGGACACAGAACTGTAGTGATTTAGAAAATACATTTAGAGCAGGAGCAGCTGTTGTTGAAGGGACACAGCTCTGCTTAGTTATGCAACTGAAATGTAAACTACTCACTGAGCACTCGACTTCATGAAACATCATGGAAATGGAATAACCCTTACTGGAGAGTAAAACAGACCACTATGGTTTCAAAAAAAAAAAAAAAAAAATCAAAACACTGGTATAAAGAAAATATTTAGTTAAAACCCACCCCTAACCCTCTTTACAGAGGACGACCCCAACAGGAGACCTCAGACCTGACCCTAACTTAGATCCTGTCTAGCAAGCCCAGCAAGCCTGAGGCTGATCAGATGACCGCTGGTTGAAGGATATGCATTATACAAGAGGAGAAAAAGAAAACTGATTTTTTTTAACACATTTTAGTGGGATAAAGCTAATATACACAATATGTTTCAATATGGTTGGTTGTTTCCTCACTGTTTAACATCACTTCCTCTTTTAAATCAGACCATGTGGGCATTTGGGAACTGAGAAGGCCAGCCGCTGTAGGTTTGAACGGGAAGTAGTTTCCCATTTTTGCTTGATATGAGATCTCAATCTCTGTGTTGCTCATAATCTTCTCTGTTATAGAGGTTTCCTTTTTAAAGTTTCATAATGAATTTAAAGGTTTACACAGTCTAAATCAGTTATCAAACAAGCAGGACATGGTTTGGGTAATTGTCTTGCTGAGATAAGCGAGACCCTCTTTGACAAAGACCGTCTGTGTGGCATCATGTGCTGCCTCAGACCCTGTCAATCATTCTACATTCATAGATGTGCGAGACGCTCATATGATAGACCAGTGCCAGCTGAGGGTCAGAAAATCTCAACCATTTGATAGCAGTTGTCTTTTGTGCTCAGATATCTTCCGTTTCTCTTTAAACATACAACATACTCCATACGTGAGGAAATCTGTCAGTTCTTTAAAATATCACATTGAGAAGCATTATCGTTTATCCATTTGCAGTCAGTCTTCCACAAAACCTTTCTGCATTTTCATTTCAGCATTCTCTTTTATAGCCATATTACCTTGTTGTTGCCAGTTACCCAGTTAGTTCTGTTGTTGTTGTTTTTTCCAGTACTACACAAACTTTTACACCCTTAAGGTGCCCCTGGACCTCCTTTTTTCAGAATGTTACTTTCACAAGCATAATTAAGAAAAAGGAAAACATTCACTTTTCGTAGCACTTGCTTTCTAGCTAGTTTTTTTTTTTATATTTGCAAATATACATTTCTCTTTTATAGTGACAAATTTATGGATTAAAAGTAGATATATGAATGCACATGATTGTGACAATTGTACAAAATGTAATCAATCAATATCTATCAATCTGGATCCAGCCAGCGTTCTGTTCAGACTGTGTTTAATTGGCAGCAGCGCCCACACTTTTTTCCCAGCTCTGCTGCATCTGTGTGCAAGCTGGCCCACGCCAAACTCTGCGCTCAAATGGAAAATGGGGTCAGTTTCCTGCAAATAAATCACCCCAGAGCAAAAACATACTAACACACATGCCTGTCCAATCAGACCCACTCATGTGGACATGAGGAGACCATATGCACACAAAAGGAACAATTCTTCATTCAGATTTCAGAAATGTTAAAATCATTAACAGAATATAAAGACTCAGTCTTTCTTTAGTTCAGTTCACGTACAGTGAAAATAAGAAGTTTTAAGAATCATGCCTTCATTACGTCAGTCAGATCCTTCCCTGAAGGCATCGTGATGCTTTCACGCCCCCCCCCACTCAAGTTTGTTGGGTGAACCAACATGAAGTCAACGTGCTCCATTCTCACCTCAGTACATGCAAAGGAAAAACAAACAAAGAAGAAAAGCGGTGTGAAAATGTAGATTTGACTCACCCTGCAGTCCAAAGGAAGAAGTGTCTGAAGGATTTCCCCTCTGCTGGCTGGTGGGTGACTGAAACCCGTTAAGAAGTAAACTCAGATGGCGCACAGCAGACAGAGTCCATGCGACGGCTCGGTGAACCACGCCACTTCTGTAGTTTCAAGTTTCAGTGTGGAGGTTTGTCTGAATAGTGCAAGAAAGATGTCATTAACCACTGCCTCTCCTCTGTTCTCCTCCCCCTTCGGTTTTCCTGAGAGTGTCTGGGCTCTCCGGCCTGCGCACAGATTGTTCTTGTTAGGTAGGAGTTTATAATATGCTGTGGGGGTAGGGACCTCCAACCCACTCTCCTGTGTGGCTAACTGGACTGGATGTGCAAGGCCAATAGAGCTATTAAAACTTTTAAACTGTACGAGTCACGCCAGCTGTAATAGTTTTAATCACATCAAATCTCTGATTGACAGCCAAGCCACGCCATCCCGGTGAGCCGTAACAAACCTCCCGAGAGCAATGTGTACAAGCGGCCTGCTCCTGCTGCAAGAGGTCAATGTTTCCCGTCGGCACAAAGCGCCTTTAACAGCCAGGAGATACGGGGAGAACTGGAAAGTGTAACTCAGAATGTGGTGTTACTTATCCAGAGAGAAGCAATTAAACTCACACGGCTCAAGTATGACCACTTTAGGGAGGCAGTGTGACTTTGGATGAGTGAATGGACCCCCACCCCTCCACCACCACGCTCCAGTCTGCTGTGTGTGTGTGTGAGTGCTCAAGACAAGTCTAGCTTTATATGGTCAACAGGAGCATGTTATCCACCAGGTTTACATTTCAGCTCTGTTCATGGTCACCAACCTGTTTTAGTTCAGAAAAAACAAAACAAAACAAAAAAAACACCATGGCTGCATAGACCAAATAAGCTTTCAGATAGCTGTTTTCTTCTCTCGGAAAAGGAAGTGAATATGAAATCCATTCCAACTAAGAACAAAGGCCTCTTGTGAAACCTTGTATAAACAAGGCGACCAAGTTCAAAAGAGTCTAGTTTTATTATAACTGTTTACCATTCAGAGATGGATGAGGCAAAAACTCCCCATTTAACACAAGACTTGATCATTTTCAACAAATTTATATTAAAGCTCTCAGCTATCCGTTTACAGACACAAGTAAGCAAAACTTTCACACACAAAGACTGTAATGTTTAATGATCTTTAGATACAGTAACCTCACTGAAACATTCCTGGGTCTAACGTCAGTTATGAAGGACATAAGGAGCCAACAAGTGATTAGTTTTAAATAAAGAAGTTAAACTAATCATGGATAACTAGAGCAAACTGAGCCTTTTAATGATGCCTTAAATCAGCTAAAACAGAGTATTTCAGACATAAACTGACAGGAGACGCAATAGTATTTTACAGCTTGAGTTAACTTTCTTTTTTTTTGGCATTAAATCATGCAAATAACCCCCAAAAATAGAACTATTAACATGTCAACACTTTGAAAAATACCATGGGCTCTTTAAATACTTTCTCCTTTTTCTGTTGATACAACCACCATTTATACAGTTTCTTTCTAGTTGCAAGAAATTATTTGGCTATCACACTTTTAAAATAAAGTATCACCAACAAGTAGTATCAGTAAAATAACGACAAGTCACAGTGCAGGAGCTGCATCTCAAGTCCAGATGTGGTATTTCTTTCTTATGCTTCCAATCACCATAAAACTGAGCGGTCTCGGTGAAGAACAGAGGCCCCTTCACGAAACAAGTCTTCCTGTCTGCTGTCGCAAAGTGAAATACCATCAGGACTTTTGCTGCGGATGTTTAAAAGAAAATACAAAAACTGCTTTGATCGCTCTTTGGGTTCTTGGTTCTTTTCTCTAGTTGAAGAAGAAAAAAAAATAAAAAGCATAAACTTTTGCTACATCACCTCACCAAGTGCCAGATACAGATAACAGCACTGGAGCATGAAATGGTGAGTGTTTGTGGTTTCTGTGTCTGTTCCTCCAACAGATAGGGTGGACGGACTGAACCAACCCCCCCCCACCCCACATCGAAGCAGCAACCGTTTCCACATCGCTGACGCTCCCATCAATTCAGTCTGACATTAAACAGAAATCATGGTTTTAATTCCTTCTAAGCGGTTTCTGGGAGGAAGCTGCTGAGAGTGAGGTTATCTCCGACTTCATCGTCGCTGTCTCCACATGCGGGGAACACCATGACCCCGTTGCTGATTGGATTGCGTTGTCGTACGTAGGTGTTGCTCCTCTCAGGCAGCAGACTGGAAATGCACATCATCTCGGTCTCCTGTTTAGGTCTCCTCAGCTTGTACTTCCTTGCTGACAGCTTGGTGCAGAGGACAATGGTGGTAACCATGAAGATGGTGGCCAGTGCAGCCAGGGCGGCTATGATGATGAGGCATTGCTTCACCGTGGACCGGGCGGAGCAGGGCTGGACTGGATTGCTTGGAGAAGTCTCTGATGCTTTATTGAGAGCTGTCGTGATTGCTGGGGCTGGTCGAGCGGTTGAACCTGAAAACGTCCTGGGATCTTTAGGGATCAGGATTCCTGCAGGACTGCTGGTACTTGTGGCGGTGGAGTTCAAAGAATCAGCTGAAGTGGAGTTTGACCTCGACGGGTCAGCAAAATGGGACGTGGAGTTGAGAGTACTTATGGTTGATGTGGACTGAGAGGTATGTGAATGCTTAGTGGTGGTAGATGCCACAGTCTCAGTGGGGTCATGAATGAGCGCTGAAGTCGCGTTGGATCCTGCCGACTCAGGAAACTGGGACGTGGAGTTGAGGACACTAGTGGCAGAAATGGACTGAGTTGTGTATGAACTCCCAGTGGTGGTGGACATCTTGGTCTCAGTGGGGTCATGAATGAGCGCTGAAGTCGAGTTGGGTCCTGCCGACTCAGGAAATTGGGACGTGGAGTTGAGGACACTAGTGGCAGAAATGGACTGAGTTGTGTTTGAAGTCCCAGTTCTGGTGGACATCTTGGTCTCAGTGGTGTCACGAATGACTGCGGGTACAGAGGTGGGGCTTGCTGTCCCTTCAGCTGCAGAAGCTGTGAGGTTTCTGAGATTCTGAATCCAATTCCTGTGAGTTTTCAGAGCATCAGCGGCGGTGGTGGAAGTTAACCCCGATGTGGTTTCAGGGTGAGTGGCGGAAATCAACCGTGACAAAGAATTAACCACCGTTGCTGTAGACTCTTTTGCAGGAACGGTCCCGTTAGTAAAGCTGGTGACTGGTGGTTGATGGAACCGATTAGTCGTATGTTTGGGCGAGTGTGTGGCTGTTGTAATGTGGGAGGCTTGTCCTTCAGCTTTGGCTGAGGTCTCCACTGTAGCACCCAGAGGTTTAGAGATGCTGGTGGCTTCTGTTGCTGCCGTCTTCACAACAACCAAACCATCCGTGCTGCTGACCGAGTTGTGACTTTTGTCACTAAAAACTGCATCTACATTTTTTCCAGTCATCATTGTCACCTTCGGTGCAGCAGCACCGACTTCTGCAGATTCAGTCTTTAGACCCAGGGTTGTAGGCTGCAGCTCTTCTACGTGTGCAGTGGCTGCCTGCTTGGTTGTGCCGCTTGGCTTCACAGTGAAGTTCATGCCGGCTTCTGGTATGGAAGTTGTCCCGGACGCCGCAGAAAACAAAACACAAAGTCCCCATAACAAAGGCACATTTATCTTCAAACTGGGAAGCATCTTTGTTGAATAAAAGATCTGAAATCACAGAAAACGTTTCAAATGCACTGGTTACTGATCAAGATGTTGCTGAAGCAAAATAATTTTAAAAAATAATCAAAAATACAGGGAAAACACCTCTGCAACAAATGTTTTGCCAGTGACATTTTACATGTGATGAAGCAATCATGTGCTTTCACCACACCCTTTGCGTCATTTATCGACAAAAAAAGCACAGAAAATACAACAGATGTAAAAGAAACTTACGAACGCAGTCTTCATAAGAATTTACAAGTTGTATTTTTTTTTTTCAATATTAAAATCCTCCAAAAAATGTTAAATCTGCTCTCAAGTGTTCACAATCTCACTGCCGTTACTATATTGAACAAGTAGTAGGAAGAAAATATCAAGCAACATTGTCTAACACTATCACGCAACAGTACAGAGTACAACTCGAAGCCATTATCTTACCTTGGGGCTGGTGAAACAGAAGTATATGCAAGATAAAATGATGAAAAGATTAAAATTCAGTTCATTTCAGCTTCTCTGGAAGAACATCCTCACATGTCGACTGCTACTCTGGTTGACAGAAGAAGCAGGAAATGCTCACACTTACAAAAAGCACCATGGTATATCACATCATCAGTTGACACATACGCAAGCACACTTCCCCTCAACATAAACCTTCATCTTGCATCAGCCACATCAGACCTTTTTTCCTATTTGTTTTCTTCTTCTCCGGGCTTAAAAACAGATCAGCTATCCATTTCTAGGTACATTAATGTGTTTATTGGAAGAATGTGTGTCTGATTTGATAAATGAAAATCAGACAAGAGCTCATGTTCCTCTGAGTGGAGTGCTGTTTGCATGTCTTGATTGCAACTTTATTTAAAGCAGCAGAAAGTACTCGGTTCTGTAAACTGCTCAGTCAAGCCTTTGACTGGATGTGTTTTTTTTAAAGAGAGTTAAAGCAACATTTAAAAAAAAAAAAAAGCTACATGTCATGTGGGTACAGCGCAGCAAGTGTCATGGATGTCAGGGCACAGATTTAATCACAGCTCACATGTGACTGTATCCATATTAAATGCGTTATGTGGAGAAAATAAACAAGCTCAAAGCCAATGTAACCAGGAAAAAAAGTTCCCCATTGATGAGTATATTGAGAAGTAGTAACAGGTCAGTATTAATAGTTACGGGTTCTGAACCACCCTTGGCTTTTTAAGGGTAATTCAGAACAAAAACAGTCTTGAAACTATGACTACTACTTTTGTAGTTTCTGTGGAAATTCTAACTGCCACTTCCTGTGTTGGTGAGTCACACACATGCAGGAGCACACAAAAAGGCAAGGATATATAGTGTTTATTTGTTGTTCAGGTTGCTATGCTGTCATGATTTTCTTTTCTTTTTCATCACAGCATAATTTATGGCTACATTTATTTCCTGGATTCATTGATATGTTTGCTTTGGTCTCTGAACTCTTTTTCACCCACCTCAGGTTTTTCCATCCTGACCACAGCTTCACGGCCAGCTCCACTGCTCCTTGCTCCTCAGTCAGCCCACCTGCATGCATTTACCTGATGACTTCAGCTGTGTTTAAACCTCCAGTGTTGCTCTACTCATTGCTATATTTCCTGTAACTTGGTACCTGCTGCCTTGATTTGCTTTTCAGTTCCTGTTTACTGCAGAATCAGCCATTCCTCCCGATCCTTCACCGCCATTAAAATGTAATGAATCTTATAATCCATGTGTTGAAAGGCTGAACTCTCGAAGGGACTTCAAGCCCCAATCACAAATATCTCCTAAAGTAGAAATGAGTTTTATCAAACCCTCTAGTTTTTTTTCATTTACATTTTCACTCTCTATTGTTGTTCATCATTCAAAGTCTAATCAGTAAACCATAAATATTCCTAAAAACACAAATTCTCCCTAGTGACATTATTAGAAAAGAATATAATTGCATGACGTGCGGTGCATGGGAAATGAGTTATCAATTTGTAGCCACAACTGTATTATTGTGCGGTCAAAGCTTATAAGATGAGATCAAACATCATGAAAAAGGACTGGATTAAGATCATTTTAAACAATCAGTGTCATTTAGTAATAATGGCTCCTAGATGTACCAGAAGATACAGCAGGATATCATCCATTATATCCCAAAGTTAAAATAAACAGAACAGAAAGTAACTTTTTTTTCTGTCTTTTCAATGCCAGATTTTTGTTCTGAAAATATATCTGGCTTAGAGCATATTTTGATGCACAATGCCTCATTTTCATTAGAATAAATAAACAAAACAACTTGTTGAATTAATGGGTTTTTTCTTGTTATGTTGCAATACCACATCTGACCACATGGGTGCAGCATGTCACAAGAAAGTTCAATTTAAGTAAAAAATTATTTATCTCCAAAAGTTAATGTGTCAGCTCAAGAGGGCAACATCTGGTTTCCAGATGTGACTTCAGTTTTGCGGTTCCTTAGACGACCATTACTCCCTGCCTACTGCGCATGCGCTGGGAGTTTTCTCAGCCTTGCTGTCCATTCACCTTGAATGGGATGATAATGAACTGCTGGGGAGGTAGCTTCCGTAAAAAGTTAGGGAATTTTTCAACTTTTACACTCTTGTGAGCTTCAGTTAATCAAATTGCAGCTACACATCTAGTGCTTGCCAATAAAAATTGTTCATGGAGCTTTTTCAAAGCACATGGTTTATTTCTGTAGAGAGCGGGAGGAATTTGAATTGTTTATGACGTGAAGTCATATCAAAGCCTCCCCTCCCCATTAAAAATTCTTCCATCCAGCCTCAAGTCAAAACACCCAACTTTACAACTGTTATATAGATATTTACAATGTTACAAAAAAAAAAAAAGAAGCATAACTGTGGGGCATTTGATTGACAGCTGGCTATGGTTAATGGCTAGCTTTAATAATTTTAGATATGTAACTTGACTTCTGAGCTGTGAATAAAGAACTAACTTTATACAAACTATTCCTTCTCAGTCTAGATGTTAAAACAGGATTAAAAGAGGGAACATTAAGAGTATATAAGTATGCCAGAAAGGAATTTGATCATCATTAGTGATAGTGTCAAACTTAATACATAACATTTCATCCAATCATCTTTTTGTGTAATAATGTGTAAGATGAAGTGAGGTAAAACAGAAATGAGTAACACTAAAAACTACAATTTGGAACCTTCCCGTAGCAAATGTTATAAATTATGAGTCATTTACCAACCTAAATAGATCAACTTTTGAGTTTTGTTTCTTCATGTTAGATTTTCAAATCCTTATCAGACGGCAGAAGTGAAAGTGAGGAAATGCAAACGCCACGTTGATGCCGATAAGAAGAAACAGAGCCGAAGACTTGATGTTTACATGTGTAAAACCTTTATTATGTGCACAGAACTGTTTGTCAGGGGTTCAGTGAAACACAAGCTGTGTGAGTGGTCCCTTCCCAACACCAATACGCACTGGACGGGGAAACTTCGGTTCGACCCTCAACAGTGACGAGAGGCACCACTACATTTGCACAACATTTACACTAGAAAGATGTAAACCCCCCCCCTCTCCTTGTCCTCCCTCCTCCCCGTTGGAGCCCCGATGTTAAAAGTCAAGCCCAGCAGAACAGGACGAAGTGTTTTAGGATTTCCTCCACATTCAAAAATCTGATGGATTTCAATGAGCAAACTGGTGGGAAGAAAAGAGCTCAACAGCTATCGTTTAAAATAAAAAAAGAAACGAAAAACATAAATCCAGCTCGACTACGTTGTTCTACCAAGTTGTCACTGGAATGTACAACAGGAGAGAAAAGATATAAATGTAAAAGTAGTGCATGAAACCGCACACAATTCATATTTGGCAACACAAAAAGAACAATGGAAATACTGATGCTACATACAGAGCAGTAAGTACAAACTTCACATAAGAATGTTTTACCACAATTTCAAAATAAAAACAGTTAAGACTTCCTGAAACAAACAAACAAAAAGTCTCTTCTTCAAATGAGCTGCAAAAGTTGTTTTCTTTTCCTTCTCTCTGTATGAGTGTATGTGTGTGAGAGAGAGAGAGAGAGAGAGCGAGGGAAGAGTGAAACGGGAGACTTGATGAGCAAAAATAAAGTTCATCTTGGAATGTGAGCTTGGTCTTGACACTTGAACAACGCCAAGCTCAGTTACTCGGAATCTTGGGAATTTGGCCGTGGCTGACGCCGTCAGGTCAACTCTATCTTCAACGATCGACGGTCCGGGGAAGGCTCTGCGTTCTTACATGGCGACCTTGGCAACCTGCTCTTCCAGTCTGGCGATCCGACGGTCCTGAAGGATGACGCGGTCTCTAAGTGACTTGAACTCTCGGAGTACCTCTTCCAGTTTGTCTTCCATTTTCTGGTTCAAGAAGAGACAAAGTCAGTGTCACAGGGATTCTTTTCACTCACACTTTGTCTTTTCCAGACATGAGATACGTAACATCAATGGCTTCATCATTCTGGAAAAACAACAGCATTCGGTCATTACTCATTTTCTGATCAGTCGCCTGAGGCTTTACTTGTAAATAAATAAATAAATAAGATAAATGAGAGCAATATGGGGCGGTACATCAAGTCAGGTATCTAAGAGTTCTTTGTGGCATTTACAGTAAAATTAAAAAGGTTTAAGATTTAAAGAACTGCATCAAAGATTTTGTTAGACACGTTTGCAGAGCGTGTTGTTCATCCTGGCAACGCGGGATGGGAACAGCCCGGCACCGCAGGCCTGCGGCTGTTCATATTTTCCCTTACTGCTGCAGAACTGAACGGTGACCCAAATATTCAAGTATGTGCTGATCCGCGACTTTTTTTTTTTTTTTTAATTGTTACGACAGAAATTATTTACTGTTAAACTGGGAAAATGTCACCAGATCAGGGGCAAGTTTGAAAAGTTAACTCTGAAATGCTGCAACACAGAAAAAGTATTTTTCTTCAAACACCCACTACTGAGGACTGTGAAGAAGCGTGCTTCTGGACGGTTGAGATGTTTTCTGCCTTTGGTGCTGGCTTGGTCTCCAGGACGTTTGTCTTGACCACTTTCAGGTCACGGTTCTTGGTGGAAACGTAGCCATCTTTGAGAGAAATCAGAATGGGCCCTCCGTTCTTGCCGGCAAACCACTCTTCTGCCTCCAGGGCAGGATCGGGACCGGCCGTGTCTGGGTACAGGTCGTCCTGGAACAGATCCGACTGGACAAGTGCAGAGGACAAACGAAATGTCACATAAAAAGGAAGACGGAGGAAACAAACACAGCATAAGGAGCAACATGTAGCTTAACGTGAGGTGACTTACCTTACGTGGGACTGTCATGATGATTGGTTCACATTTCCTCTCATGTAATTTGTAAAACCTAAAAAGATGATTAATGTAGTTTGATTAACATCAGACAAAAATAACTATTGCAAGACTTAGTGTCTCATATTTGCCAAAACAAACAAACAAAAACAATGGACTCAATTAATTAAATTTAATGTGCATGCCTATGTGAGGTCAGAATTGATGAAATTACAGAAGTAGTCTTTTTCTTTTATTTTTTTGGACACTGTACATACTAATCTAACTAAAGACAGACTTAGGTAATAAACTTTATTTCACTGACACCATTATGAACCCAAAATATGTTATGTTTTGCTTTCTCAGCTGTCTCATGTGTTAATACACATCTACTCTTGCATTTCAGCATAACGCTTTACTGTCAACTTTTTTTGGTAAATAAATAAATAAAATGACCTTAATTAGACAAATAAAGAAACATTTTGGTTTCAGGTTTGGTTGGATAGAAATAAAAGTCATAGTAAATGTAATAGGTGCTGTGTTTTTACTTTGAATGAACATCTTCCATCCCGTTTCAACTTTTTCTGATTTAATTATTATTTTTTTAGTTTTGCAGTAAAGTGGAAGTTGAATATAGATAAGCATTTACAAAAACAGCATCTACATCAATGTGCATGAAAGGCTGCAATCCAAGAAAGGAGCTGGAGAGAAAAAAAACCAATCTTGGCTACTCCTATTTTACTGTCCGATTAGACGAAGAGTTTGTTGGCCAGATGTGAAGAGGAAGTGTGTAATTAGACGAGAACGGTGCCAGTAAAGCGGAGTGGTTGGCATCATGTTTGGTTCTTTAACATCAATTACAGATTAAAATTTGGACACAGTTTGGCGTTTTCGTTGGAGAATTACCCTAAAAACAAATCAAAGCTGGTGGTAGAGCGGATAAAACAAGTTAACCCCTTGATGCCTGACGTTGCTTATTTGTTACATACTTTTCCCTCCAGAACCAAAACAATAGAAAAAAATAGATTTGTACAATTAAAACTTTTCTCAAAAATAAATAGAAAAATAATTAAAATTATTCAATATATTCATAGACATTAAAAAAAAAAAATTAGAAAACTGTTTAAGAAAGAATTAGGAGTGTTTTTAATTTCCATATATAATAAACACTTTAAATTTGAAAAGTATATAATTTTCTGTGTATTATTTCATATATCAGGCAACAAGGGGATAAACGTTCTGTTTCTGGAACAATCATCCTGAAGTATTCATTTTCAACCACAAAACTGGGCGCCAAAAGTTGGATTTGTGCCAGTTCAAAAAAAAAAAAAAAGAAAAAAAAAACACTAGTTGAATTTGTTTCTTCTATTAAAGATGTACGACATGCCATCTCAACTGAAAGCTCAGGGGAGCCTGCTACCTGAAGAACCTAAAAAAAGAGCAACACTGCTACGATACCTTGCGATTTCACATTTGTTGACATCCAGACCTCTCTTGGGCATGTATCCCATACCCCTCTGGGGCTCCTTTGTGGAGAAGGTGTTGAGGTAGTGAACAAATGGAGCCTCATCCGTGATTTCAAAGTACCGAATGCTGCTGTCCCCCTGAGAGCAGAGTCACAGATAAACATTAGTTATTTGAACTAATTTCAAAGGGGAAATTAAAGTGCTCTTTCAATAAGGTGACTTACCTTCCCACACAGGTAGACTATGCTGGTGTCGGGGTCATAAAAGGGCAGCAGAACCCCATTACTGGTGTCCATCTCTTGAACACATATTGGCTCATCCATGTTATCCTGCAGTCACAAATAACACATTTAAAGTGATGGAAAAGATTAGAAATGTGTATAATTTTATGCTATGACTGGACAATAAATGACATGAAAAACAACTTCAATCTTGAAGTGTGAAGTATAAGGGTAGATGTCACACTTTGTATTTAACGCCCCCAGCTGGAGCTGAGCTGCCACACAACCTCGGTGTACAGATAACCCGAGGGGAAAATGATGGAGGGCATGAACAAAAGCTTGGATTATATCACAAACAGGAAAGTCTAAAAAGAAGGATTTTGGGTTAGGATTTAGTAGCACTTCAGACATCATCCCACCAAGTCAGTGAAGACTTGTCTAACTATTAAATCATCGGGTGCATGGGAGCTTGCTTTCTAGTATTCATAGCTCTTTATGCATAATTTTCATATATTGTTATTTCAGCAGACTTTTCCTGAGGGAGTCACTACGTTTCATAGTATTATGATGTCAAATTCAAAGTTATGAGGAAAGGCAAAGAGGAAGGAGCAACCTACATTACAATAAAAACTAAGTTTAATCACATCTGGCCCTTTACCTTTTTTTTTTTTGTGGAGAAAACCAAGTAGTAAGTATATTTTGAAGTTGTCATGGTAACGTCGTTTATCACAAAATACTGTCCCATTCCCACTGATATCATTGGACGTCTGGTCACATGTGAGGGTTGGGTGATAAGGCCTCAAGGTGGAGACCAGGTTTCAGACTGCGGTTTTGGGATGCATCAGTGTGTTAAGCATTAAATCAGAGTGACAACAGTGACGTACAGATTTCCACAGGGCTAGCTGGCGCTCGCTCATGCGGCTGAATCCAGTTGTGAAAATGTTTCCATCTGCTAAAAAGATCGCTCTCATTGGCCGAGCTCCCTCGTGAGCTTTGTCCTTCTCCTAAAAACAGAAGCACACTTATCAGATTGGGCAGCCATCACTGTAGGCATCATCATCACCTTGTTGCGTGATTATGGGAGGTGCTCCAGTCTCGAGTCCGTTACAGGGTTCACTTACTGCCACGATCTTCTTCTTACGGGGGTCGATGACGCGAACTTTCTTGTCCTTGCAGGCGGTGCACAGCAGGCTGCCGTTGCGACTCCAGCTGACGCTAAAGATAACATCGGGGTGCATGTCCTCCAGGTTGATCATGGCCTCTCCCGTGCCCACATTCCAGATGACGACCTGGTTGTCGCACCCTAAAATGGACATGTACAGTCAGAGAGCATGCCCCTCTGTGTCCCGGTTTATTTTCAGAGGTTTACATCACTCAAGGCAATGTAACAGAAGGCATTAACATTGTTTCTATTTGGAGTTCAGCTATGTGCAGCGGACAAAACGCAGACTGGTTACTTCAACAGATGTATTCCGATGATGTGTGGCAGGAGCTTTAGTCGAAGGTTACCTGCGCTGAGGAGAACGTTACGAGCGGTGGGATGCCAAGACACGATCCCCACCCTCTTAGAGTGGCCCTCCAACACAACCACAGGCTCTGACAGTGGAGTCTCCAGGCCATTCTCAGGTATCTGCCAAACCTGTCAGATACAAAATGCTGCATTCGATGACGGGTGAATGTCATTTACCTACAAGTCTGACTCTTGATGTGACTGGTTAACTCCAAAGACATCTTACGATGCCCAAGATGTAAAATGAAAGGCTAAAGAGCAAAGCTGAAAACTTGCACTTCTACTCTGAAAGTAACTCAGAAACAGAAGGAGAACTCAGAGCCCACGTGATCTTGTAGACATTAAATATGTCCTTACCATGACTGTGCAGTCCTCCGAGCCGCTAGCAATGACAAGATCATTATGAGGACACCAGTCGATGTCCAAAACAGGGCCTGTGTGACCACACACTGTTGGGTAAGACTTGTCTATGCGGCCAGTCTACGAGAAAGAAGACACGTTTGTTACAAAGATGGTAAAGAGTGTGAGCAGAAGCAATAACCCAGCTGACTGACATCGGTTAAAAACAAGAAAACTGAGACAACATACGCTGAGTCTAACATATCACTACAAAACTCTCATCTGTGTGATTGTTTGGGATTTATATTATTTATTTTAGACTAAACAGGCTAAAACAAAAGTAGAGAGATGTATACATAGAATTTCAAAGAATTACACTGTGACATCAGCTTAAATTAAGCTCAAGTTTAATATCACACCGCTTTATAGCTGCCGGCTCCAAATGAAAGAAGAGGTGAGAATCAGGACACCAGGCCTGTTATCACATTGTCCTTCTCAGTTGTGACATGAGTGTATATAGTTTGAAATGAATTATCTTTTATTATAGCCTGACATCTGCTATGTCCATTTGAAAATCCCACAGATTTAGTCACACAAGGAATATAATTCAATTAATCCATTAGTCTGAAGTGATGTTAGAGCCCCCCTCAAACCCCTCGTGGATCTCATGTGTCTTGTGAAGTAGTAGTAACATGAGACACACAGGGTGCCTTTACTATCAGGCAGCTTTAAGCATTGATTATCTATGGTTTTTACTGCACAAACAAGCCTCGGGGAACATCTGCAGCAGTACAATACTAGAAAACAGGCCTGGAGAACTGGTGCGCTGCATACTCCGAACACTATAATAAGATCCAGCACTAGAACGCTCGTGCCTCTGGATATTTTACGCCTTCAGTGTCAAATTTTAATCATCGAGGACCATTGTTAATTTCTGCTTTCTATTCCTATTCTATTGTATAGTAAAATGTGAGTCCTAGAAAAATAGTAAAAAGAGTTTGGGAGGCACTGAATGATGAGCTGGTGATCTGAATCGACCAATAACGTGATGTAACAGTAACAAGTAACAGTAAAAAGCTCACTGAATGACTTATTTACACATCCAAGTAGCTCCAATAAAGTGACTTGGCTTTTTCTTTACATATCCAACCATACATACACACACATTATTTTTTAATCTGGTGCACTTTTATATTCTGTCTGAGATCTGAAAAAAAAAAAAAAAAAGAAAATCGTGAAGCATCTATAATCCAGTGCAAAAAGGGAACGATACTGTAACACCTCTTCAGCTGGATTTTATTCAGTTAAATACCTATATGTAGCATTTTATTTTTGGATTAAAGAGACAGAATGCTGTGCAACCAGGTGCCTCTTTAAGGTCAACATTTCATTGTATACACTGTCAAGTCTGAATTTCATATTAAAAAAATGAATAAATAGAAAATAAAATAAATAAATCAGCTTGAATATTTACAATTGCTGTATTCACCAAGTACACATGTTAAAAGTAAACCACTCATCTTGTTTAGATTTAGCCGTAAACCTGTGAAGTGAACAAACTCAGAAACTTGATATTGGAATAATTGTAGGAAGTTGGTTGTTGTTTTTAATCTACAGTGTTAAGTGAATGTGTGTATCAAATTTCTCAGTGACTCCTGCTACATGTATTAAAAATCACAGAGGCTAAGCAATGCAGGTGGTGGTAGATTAATTATTAAAGTCTTAAAGAATGCAATTAATTACGATGTGACATTATAACTCTGGAAGTGACAATTTATTTAGAACATCAGAGAAGTTGACATTTTTTGTGAATAATTCATGACAAGCTGCTCCTCGCGGTGCTGAAATAACAACCGTCATTAGTTGATGGAAGTATGAGAACTCTTCACCTTGTGAAGAGGAAGCACGAGGAAGGCTCCTCCTCCGCTCGCCTCGATGATGATGGCGACAAACTTGGGGTTGACAGCACAGAAGGAGCTGTCCCATGTTACCCTGGACACACGGATGTCATCGTAACACTGGTCGTTCCTCACAGCCTGACCAAACACATGACGGAACTTGCTCTGTCGCACAACTCGCCGCATCATATCTGCGAAGGAAAATTGGAGTGCAATGAGTCACACTTACTGCGAGTTTAAAACTTAAAAAATCAAAAGGCGACTGAAAGAAGCCTCTTAATCCTCCGAAATATGAAGATAATCAATGTGAGTTGGGTTTTTTTTTGTGAATTGTGTCTCAGTTTGCTCCTGAGAATGCAAAGGAAACATGCCTGTCAAAAAAATGTTAGCAAAAGAAAAAGAAAAAAAAGTGTGCATCAGACAAATTACTTCCCCATCTGCGTTTACCTTCTAATGTCGTTATTTTCCAGACTTGTGCGTAAGCAGGATAAAACCTACCGTTCTGTATTTATTTAGCCCTATTTTTTCCCCCTCACATGTGAGTGACTCATGGGCAGGTTCACCTTTTTGGATATATCCTGCATCTATTTAGCGCTCTCAAAGTCCTAAATAAGGACAGTGTATTTTAGGTTTTATTGATTAGGATTCAGAACCGGAAGGCTCGGGACTGTCATAATGGGTGTTATATTTTTAAACTGCTGCATCAGTTCCCGTGAACGCATCACAGATGGCCTGTTACTGCTGCAAGATTCTGGGAATGATCTCAGTACTTGATCCACATTTAATCATCGGTGCATCTTTATGAGCAATTTTCTTGTTTTTTTTTTCTTCAAATCTCATTTTTGATTTCAGTTTCAAAGGAAGTCTGTCACTGAAAGATGAAAGATCTCAAGCCAAAATCTCACCTTTGATAGCTTAAAACCATTTTAGTGTCATGGTTTATTGTGTATTTATGTGACGTATCAGTGATAACTAAGGCACCGGTCTCGAGTGTCACCCAGAGTTGTCATACATGCTGCTTTTTTCCTAATCATGCATAGGTTTGTCATCACGGTGGTTCACCTGCTTCTTCACATTCAGTCATGGAAACTGAAAATCCAAAAACTGAATCACTGTCTACAGCGTAACATTTAAAAAACAGATTTTTCTAGGGAAATTCCCCTGTAAAAACTAAAGCACAGGAATAGGAATACAACAAAGAGCAGAGGTGCGTTTGTATCATGATTTGAACTTTACATTAAATAAAACAGCAGTGTTGCTTGAAGGTTTTGATTTTTTTTTTTTTTAAATAAGAATCATGTGCCTTTGACTTCTGTTGTTTGAGAGCCTTTAATTTTACACCCACATAGGTGTCAATTATTGTGCATATTTAGACGATGCCAGAATTGCGTGGATGTGAACAGACTCAGTGAAACTCTCCTCTGAATTTACCTTATCAAATTTACATGGGGAAACGTGTCTCTTGGGATTTTTCTTTCTTAGTATGACCACAAGGTTATTTTTAAAGTTAGTCAATAACAGCACCATGATTTACACAAGTTTTCCATTTAATAATGAATCATCAGTAACTGTAAAAGTGTATATATACACACATATATGCGTTCATGTATACAAATATACCATCTGAGACTAAAAAGTGAGACATATGCATTTTGAACATAGTATGAATCAGTGAGTCTGTAGGTACACTAATGTCTGTATGTGTAACAAGGCTCGTCTGTGTATATTTGTTGCCATACTATATTTTCAGTAACTTCACATCTGATAACGACTATTTTGTTCGTTTACCAATCATTTTGGGGGTTTCATGTCTTGACTCAGTCATTTCTTTCTCTTCACAGACATTTTATGCATCATTTTAGGTATTTTTGTATCTCCTTATAGTGATTTAATTTTTTGGGGGAATTCTTACATGACATTAAGGTTGCTTTGTCACTTGCATTGATACTTTTATCTCCATATTGTGTTTTTTAATATCTTCGTGGCCATTTTCTGTCACAGTGGGACAGATAAGGACCTTTCCTGGTTCCTTATACATCTCCTTGAGGGCCATTTTGCATCCCTTCACCGTGTTTTGTGTCCACATTTGTCATTCTTTTGTCTATTTTTGCCATAGTTGGCTTGTAATTTTGGTTATTTGTTTCTACTTTTCCCTAAGCTTTTGAGTCATATTTTGATAATTTTGTCTCATTCTGAACGTTTGGCATCTCTTCCTTATACTTTTGAGTCCCTTTTTTTAGAAATCATATTTCTGGGAGGGAAAAAAAGCAAATAAATATATTTTTTTAAAAAAGAAATAAACAGGGGCCCCTGATACAAGGAGCTTAGCAACCAGTCAGGGTGAAAAAGTGCAATTAGAAAACCAGTAGGAACTTGAACATTACACATCTTTTGAAATAATACTAAATATATGGGTGTGTGAAAAGCTACCTGTGATTTCAACTAAGTCTAGACGATTTTTATACTTACATCATGTTAGATGTTTGAATTCCCGGACGAGAATACCGTTAATCACAGGAGGCTGGAAGAAATACTACGCTTTTACCGTTAAACAATGGTTGCCGGCTAATGTTAGCAACCGTTACCACAAAGCTAACACCTCCCCGATAAAAAACGAGATGCTTTAAACAAACTAAATAACGGGAAAGACTAAAAAACTGTTATATTTTAAAACTAACTTGCCAATCACCACTTCAGCTGACAAATAACGTAGTAAACCCAAGGCTAAGAAGCGTTAAATGCTAGTGAAAACTTAGCAACGTGTGCTAATGCTACAGTTGCTAAAAGCGAAGGGGGTGGAGATGAGTGTTTTTGGAGGGTACTCTCCAGATGTGATTATCTTGATCACATCACAAAGCGAAGTCTGCTCGAAACAAATATTCGAGCAAATTAAAATGAACGGCCATATAAAATCAAATTGTGCGATGTGAGCAGAACGAGGTGTGAAAACCAGGTTAGTCATGATGACCAGACATGCTGGCAGCGGTGCTGCGGCTGGTCCCGTAAACAGCGGCGGACACAACGTTTCACAGTAAGAATAGATGATGGGGGGAGGAAAGAGAAAGGGCAGCAGTTTTGTCATAATATGACACGTTTGTGGAGCGTGTATCCAGACAGATATACCCGCACTTTAAACGCATGTATGTGACGGACTAGGTGGATTTCTCCACTCCTCTAGCCTGGCAGTGAGTGTTTTGCATCCGAGCTGCTGATAGGTTAGCATGCTGCTAACCGTTAGCTGCGGTGGAGCGCTGCCAGCTGACGCAAGTGCAGATATTTCCAGCAGAGCTTTTTTTTGGCTGCTTCGCCCCCCCCATTCTCAAACCCATCCAGCGAGCTTACATGGATGCTGCAAAACCTAACACGTCAAAACGCAAAATGCACGATGCAAAGACATCTTTTCGGGCTTTTCTTACCTCATAAATCTATGCAAGATTTTCCTACGGACGGGGGTAAATCAAATCTCAACACATGAATCTGGCAGTTTAGGCGCGCCCTTATCCTGCAGGACGTTGCTTTAGTATCCCTTGTCTCCACGAGAGGAAAAAAAATCTCTGCTGCAATCCGCTTGGTCTCTCTGTACACGACTGTGATATGACCACAGTCAGGGTTTTAAGTCTGTTCTGTAATGCTAATTGATTAAAAAAAAAAATTATCTACCGTCTGTTCCCCACCTGCGGAAGACTAGCGGTACTCTATTCTCATCCCGTTATTAAATTCACCAGATTCACGCTGACGACTGGCTACTGCACATGCGCAGACGATATCAGTTCATTTCACAAGGGTCTGAATTGAAATAGAAATACAGGAAGCTAAACATGTTCTTATACCTTCCTCACGATTTTCTTTTTAAAATGATGCTGATTTTCTTTTTGCTTTAGAAAGATGTGGATTTTATAAATTTAGTAGGATCTTTTGTGGTGGGGGTTCTCCCCTCCCCCTCTGCCCCATCCCATTGCACCCATCCTGTCTTGCCCTGGCCCAACACAATGAAGACCCCCCTCAAACCCCATCAGTAGTCCAAGGGGGGCCCATTCGCATTGTGCCTTAGTGTATACAGAAGAATCAGCTACCCGCTATTTCCAACCCAAAGACATTTAAGTGGCCAGCCCATCTGTTTTACTGTGGACAGAAACAATTGTAGATCAAGTATGTGTTTGTGGTAGTGTTTGGTTTTAATCAAACTGCATATGTTGCATTTCTCCTTTTCATCATTCTTTACTCATTTTCCCTTTCATGCTTAGTTTGTCTGATTTTAACTTTTAAAATGTCATTTTGGGGTGCAGTTTTGGTTGTGCACAATTTTTTTTTTACACATTTGTGTAAGTTTCTTTTTATTGAAAAAATTTAAGACAATAAATACTTTATATCAGTATTTTTCTCATCATTGTAACCATTCTATGTCTCTTTGTTATCATTCCATACCATACTTTGGTTGTACATTGCATCCAGATATTTATTTTGTAATTTGTTCTGCCTCACACTTTGGCTGTTTTGTATTTCTTCCGCAAGATATATTTCTGGGATAGGAACATAGGCTCTCCAGTCCTTTGACTCCTGAGCCTGTGGCTCGTATACAAAGTCCAGCCACTTTTCTTTTAAAGAGTAGAAAAAAAATGAAGACGTGGATGGGGGGCAGGAGGATTGATTCGCCAACACTCTGGTTAGAGAGCAACCAACTTTAATAATCATAAAGTTTTCATTCAAACTTTATGAACATTTTTGTAGTCCATGTTTTATTTGATTTTAATTGTGAAACACTTTGGTCATCCCTGGTGGTTTTAGAAGTGCTATACAAATAAAGATTGATTGATTGATTCAAAAATTCACAAAAATTCACTGTGATGATCTTCATCGATCCAGTAAATTTTAGACACGTTGTCATGTACCTTCTTTTATTGGTAGTTATGGACTAGTCTTTTATTCAGAGGGAATAAATGCTCTAAATTGTAATGAAAATAAAAAATATGAAAAAACACAGAACCCCAGTTTCACGTGACTTGACTAATTTAATATGTGGCCTCTTGCCATGTATGTCAGTATGTCCATGAGAGTTTAAAATTATGACACTATTGATTTGCATGTTCATAAAGACGTGGGAAAGGGGATGTTTTCCATCTATCGATATATCTTTGAATTTTTCTGTTTTGCATTCACCTGTGAATAGTTACACTAACAGACTGTGGTCATGTGGCCATGTCTTGATTCATGATTTTTCTCCCTAGTGAAGCTATTGTAAATGGCAAATGTACCTATTATACCGCTTTCTGAGTGACTTGGACTGTCAGTTTCTTGCAAAGTCTGTCTTTTAAACTGTCAGGTAACAGTGATAATGAGCAGCACAGTGAGGCTAAATATGTCATCAGTGCTGAAGGAAACTGCAATGAAGCATTTGTAGGTTTGTCATGACAGGTGGCCATTTTAAAATGACCAATCCATCATAAATGTAGTGATATCAATAATATTACTATAGGATTTCATAATCAGCGTGTCAATATGCTGACAGCATTGGCCATTCATTTTTATTTGTCAAACCAGTTTTGATTAGAGTTCAGACCTTAAAATTACACAATGAATCCTTAAAATCTAAGATGTATTTGTTCAATATGAAAACAGAACTGAAGCACACATTACCTACCTTTCTTCTGAGGCGCTTGCGCTTCTGCTGATCTCATCTTGGATTTTTTAGGGACATCGAAGGCGTTCTTCATCTGTGATACTTTCACACTCGAGCTCTCCTCTGCCGCACAAACCTGAGTTTTGGTCTCTTCAGGCTTTATCCGACCCTGCTGTCTTTGCATTTGGTTTGTTTCCTTGACAATTACTGCCACAGGCTTGTAAGAACCCACTTCACTTTCTTTTTCTGCATCTCTCCAGTTTCTGTGATCTGTTAAATGTTTGACGTCACTATAACTGTCACCGGTGACTCGGGTATATGCTCTTTCAGATAGGAGCCCAGAGTATGTTTCTTTTTTCCCCAAAGAGGTAGATTTTGTCATTTGGGTCTCATTATCTAGTATGTCTTCAGGTATGTCGAGACTTTCTGTGGAGGCGAAAGGATTTGAGGATTTTTTTGCAACAGGAGGAGGTGATTGTCTACGTCTGGATAGACTTTCTAGGAATACTCTTCTTTGCAACATGTCTAAGTTTTGAATCTCTTCCTCATGAGACAGTCCTGCCATTCGCATGCAGTAGTCAAAATTGATCATGTCCCCATATCGGTCATCCATGTGCCCAAGAGAGAGATGTTCCCAAGGGCTGAGGTCAGCTGATAGTCGGCGGATGTTAGTCGGTATAGCGTAGGTGCCCTTTTCATCCCACAACAAGCACATGTCCTGATTAGCTGGAGTCCTCCACGGGAGGTCTTTGTTAAAATGATAAGTGTGTCTCCGCTTGGCTCTTTCTTCTGATCGGAGATGATCTTTGCCTCTTCTTTGCACATCAGTAGACATCAACTGTGCCGTTTTCAGCTTTATAAATGGATTTTTAGGTTTTTTGGGGACAGGAGGAGGTGGACCTTTGACTCTAGGTTTTTCATTTAGCATTGGTTCATTTTTTGAATGGCATGAATCAGACGTGGCTTCTGGCACAGTTGGTAAATTGACTGGACCTGCTATGCTTATGCCTGTCTTAGGTAATAGATGAGTTAAAGGTGGAGGTGTGGTGACGGCAGAGAAGGAAACAAGATCGCTCTCTTTCTTTAAGCCTGTAGCCTTCAGTTTTCCATCAAAACCTTTGTCCCCTGCCAGGCGAGGACAAGCCGTGGGTTCACATGGTTCCAGTGTAAATATGAGATTGTCTTGCAGTTGCGGTATTTCAGAAGGAGGGGTCCTGGCCTGAGGAGGATGAGAGTTGGCGACTTTGTCGAGTGCCTGGCTGTCATCTTTCTTGCTACATGATAAAAGACCACCTGTCACTCCTGATTTAGCCCTCTTTGAGACAGCTCCAGCAAACTTATTTTGATGGCTCTGATTCATTTGTTGTATCTGCGGTGCAATAAACCCTGAACCATGGCTTCCCCCGTCTTCATTCCTAAACTGGTCTTGAGTTGATAGGAGCTCCCGCTTGGCGTGAGCAGGAACATTTTGCTCCTTCTCTGCTCTTCCTTTACCAGTTGTCTCACTGTAGGCTGTTCCAACATGACTTACTCCTTTTAGCTGACACCTGCTGCCTGTCACTTCAGCCAAACGTTGACCCATTTCCCTCTCAAAACATGCTGAGGGCAAACTCCTAGCACATGCACCAACTGCATCAGACTTCTCTCTGCTTTGCTTCTCACGATCCCTTTCTTGAGGGGTATTCCTGGAAGGATGTGGAAGGGTGTTGTTTTGGCGGGCACCAAAAGGATCTTCCTCAGTTCCTCTTTTTCTGTGGCCATCAAGAGCGTCGTCTGTATCAGATGATATCCAAGTCTCATCCCTCTCCAGCACCACAAAGTCTTCTTCATTCGTGGCATTCAATGAACTGGATAGGTATCTGGTTTGAGTCTCTAGACCTAACTTACTACAGTCAGTTTCTGATGTATTTTGATTACCCTGCTCTTCCATAGCTGTAGTCCCCGTCCAGGCCATGGCCCTATTCTCAGAGCCTTTCTTTTTCTTAGCAGATTGGCTTGTCTCCTTAGGGCTCCGGACAGTTTTTGACTCCCCTACAGTTCGAGTGGCACTCTTCCTGGCTCCACCCACCCCTTCTCCACTGGTGTTCAGAGGGTGCTCCCGTTGACCTAGAGGCCTGATTGGCTGCCCAGTTTGGGGGTTTGTACGTGCAGAGGCGATAGTGAGCTCCTCTGTGTTTCTAGTGGCCAAGCTGCTGACACTGATCCCTCTGATCCCACTGATATTCTGATGGATCGCAAACCTGCCATCCTCCTGATGCCTGCTTTCATCTTGTTCTGCAGTCTCTGACAGTTGCGTGTCTCCGGTTTGCTCAGACCAGTCGGAATGATCAAGTGACTCCCCATCTTTTTCCGAGGGCTTCTCCAACTTCTGGCCCATGGCTGTTATTCTGCATAGACAAAGCAAGGGATTTAAAGAAAAGTCGGAATGACATCATGAGGATGGACTGGCTCGCCATCCTCCCAAAAAAATAAAAACACAGCACGTTTTGTGTACATATCTCATGCCTTTTATCTTTTTCTCTGCTTTGGTGTTTTCCTTAATGCAGGTCACAGTTGTTTTCCCAAGCCCTCACTATTTATCTCTCTATTGTGTTAGAAAGGAATGCTGTGGTTGCTATAATTAAAGCAGGTTTGACTCCTGCCAGTGACTCAAGAGGCCAAAAAGGAAACAAGATAAGTTAGATAAGAGGTCAGCTGCCCAGTGCCAAGGTCAGAGAAAATGACCAGCGCAAAAGCGATAGAATAACCACCGACAAATTCACGGACTAGAAATGATCTAAATTCCTCTTCAAGTTCTTTGAAACTCCATTGATAAGCCCTGAATTGCATTAAGGCCTTGTCATGTTTAATTTGTGAGTTTAACAAGTCATTTTGGACCAACATGCTCTTTTATGATGCATCATGCACTGTCAATTACTGCTGTGGAAACAAAGCCTGCTTGTGCTGTGCGTGCCTCCCTTCAGACTGTCTGAATGTTTATGATTGTTGTGGTGACCGGGTCTACGGAAAGGTCTCCCAGAATACGTGATACAAGTCACAAAGACTTTGAATCGGGAACTAAATTCTTTGTCAAGGATTTAATGAGAACAGTTTCATCACATGCATGATGGATGGTGTGGGGGAGATTATTACAAAGGGAAAAGAGCTCAACAGGCTTTGTGGTATGGGTATTCTCATCTCATAAAAGAACAAAAACAGTCACACATGCTCATGCTCACTCCTACTGATCATTTAGAGTCACCAGTCAGCCTAATGTTCATGTTTTTGGACTGTGGGAGGAAAATCCATACATGCATGAAGAGAACATGCAAACTCCACCCAGAAAGGCTGCAGTCCGGATTCAAACTAGCAGCAAATACTTACTATGAGGAAAAATGTTATTTCAAAATAAAAGCATGAACTTCAAAGTGAAAAAAACCAACTTTCTTAATTAACTTAAAATGTTTGTGACTTTAAAAATATGAAGAATAACTACTGATATATATTGGATTATTTCAAAAAGTCATTTGTGTTCCCATCAAATCACGAGGGACTTTCAGAACAAATATAGTACTAATTGTAAATGATTTTTAAAGTCAAAATGATCTTCAGACCAATAGCTGACAAGATGCTCTCAATTCACTTATCTGAAGAAAAAAAAATCCATAGAGAAAGCTGTTATAAGGTAAAGGGAACAACATCACCTTCTGAACGGGATGATCATCGATAAATGGGTTACTTATATCTATCCATCTCATTTTTCTGGTCTTCAAATCAAATCTTTTCTCTTCTCACCTGATTGTTTCAAGATGTCATGAAAACTTTGGCTCTTCTCTCCTCCTTTCAAAATAATTTATCTTCAGTTTTCTTTTACTACGTTGTCAACTTTGAGGTTCCCTTTTGGAGTATACCAGCACTGTCTGGTTAAAAATTTTATGAGGAGCCCATCAAAGCTGCTCTGTAGCACAACAACTGAGTATTCACAACGTCCATAGCGACTTAAATGAACAAGGCATCATCTGACCTATCTGATGAGAGAGAAATAGTTGACCAAACAACATTCTCAACTGTTTTTATTTATTTCTCTAACATCTCTTTGACATGACTTGAATGAGGAGCATTCCTGATGAAGTTACGCTGCCTTTCATCATGGAATGTTCTCAGATAATTAGCACCTATTTGCTTTAATGCATCATTCAATTTGTTTTTAGCTCCTCCAAATTACTTTCCTTCCCTGAGCTTGGCAGCAAAGGTGCATGAGAAAGAGACCATATCTCTTGTACACATAGCACTTTTTTTGTTGAGAAAAATGGACCAGTTTATTCCATATTAAGTGAAAAAAAATGATGGGTCTATGGGCTCTGCTATTCTTTGGTCCTCTACAGATCCACAGTTTCCTGTATTTCACACAGCGATGCACACATATGACAACAACTACACAAGGCTAGAGGTTCTGAAGTATCTTGTTTAGTACAAATGATTCTGAATGGGGCCCTGCGATGGACTGTTGACCTGTCCAGGGTGTACCCCTGCCTATTGCCTGCTATGGGCTGGGATTGGCTCCAGCAGACCCCCGTGACCCATACATGGATTCAGCGGGCACAGAAGATGGATGGATTCTGAATGGTTGATAACCTTTTTAAAAAAGGCATTTAAAGATTTGTCTGAATTGTCACAGTTTGTCTCTCATGCTGTGTTGCAAACTGTTAAATAAACAGGATTTGTGTCTGAAAGCAGTATTTCACATGATGCTCTTGGCTCAGATATCCAAAGGACATGTTTTATTTACATATTTTTATATTTTCATCAATTGGTGCCCTTTTATACTTAGAGCAATACTGTAAAAGATGTTTGCCAACTTCAGAGAGTACACGTGGGAACTTTAAGCTTGTTAGAGACTGAACTTGATTCATTGTGCATGAAATCAGGTTATTGGATTACAGGCAATATCTGCCTCCTCTAGATGCATAAGGTTGGCAAAACGTCTGAAGCTTTGAAATTCCTGTCTTTCTTTTGTAACCTTGGTGACCTTATGGTTCTACTGTAAATCTGCCCAGTCAGCTGACTTTTGAACAAACTTTTAGTTTTTTTCTCAGTCACTCTGTGTCCAGCACTCACAAGGCATGCTTTCATGGCAGGCATGCAGAAAATCAGCAAATGACCTGGATCCTGCTGCAATCTATAGAGAGCCATGCTTTTTATGTAACAAATGACTGGACATAACAGAACCTGTCCAGGGTGTACCCCTGCCCATCGCCTGTAATGAGCTGGGATTGGCTCCAGCAGACCCCCGTGACCCTGTAAAAGGATTCAGTGGGTATAGAAAATGGATGGATGGACATAATCGCGGCAGAGACAATCCTGTTATCCATCAAGTGTCTTTTGAGCTTGTCCTCCGACATCACCTTTACAAATAGTGCAGTTTAGTCTGATGATAAAATATTCTGTTAGTTACATGAATTAAGCTTTTTCTTCCATGTAGAATTTCCCTTGGGGATTCATAATGGAATATTGAATTGAGTTGAACCAGACTATTCACAGGCTTGGGCTTCCCCTAAATAGAAAATGACTCAGGGGCCTGTCAAAACTACACTATTTTGGAGAGAGTGAGCAAGTTGGGACAGCTTGGTCTGTGGAGATGAGGTTGGAAGATTTTTTTAGCCTTCTGATTTGAAACTTTTTGCAGGCTGCTTGGAAAGCATGTACCCCTTTTCCTCATGCTGATTTCAACAAATATGCAGGCTTACTTCCTGCACTTCTTTCCTTTTGCCATACTCTACTTCTTCAGCAGCTAACTCTGCCTCAGTGTCTGTTTTTCCTTTTTTTTTTCTTTCTTAACAGTTTAATTACAGTGTTGCCTTGAAGGTGAGGACATGGATCTATGTTGTACACAATGACATTGTTCCTGCTTTACTGTCAACACATAAATGTTTATTTGCCTCATACACATCAACACAACATCCTGTTTTTCACTGGATGAAAGGAAACAATCTCTTGTCTGGACACTGATGTCGGTAACTTTGTTCATTCTGTTCTAGTTCATTAAAAGCTTTAATTTGGGGCTCAGGAATGTTTAATTTTATATGCTTTTTAGCCTCATAGTATCTGAGTTGTTTTAATTTTTAAAACCTTTTTTAAGCCAAACCCCCCCAAAAAAACTATTTATAGAAAAACAAAAGCAGCAAATTATTTCTTTAATCTGATTAAAATCATTGTTTTGAAATTGATGTAAAAGATCTTAATATGGTTGATTTTAATTAATTAATTTATTTTTTTATCAGCTTGTACTATAACAATATAATTTCCATCAGTAAAGTAGCATTCAATTAATTTTGAGAGTGAGTGTTACAGTATTTGACCATCACATCAAATCCCACTGCAGCCATCCTGGACAATAGATGGCGGAGGAGCAAAACCTGATTAAATATTTGTCCCACGAACTGATGGATAACAATAACTATTTTTTTAAAAAGTGTGGTTTTCAGAGTTTTGTAGTTAAAATACTGTCAATGTGAACTACTGAATTGAACAGACAAAACAAAACATTATTGTTTTAATTCTTGATGTTATTTTTTTGCCATCATAAACACAAAAAACTTGGCTCAGTTCTCATTATGTTCACCTGGTACCCACAAGAAAGATTTAAACATATGTTCATCTTAATTCCATCGCTCAAGTTTAATTTGGATTAGTATAAATGAAGATGCAGCTTTCTTAATAAAATAGTTTTTCAGGTTTTCAGTTTCATATAGTCGAAGCAGTGCTTGCAAAAACATCTTGAAAGACTAAAACAAGAGCTCAATTTTAACAAAAAAAACTGTATTTTCCCCATCTGCAATTTCTTTTCTGTCCTAAATCCTTCTTGCCAGTCTTTTCTTTCTTTTTGCTGACATCCCTCTTGAAATAAAACATGGTTTTCAAAAATGAAATTAGAGTAGTGTCACGGAAGTTGAGAAACTTTAGAAATTGTTTGTAAAACGGTGTATATTTGACAACAATCTAAGAGATGGAAATATTGTAATGGGGGAGGTGTGATGCATCTGTAGCATTGCCTTAAGGACCTCCCTTCCAATACCAGCCCTGTCCGTCTGTTTGCATCTGCCTGTCTGCTTCCAAGAGTAAGCACATCATTTATAAGAGACTTGTGACTAAAAGTACCCAAACTATTAGCTCTGTCTTAGGATAGGCCTTGTGTTCCAGTAAATAGATGTGCTTTTTTATTATAGCGTTAACCGTGCACTGTAAGTAACAAGCTGACATTCAGATGTGTAATCTGGTCAAATTTCCATAGCAGGATGTGAGGCAGGACTTGAAGCCATAAAAAGATAAGAATGAGCTGCAACCTTCAGGTGGCACAATGGATTTACTCAACGGACAAAGTCGAAAGCTATTTTTCTCCAACTTCACTGTTTTAACTGTACATAAACATTGATGTGCACAACATTAATGCATCTTTTTGGTGCTCTTTTGTGCCTCAAATGAAAATCTTCTCATTGCTAATTCAGACAGTTCATCTGAGAAATAAAGTTTTCCTCCTGTTACTAGTTTTTAACAATAATATATACAAATCTTATTGATCGTTCAAGCAACTGTCTATATGTTTCACCGACATTAGAAACACCTAAAAGCCAAATGTAACATGTATCGGCGAGAACAGGTAGGTACTTACCAAAGCTGATGCTTTTCCTGCCTGTCGTCCTGCAGGACTTTGTTCTGTCTGCGAGATCTCTCCTCCTGCAGTCAGCTGCCCTGTTATGTCAGACTGACTTCATTTGACTGATTAAATAAAGAGAGCTTTCTGCTCTGTTCATCTGACTAGGAGAACGAGTCAAACGAAAAGCAGACAGGTCCGTTTCGTGTTATCACCGCCGTACAGTGCCTCTGAACTCAGTACATCTCTTGTGCTTCTCCAGCACATACACATTAGTCCCTTTTTCATTTTTTTTTTTTTTTTGCTTGGATCAATTGCACTTACCAAAGCTGTATTCAAAGGAACAATATTAAAAAGAGATATTCTCAAACAAATTTCTATGTTTGATGCATATATAAAATCAGTTCAGTCCAAAAAAAAAAAGAAAAGAAAAAGAAAATATTATGCAGAAGAATTTGTTTATTTCCATGATAAACATTTTAACAAAACTTTAAAAAGTGTGATCATGAACACTAGCAAAGTACAATAAGTTAAAAAAAAAAGATAAAACTTCCTGGAAGGCTCACATCTTCCACTTTACCTCACATGCTTTGGGCTAGACTTTTGCTCTAAAATACACTCGTTAATAGAAGGACCCCTTTGAATTACAATGCACTGAAATGTCCCCAAAACCTAGCTTTTAACCAAGTTTGTTGCAAAAAAAAAAAAAAAAAAAAAAAAGAAAAGAAAAAGAAAAAAATCAACCAAAAGCAGCCATTTTTAGAGACAACATTTTCACGGCTTACAGATGATCCAGTGTCAGTTTTGTTGTGATATGAACATGAGAACTCACAAGTGTCTCTCAGTACATTGTAGCATAATCAGTATTTTTCTGAATAATGGTCACATCTGCAAGCAGTGTACTAAAGCAAATGGTACCGCAGCGGACAGTTCTGTACAGATGGGTACATTTTTAAGACACCTACATCCTCTAAATGGCAGTTCTCGTTCCAGCTGATAAGGTTCTCCAGCCAGCCATCCAACCAATACAATATACAACAAGTTTCAACAATATCAAACAAATACAATATTAGCAATATAGATTACTGATTAATGGAGGTCCCTCAAATATGTGTGTATTGAGGGAGAGCAGGCTCCTGTGGATGAGCTTACATGTGCTTGCATACAATATATTATGTGTCATGTTTAACATTGCAAGGAGGAACGGTATTACTGGGAATGAGGTTAAGTAAATATTAAAAGCCAGATCATCAACAAATGCACAAAAGCAAAAGACTTCAAAACTCTGATGCTCTACAACAATGTTATGAGTGAAGTTAAGGCACTTAAATAGAGAAGCAAATTGCAAATGTTAAAAAACAAACAAACAAACAAAAAGAGACATGAATTTTGTGACATTAGTGATAACACAAAGAATCTAAAGGTAGGGTATGTGATTTCTGGATGATCCAACATCTATTGGTATTTGAACAAAACATCAACAGAACATGGAAAGCTAGTTCTTCCCTTCACCTCCCTTCAGTACTCCCCAAGAAACCGATCTCTTAAAGCCCCCCAGTACCCTAACTCATGTGCACAAGTACATGCATGAACCCTCCCCCCAACAGTGATTGGCTGAAGCAATTTATTAAACTTTCTATGTTTTCAGTTTGCAGATCCAGACTTATGTAAACCTTATTCATAAAATGAATAAATAAATGCAAATTAATAAAAAATAAAAGCATTGTACGGGCAATTAGTTAATAGTTAGGAGACATTTATTGAATATAAAAGTATTTGGGGCTCAAAATTGCTTAGAATCTTGTGTCCTATCTTTAAAAGATTAACCTGGCACTGTCTTACATCAAATTTTTTATTCTCTATGTTTGTCTACGATGCACTAATTTCCAGAATGTCTGTAAAAATGTGAGATTCCTTCATTATTTTGGGGGATGCAGATTAAATGTTCTGATTCCCTGGAAATACTGTCAAATGCAGGTTTTTAACATGTAGTAATTATTATGAAGTTTTAAAATAAACCAAAACCAGTGTTCAGATCTACCTAACCAAGTAGTTTTATTCCCCAAGTCTTAAACAACAAACCACCAGACAAAATTATGCATCTGTAAGGAGGTCGAAGCCGAGATTTCACATCACAAAACTAAAACAAGAGAAAACTGTGTATTCAGTGATAATTACCCTATTCTTTGCAATATGTTCTTATGGAGTGTTTTAACGCCCCCCAAAAACATCTCCTCATATATATATATATAACCCCCGCCCCCCCAAAAAACTAGAGTTTTTAGAAACAAAAGTCTTTTTTTCTAAAAAGGGACTATGGTGTGATGTAGAAACGGGACACCAGCACTAGTTACCCTCACTTCAACCATCACTACTTCCTTAAGTGGACTATTCTTTCCCCCTTGTCAAATATAAATATAAATGTGAGCATCTTATGAAGTTATAGCCTTTTTGTGAAAAACCATGGACCATACTTGCTCTCTTGCAAAAAAAAAAGAAAGAAAAAAAAAAGAAAGAAATGAAGCTGAGGCCAACGGCCTGGTAGCTAGCTTAGCTAGATGACAATGAGGCTGCGTATCATAGCCAGTACTAGAAATAATTCTTATTTAATCAAACCTAAAAGGAGCAGTTTATATCAACGCAGTGAACATAGTGTGCATTTAGTCTGGCATATTTTGAAAGTATCCCAGAATTTGCTCAGGAGCAGGCCTTTCTTAGCCAGCAGCTACTGTTCCTTCTGAACAAAAGGAAAACAAGTAAAAGGTTAGTTGCATTCTGCCTCTTTGCTCTTTAAATGCCACTTGATGTTTCCCTCAGAAAAGAGAAGACTATTTTTCACGTTAAAAATCGGTTTCATCTTCATTTGGAAGAGTATTTGTTTACTGTCTAAAAGTAATGTCTTGCTCTTGCAGTCTGTTATTCCTGCCATTGACAAAAACTTCTCTAAATGACTTTGGACCCCTGTCCCAGCCATGTCTTCCTCCACTGGTGGGACACGGACCCGTTTTCAGTGGATCGCAGGCCTTTGCCTCAGAACTACTTTTCAGTTGTTACACTTTTTTCACATTTGTGCACGAAAGCACTGGTAATTCTCTATAACCTGAGGTTTCAACTGCACAGTCTTCACATTACACAAATGTGAAAAACTTGAACGTTTTCCACGATTTGGGTCGCGGCTCGTGACAGTGGGTCCTGATGCCAGACTAGTTGAGAACCACCAATTTAAAGGACAATGTGGTGACTGTAACTCATGGTGCTAAATGGACATCTCACCAGAAACAACTGAGAGACTCCAGAAAACAATGACAGAAGAGGAAATGAGACAACTGGACAAGAGCTCGAATGAGTAAATCTTGAACATTGTTATTAAAGTGATTAAACATCCCCAAGTTCTTTTGTACCGTTTTCATTAATTTTCCACACCTGCTTCAATTATATTCAGGGTTTTTGGGGGGATTTTCCAGTCGTGATCAGATGAGTGGTGAAGTGCACGCTCCAGGATATTTAATGTGATGAGTTGAACTACGGAGGTAAGCTAAATGATCATCATTGCCAAACTTCAAAAAAGGGGGCAAAAGGATTTTTCCCAGAATATTGAACTATTGTAATCAATTTCACCGTCTTTTGGAAGCTTGTAACTTGGTAGCATCTTTATTGTACCTCTTTAGCAATTTGAAATCTCTGGAGTGATGCGTCACTACTGTCAACAACTATCCTAACGTGTCATTTCACATAATGCAAAAACAGCATTTGAAGGGAAATAAACAGCTAAAAATAAAATGAAAATATTTGAATCTAATTAGTGGAGCAAACCTGCAGCTCCTTAAGATTCATTTAAGGTAGACGAAGGAACACAGGATTCACTGTCCTTTCCTAATCTAATGAGAAAAAAAAAAAAAATCACAATCTCCCTTGTATATTTACAATACCTTATTTAAAAATAATTCATTTGCATTCAATCTTTGCACAGTTTCTCTTTTCTCCTGAAGAGCTCAGACTACAGTAACAGAACTTGCATGTGCTTTTCCTGCAGACAGACAGACAGGCATCATTCAGTAGCACTTATGCACAGCCAGTGTGCAATAAAAAAGTAAGACCACATTATCACGCAAACCGAAAAAACCTGCAGAGTAACGCCGTGGGGCACAGCATCATTAGACTTGTGGCACAAATTTTATAGACTTAAACAAAAGAAAAAAATATATGCGTTCAGCCGATGGCACATAAAGAAATGTAAAGATGTAAAAACGAAAAAAAAGAAAAAAAAATTGATTGAACTGATTGCAAGGACCTTAAAACCTGAGTGTGCAACACTATCAAGCTGTCTTGATAACATACAGTAGGTTTTTTTGTAAATAAATCTAGAATAGTAAATAATTTTCTAAGTTTTCACATGATAGTAACCAGTTTTTTTTTTTCCATTTTGCAAAACAGATTATCAGCAAAGTTTACAGCATAACCTGCTGGAGATCCTTAGCCGTCTGGTGATAAATCAAATAAAGTACAGGGAGGGAACCACTCAACATTACAAGCAAAATAAAAAAATCTGACAAGTTCTTTTAAGCACATTTTAGATGCTTTATTCTGGATGTCACCATTTCAAAATGAAATGATTTTGATTAAATATTCTGTAGCTAAATATCTGAAATATATCTCTGAATTGAGTGAAACGATACTAGAGTTGTGCTCGAGTGCTTTATCTGTAGATGAAAGGTGTGCATTTGCAGATATTTGCAGGTTTAGGGAAAGCCTAAACCTCAGCCACAATTTTTTGACTGAGACAAGGAATCACCAAATGCTAAAAAGGTTTAAAAAAAAATATATATGGCAGCATAATATGAGTTTGGTTACATTTGAAATGATCACATGAGCTAAAATTAAACTTGCCTCTTAAGCTCGATTAAATACTGTAATGTCCTTCAATATTTCTATCTTCTATCATTCTTTCAGGCACAAGATGAAGGCTTAGATTCAAATGGTTAATTTTATCATTCATTTGAACACTCAGTGCACTTTTTTGTCATTTCTTACAGTGTAATCAAAAAAAGATAATATCCGAATGCTGGAATATTTCTAAGCATGTTGGAAAAAGGAAAACCAACCTTTAAGACATTTTGAACACGTGTTTTGGAACAATGCACGATCATGCACGGACTAAACTGAGTGCTGTAAATACATGATTACATTAGCTTTAATGGAAAAGGTCTGGGCGAGGCAGCCATTGAGGACAGCGAACAAAACAGTCTTTGACTAAAAGGAAAAGCTTGAAGTGTCTGTGGTCCGAGAAGCTCTCATAAAGTCACATCCTGTTCATAAATTATGCTTTCATATATTAAAAAAAAAGCCCTCTACAGAATCAAAAGCAGCAGTGGCAGGAGACGTAGCGTTTAGGGTTAAGTGAGCGTGGCAGCGTGAGGAACTAGTGGATGAAATAGAACAGGCTCATGGAAATATTTATTGAGCTTCCTCTTGATTACTGTTGTTGAGTTGATTGAAAACATACAGCATACAGACAGAAACACATCACTTCAGGTATTTTTCTCTTCAACATTTTTGTGCTAAATGTAGCAATCTGGTATCAGACAAGAACAACAACAAGATTTAACACACGACCACCGTCTCACCAAACCTGTTGGTTGAAGGTAAGAGTACAGCATCTCTGCTAGGATGTGGGGAGGTGTTCATGATCTGACCCAGGAAGTGTCTGCGTTGCACTGAGGAGAAGGTGAAAAACATGGGAAAATATTCCAGGGGAATCCAGACATATTAAAAACAACCAGCATCATCTGGCTCTTAATGTCAGGCGTCTACAACAGGGCACTGTCTGTAAATGCTCAGAGAGCTGCTGTCGCCTGGTAAAAATGGAGCTTTGAGGCCAGGACGTTACAGTAGAGGTCATCTCTGAGCTTTTTTTGAGATACGACACCACAGCAGTGGCCATTTAATATTTAACAGCTGTCATAGCGGTTGAGGTAGTGGTAAGCCACCTCTTCTATCTCTTCAATGTGTGAGATGCTGTATTAAGGCAGGGGCCCCACTGGGAGCTGGCCCTCCATGGCCATGCCTGGCAGCTTCTCAAGCTGCTCCGCCCTTTGTCGCATCAGTTCAAGTCCAAATTCCATCCCGAGTCCTGGCATCTGCAGCTGGATGAGACCCTGCTGCTGGAGCTCAACTCTACGTCCATGTTGGAATTTTAACCCTCCAGCATCAGTCACGTGAATGGCCTCGGTGCTCTGTCTCAATGTCTCTTCATCATCCACGACGCCCCCCTGTGGTCCATCCATGTCCACCACTGAGCTGCTGTCGTGAGGCATCTCCTCGCAGTTCATGGGGGAGAACAGTTTCTGGTGGTTGGCTCGAGGGTCTGATGCTTCACCGAGGGTGCAGGTGGCACAGTGGTAGAGTTGAGAACAGGGCTGGACCAGGTCCGACGGGACGACCGCGGGGGCCGTCAGCGGCTGCAGGATTGACGTGGAGGAGAAATGCGTCCCCGGTGGATCTATGCATATTGAGGGGACAGAGCAATGGCGGGAGGGGTTAAGGCGGTGGGAACGGCCCCCTGCTGGACGGTCGCAGCGCCGTCCTTGTGGTAGACGCATGCAGTCTTTGCAGGACTGATAAGAAGGCTTCACTTTTAAAGGGTTTCCTGTGCTAGCACTGTCCTAAACGGATCAAAATAGAGCAGATACAGTATATGGTCAGTGGCATGCAGAACATTTACAATTAACGACATAACTGCATTCGAATACATAAATTTGACGTAGGGTATGTTTTCTTAACTCACGTCAAAAGCTGCAGGACAGCTGCGCTTGGCAGCGAGACGGTTGCTGTTGTTGGTGTTCAGGTTGGCCAAGCCTATCCGGCTCTCCTCGCTCCTCTCAGCCTCCTCCCCCGCCTTCATGCCATCTGAATTTCCAGGCGTTTGGGCCAAAGCTGCCATCTCAGCTTCCTCCTTCTTGGCCTCCTCCTCATCCTCCTCCTCCAAAGTACTGAACTCCAGTCTGAGTCTCATGTCCTCTAAGGGATCGAGGCGTCCGCAGGTCTGAGCTGCCGTGCCCTCACCAGGCAGGGTTAAGTGGGCCATCGGGAAACCCTCGTCCTCCAGCAGGGCATCCCTCTCCACGTCTTCAATCTCAATGAAAACTCTCTCCATTCCTAACAGAGGGGGTCCCCGCACAGGGGTGGAGGGCTCACTGTCGAGTGCAGAGTCTGACAGCCGTCTGAAGTAATAATTATAGTTCAGGGAGTCTAGTGGCTCCATCTCCACACCAATACCCCTGCAGGGAGATGCCCCGCAGACCCCCCAGGCTTCGTCCTCTCTGAGCACCGGCGTCTCCTCTCCGCCAGTGGAGTGTCCAGACGCTTGCAAATCATCTGAGCCCTCCTCATCTGTGCCAGGTCTCCAGAGCTTATTGTGACGTTGTTTACTGTGAGGGCGAAGAATAAATTCACATACATGCAAAAGAAGGACTGGAAGAATGCAGCTGCACCAAAACAGAATTACACACAAACCCCTGAGAGATCTTGTGTAGTCGAGGAAAACTTGACCCGCTCACCTGGCATCCAGGATTCCCTCGTATTCTTCAAGCTGCTTCATGAAGCTGGCGTTCGGCTGAGCTATACTCCGCTTCTGCTTGATAAAGTTGTAAGCTTTTTCCAGCGGCCAGCTGTACTCCTTCATTGCATAGGCAATAACTGTAGAGGCGGAACGGCTCACCCCCATCTTACAGTGCACCAGGCACTTGGAATTATTCTTCCTATTAGAAGATCAGAAAAAAATATATCAATACTCCATTTCATGAAATTAGTTGATAATAGTATCATACAACATTTTTTTGAAACATCTCAGGTTAACATGGTTAGATTGGTGATCTCAGCCTCAGCGTGATTGCCACTTCTCAAATATGAGCTGTATTTAGCAGTTTTTTTTTTAACTTTGTGGAGCATCCCAGTAGAAATTAAAGGGTTTGCTTTTATGTGTAGAGTCTTACTTGGCTTTGACTATAAAGTTGTAGGTGTCGTTCCAGTGGGCCAGCAGGTCGGTAGCGTCCTCATCGTACACACGGACGTTGTGGTAGGAAAACATCCCTGGGAAGAAGTTGTCGATCTCTCTGGTGACGTTCAGAATGTATCCGACCCTGCAACCAAAACAAACAAGCATGTAAAGCTGCTCTAAACTGCAGCTGCACTGATCAGATTATTGCACCAAAGCCATGTGAAGACACGAGTGTATGTTTTGAATGAATATTTTATACTTTGCCAAACTGCTAAACTTCAAAACTGAATGATATGAAATTTATTTGCTATTTCAGTGCAGTGCTCCTTCAGCACCTCCATGTAACCCACTACCGTGCTCTTGTCTGGACTTAAGTTTGGATTCATATGATGTGTAGTTAAAGGACAAACATCAACAAATATGACAACGCTTTTAGTTAGAATTTAGCATCTAACGGGACAGATATTTGTTGATTTTAATTTAGTATTTTAATTTAGTATAAACTGAGCTGAGACAAGTTTAGTGAGGGGCATCAGTCCAAATATAAGTAGTACAATTAACATATCACATGCTTAATAAATACTCAAACAGCAGCAAAACATTTAGAATTTCATTTTTTTCAAATTACTGACTTTGCACTCTGTGCTTACCCACAGTCGCGCAGTTCTTCAAGGTTGGAAGCGTTCCACTCAGAGCCCTAACGGAGAGTACAGACAGACATTCGTATTATCAGTCCATTTATTTATTTTAATTCCTTCTTTATATCTTGTTCAGGGTTGCCAGTGGCGGGAGCTACTCCTAGCTGACAGTTTACCAAGTCATCACACACACAACCAATAATGAATCTTTAATGAACGTAATTTATATATTTTTGGACTATGGGAACACATGTCTCCATATGACGACGTCCCAGTAGGTTCTGAACCAGAACAATACTGTAGTAAGCTGACGGATCAAAAAAAAAAAAACAAGCAAACAAACTAAAAAAAAAAACCTGTACTGTTGTCTGATTATTTTATGAAGAATTACTTTGAATTGACTCATATGGCACATATGAGCCAAAATGAGAGTCTTTGTGTACCAATGTGGACTAACTGTGTTTGTAGGGCAACACCAACAAACAAGTCAAAGCAAAAAAAACTTGTCTGATATTCTGGTCAATATGATAATCTAACTAATGCATCTAAAGTCAGGTCCAAGTTCAATTTAAAAACTACATCAGTTTGGTGCAGCATCATTTAGTTGAGAAAAAGTTGGGAAAAAACCCACCTCTAGTTTGTACAGACCAATCATAAACAATCAGAGACCAAAAACAGTAAAGAAAAAGTCACTCACCAAATATACATGGTCAAAAATGAGTGTGGCCTTATCCATCTGACCCAGGATCAGCAGCATCTCGTTGTCGATGAACTCCTTGTATTCCTTGAGGTTGCAGCTCATGTGCTGCTCCAGCTCATTACGGATCTGACAACGAAGAACTCATACGTCAACCTTACCTTCCCTAAAGTAAGGGTTTGCTTTTCTCCCATTAAATTATGTATGATAACTTTTTTAAATAAATTTATCTATCAATACAACACTCCATGGTGCAACTGCTTTGGTATGTTCTAAACAACAGCATTTGTTAGATGAATTTCACCCTTTTTTCACAACTGATTAAAAACATCCAGAAAAGGTGCAGAAACTGCTGAGCTAATGACGTGGTACAAACCTCCTTTGAGGTGATGTTCTCCAGGTCTTGAAACATCATTACGTTACGAAGTTTGGCTTTGATGAGACACTCGGTTCTCTCTCGCTCAGTCGGTCTGCAAACAGTGAATCAGCGCATCAGTCCTGCCTTATCAGTGCAAGTTAATACAACAATGAAACAAGTTTTCCTGTAAAACTGCTGTCTGAATCTCCCATCCTTTAATCATTTCCTTCTCCACTAAAGAGACAATTGGACAGGCTTTAAGTATTGTAATGTTAATAATAATACCTAAAACAATAATGTTAATACATCACACATCAGTAGGGGTCTCACCTGTCGACAAACATGTTGGGAGAATCAGACCGGGTGGTCTCCAGGTCGGTCATAGCATTCCACTCATTGATGAAGCTTTGCTCCGAGGTGATGTGGCTCTCATAAAAGGCCATCCACGTGAGAGCAATGCCCCCTGGGAAGTAGTTGAACCGGCGCGACACTTCGCATGCCTTATGAAGGACCTGCAGGGCAGACCTGTGGAAACACAGGGAGGTCTAGAGGTCAAACGTTTCCACAAAAAGCAAACGGGAGGCAATGGCATGTGGAAGAATGGATTTAAAGAAAAATGGTTTCCTAATGTTTAGTGGTATTTATAAAATACAAGTTCAGATGTTTAAAAAAAAAGTTTATGCAATGTGAATGTTAATCTGGGGTTCAAAGGTAAAATCTAACATACCGTATTTTGGATCAGGTCATTATGAGGTAAGGTGAAAAAGAAAAAGTGGTAATTTTAACAATTGACCAGCAGGTGGCATATGAATCATAAAATACTCAGTATGTTCAAGGAGATGCATCATAGTGAGGACTGGGGTAGATGACAATATCCATTTCCCCATAGCAATACAACCAAAATCCTTTAAAATTATAAATGTTTTTTTTTTTCTTTTCAATTTGGATGTGACTGAATGCGCTGACAAAGTTTAATGGTCATGTCAGGGAACAACAAATTCATAGATGCCTGGTGATCTAAGTTCTTTCACACTGTGCATGTATTTAACTAAAAAATGAACAAATACTGAGTTATGTCTGTATTTACACTTAATGAAAATAACTAGAAACTGAATGATGAGCCTTGGAGTAAATGAAAAGACTCAAAAACCTGTTTAAATTTTCATAAAGTCAAAGGCAGCTTCTCTCCAGCATTGATTACAAAAACCACATAGCAGAACGTCTGTTATTTATTTTTATTTTTAAGGGACTTATACTCACCACATGGCCTGCACAGACACAGGCTTGAAGACATGTGAACGCCCTGCTGTGTTCACACTGAAGCCTCTGGTGAAGAAAAAGAGCAGGAGGAAAACGGGGGATTAGTCTGAGTCTGGATGGAGGTAAGGGGTGATGAGGAGATGTAAACACAGACTGGACAGGGCTCGTTTGTGGGACTATTCAGGGCACCAAACGGTGGAACATTCCTCCAGCACACAGAGACAATGTTAACAGGTCAGCAAGAACTGTTCTCACGGAGGAAAAAAAAAAAGACCGTGTAATACACGTCTCTGCCACTGGGGGTCAGTAAAGTCTACAATATAGGGAGCGACCAAAACAGCATTAGAAACATACCATATGCAGAGGTACTTTTTAAAAACAAAAGCTCGATCAGTGGTTTTTGTACTTTGTTCTTCAGACAACTAATTTCAGTTGTAATTTGTATATCTTATCTGGCTATGAAAGTGAAACTTACCCATCTCCATCTAAATGGATATTGGTATCACTCCACAGCGGCAAAACCATCCCAATAGAGCAATTTTTACTGTTGATAAGAGTACAGTTTTAATAAATGAAATAATCAGAATTAAAATATGACAGATGTATGGCTACAAAGCGATTATACCTTTCTTTGTCTGTGAAATCCATTCCCAGAACAATATTTTCCTCTGTATCTTGATGTCCATTAGTGTAGATGACAACCATGTAACGCACACGATCCGACCACCCACTTTCTAACCGAACAGCCTGTAAAATAAAAAGGACATTTAGTAAGAAAAACATATTTTAGTGAATGTGGAGGCATTATTGGATCATTCTGGTATATCATCTTTCTGAGTGGAAACAGACTGGGCTAAGGACTGTTGATTTAAAGATCACACCCAGAGAGGCTTTAAAGTACAACAGTACTCTGCTTGGCTGCTGTTCTGTCCATCTCATGTCTTACACACTTTGCTAAGATGCATATTCAACAATAGCAGGCCGCTGCTGTGACATCAGTGTATGTTTTACCCACATCTGTATAGACAAAGCCTTAATGTAGAAAATTATTCATTACTTTTGTCAGTTTCAAGTTATTTGAGTGACCAGTATGGGTTTTACTTTCAACAAATTTGTCCCTTTGTGTATCAGTTTGTATAAAAAAAAAGTGAAATAATGAAATAAATGAATCGAATGTGTACGGAAGCAAAGTCAATGCAACATGGTTAATACTGACCAACTTGATGCGATCTTCAGACCGGAGGATCTTAAACATGACCTGCAGGTGTTGAGGTAAATCACCTGGAAGTGAACCATGAACACTGATTACTGACTGAATGAAAGGACTGAGATTCATGAGGCACAGATCAATCATTTTTAGCTGTTTACCAAACACGTAGGTTGAACAGGTCTGTTAAAGGCAGGGTAAGTAATTTCTGAATAATCTCATGCTTGAACAAAACTTCAACAAAACAGGGCGAGCTAGCTCCTCTCTCACTCTCTGCCTCCCTCCGGCGCTCCCACGGAAAGCATGCCCCCGTTACAAGAGCAAACCCTTCCTCTTTCAGACTGGCTAGAGAAATGTTTGTTAGGATATGGGGCAGGTCTCCCCCACTCTCTTTGCTTTCAGTTTATGCTCTTTTTTGTTTTAAAGTAAATTCATAAATTGTAGAGGAGATATTCCTTAAATTTGACTGCATGTATTCTGGGTAAGAAATAACATGAAAATTACTTACTCTACCTTTAACTTGTTTTTAAAATCAACCAAACTGACAAGATGTTGTCATCAGGGTCTAGATGTCAAACTCAATGATATATCAAACTCTTGTACAGTAACATTTATTTGAAGGTGAACTGCATAATACACAGTGAGTAAAATTACAGATGTTAGGCTTAAAATAATTTTACAGCTTTATAGGAAACTAGAAACAACATTTCTTGACTTTTTTAAAAACATAAATCTAATGTCACCTGCAGTCTCCTTCAATGTTTTACATATAAAATATGTTCACATCTCACGAGCAACCACAGTTTCTAAAGTGAATTTTTTGACTTCGTTTGGAGGAAAATTTAAACCCATTTCTTTGGAATCTTTACAGAAACCGCTTGAGATGGTTTAAATAGATTAATGTGTTTCAGCTGTTCTACCGCAGGTCACTTCAGGCCAAATCAAACAAGGGAACAGTTAAAGAGTGAGTTCAGAATAAACTCAGACAAACCCACAGGAGAGAAACAGAATTTGCCTTTTGTATGAGCCTCATCTGTGCAGCCAATGTGTTCAAGGGAGTGAGAAACAAAAGCTTTAGTTACTTCCTACCTGCATGTTTGTGGTGCGTTGGAGTCTTCGGTTCTGTGGCGCCGCCGCCCTGCTGGAGGAAGAGGGCGGCTCCTTTGACCATGAAGAAGCTCTCACTGAGGCTGGGAAAAGTGAGCGTAAAAATGAAACATCAGTACTACTGAGGACTCGACAAGAATCAGTTTCAGACATGTTTCATTAGCTCCTTAGTCTGAGCATCCATATTCTCAAATCCAACCTCAAAATGAGACGGTTCGTAAATGGTGCTGCACTTCTGTAACATCATTAACACAATCATCCCCCAATGAGCAGGGTATGTAACTTAAATGGCTTCATCAAACAGACATGGGTCACTTCTAGGTTCATGTTTCTTAAGGCTTCATTCACACACACTAACAAGATTCACTGCCTTGCCCACGGAGAGTCCGACACACGACATGATCAAGGATCAGCCCAACAGCCTTACAGTTGGAGGACACCAGACTACTGAGCAATCTTCAACCGCACTATTCCATTGCTTCCCTCGAGTTCTGTACAGATTAAAGGGGATTAAGTGATCCTAGCGTGGCCAGCCATCTTAACTTTTATCCTCTTCGATATAAAGAATTCTGAAGCCTGGTTCCTCTGGATTCATCCATTCATTAACTTCTGCTTATTCAAGTTTGGTCGAGGTGGCAGAAGTCTAAGAGGCTCAGATCTCTCTCTCCCCAACGGCCTCCTCTAGCCTCTCCTTGGGAATACCGGAGGTGTTCCCAAGGCAATCAGGAAATATAATCCCAGCAGCATGCCCTGGTTCTTCCCTAGGGCCTCTGTCTAGTCGAACATGCCCAGTTCCTCTGGCTTCTACTTTGATTTCCAAGATGTTTCAACAGATGCAGAAGAAACTACCTCTGCACGCTGTTGGTTAGGCACACAAGCAAAAAAAAAAAAAAAAAAAAAAGAAACAAAACATGTCACATAGGCACCGTAGCAACCAGACTGGCATCAACAAAAGAAATCCTAAATTATGTAGAGTAGGGTAGGAACGTCGGTGAATCACTGTTGTTGGTTCTGCTGTAAAACTCTGCTGAGCCATGGTGTTATCAATTCTGTAGCCATCTTGTTTTATTTTTTTAAATAAATAGTGGCTCTAGGACAGTCTTTTCGAGTCATCAGATAATTTTGATTTAAAGATGAAGATTTTTTTAGCTAGTCACATTCTGTACCGGTGGAAATGGATGTGATCGGGAGGGTACCAGACAGATTTCACTTCAGAGAATTGTTGAAAAAGAAAAATCCCTCAAGAGCACTTTTAGATAACTTCAGAAAATCTTGTTAGTGTGTGTGAATGAAGCCTTAAGAAACATGAACCTAGAAGTGACCCATGTCTGTTTGATGAAGCCATTTAAGTTACATACCCTGCAAATAAAAAGGTCTTTGTTCTGTTTTTCTTGAAGCATTTAAAGTCCCTATCCATTTGACTAAATGTACTGCTCTTTTGTGGATCATACCATAACCACCTAACCAGTGTTTAATGAAGCCGTCCTGTCTAAAAACTTTGATATGAGAGCTGCAGAAGCTTTAGTGAATTCAGAGAACACAGGGCAGCTTTGTTTAGCCGCAGTCTGACTCTTCTTGCAACAAAAACACACAAAGCCTGGTATGACTGAGTGGGACCATAACAAGGCCTTTTGTTTCAGCACCTCTGCTATGTGGTATCATTAGATGAGTTTGGAAATGAACTCTGAGGCTTGAGATGCAAAGAGAAAATTACCCTAGAAACAATAACTTTCACTGAGGAAACTTATAAAAGGCGTAAGAGCTAAAATAGAAAGAAAAAAACTGACTTTCATGATAGAAAAATTCAAGATTTTGAGACACAGCCTGTTTACGAAGAGTTGATAATAAACAAAAGTGTGAGTGTATAAAAGAAAAAAGATCAAATCTTTTGTTAACGCTGCTCTGAGAACTTACATGCGATAGATCTCGGTCCGAGCCAGAGCTGCTTTCTCTACAAAGTGAGGAAGTACGCTGAACATGGCTTCACCTGGAGATTTCACAACTAGATGCCTCCTGCTGGTTGTTATTTATTCACCACAGAAAAACTAAACCTAATCCAAAACCAACTTTCCTATTAACGCCCTTGTGTCCATCCTCTACGGCTGTATTCTCCTCAGAGTGCTGCCTACTATGGTTGTCCCGACTTGGCCTGACATGTCCTGCTTTTCTTCCACCCACAGTTTTCTTTCCATCTCAAGACCTGAACTTTCCACGTCGGTGTGGCCGGGTCCACTCAGATTAGGCTCCCGTTCTCCTCTTCGCAGCACGTGATTTGACTAACGGTATTCCCTATGCAACGCTCCTCAACAATGCCATCATTCATATGAGAGAGCGCGGGCAGTGGGAATGATACTTGGCGGCACGCTCGTGTTTGACACACAGATTTCTAAATCAAAACTCCACACTGATGAATCACACAGCATGACACGGCTGTTTCAGCTGCGGCGAACATATGCGCACCCAGCACAAAGACAGTTTCTGTGCCAAAGCTTTGCTGAAACATGCCGTGGTTTTTGTGACGTCGAGTTGGTTACAGCCAAGTCGTGTAGCCTTGTGGGAGCAAATGTCTATGTGCTGACTGCTAATGTAAATGAGAATTTTTTTTTTTTTGGTATTTTTAAAAAAAATTTCTAAACTGAATCGCATCTTCTTGAATCACACTTGTCTCCTTGACAACAGCAAGACCCGAAGTTTCACTAAGGAGGATAAACTATCAATCATCCATTAATTAACTTCTGCTTATTTGAGTTTGGGTTGTGGAAAGGTCCAGATCTCCCTCTACTGGCCACCTCCACCCGGTCTTCTGGGAGGACGACAACACATTCCCTGGGCAGCCAAGAGATAAAGTCTCTACATCTTTCTCCTGCTTGGACATGCCCAAAACACCTCTCTAGGGACACATCAAGGAGACATCCTAACCACATGCCATGGCTCCTCTTGGTGTGGAGGATCTGTGGTTCTACTCCATGTCTCTCCTGTATAACTGAGCTCCACACAGAATCTCCAAGACAGAGTCTTGCTTTCTGGCTCAGCTCTCGGTTGACCACAACAGAGTGTGGACTGCTGGAGATGCCGCACATCTGTCCACCAATCTCCTGCTAGAGTCTTCCCCCACTCGTGAACAAGATCCCATCAAACTTAAACTTGGAGAGGGCATTACATCCCCGTTTCCGACCGAGAAGCGCAGCCTCATGTTTGGAGGTGCTGATTCCCATCTCCGCCGCTTCACACTCAGCTGCTAACTGCTCCAATGAGAGCTGAAGACCCTTGCTTGATGATGCCAGCAGGACCACATTATCCTCTAAAAGCAGGGATGAAATCCTAATGCAATCCAATCGAATACCCCCGCCTCATGGCTGTTCATAAAAGTTATGAACAAAAACTCCCACCTGGAGTGAATTTGTCTTACTACAGCCAGTGTGGACCAACCTCACTCAGTTTGCCAAGGATCCTCATCAATGAAGCCAGTATGCTCCCGGAGGACCTCCCCATCCCCACAAGATTACCATCATGCCCAAGTGTAGCTCACCATGTCAAAGAAACTACAGCCATCACGCTCGACTTCAACATCTTTTCCCAAACTGAATCATTTTCAGAAAACAATATGTAACAAAATATCAGAGATTTTAATATAAATTACATTTTCTTTTTTGCTACAAAAATAAACAACTGTGCTCAACAGCAATAAATAATAGTGTGCCTACATTCAAATTCCAATAAAATAGTAAAACTTAAGTAATTGAAAATCAAATGTAAAAAAGAGAAAAACAAGCCCTTATTATCTCACTTCCACCTCCATGCT
>JAOWBL010000004.1:8877451-8919551 GCA_028564865.1 Zenarchopterus dispar | reverse complement strand
TTTTTCTTTTACAGAGCAGCAAGCAAGTTACGCTTTTAAATTGTTCAACTAAAGTACTATTAAGAATAATGATGCTGAAGTTATGATAATACATCCATGTTTAATGTCAATTTCTTACCTCTGATTGTTTTTCCTGTCATCGTCACTTCCAAAATCCTGGAGGACAAAAACAAAGCAGAATTTTTTTTTTTTTTTACATTTTATAACAATATTTGTTGAATGTTTAAGAAAATTTGAATCCTAATGACCACGAATGGTATTTTAATTTTCTGTAATACATTTCACTGCAGCTCAGACCCAGATTTTCTGTTTTTTTTTTTTTCTTTTGCAAAGTAAAGCATGCCAACACCCTCTGCTGGTCAGCGTTGTGACCAAATGTGCACTGAATATCCCAAAGCGCTGACAGCTGAATCCTTAGGACACCTTCAAACAGCACAAATTCAGCAAAAGGCATATCCAAAGATCACACACAAAGACTCTTTCTTCCTGCTTGCAGAATAGTGAGCAGCTTTGCTCACACTGAAATGAAGAGCCCACTTACTGCATCTTCAAAGGAAGACTGTCACTCACTACCTATTTTAACACTTCAGTTCAAACAGCCTACTTCAGAACACATAATCCAGTTTCTAGAAAGCTCTAACACTGATGTTATGCTCTTAATGGGATGTATAGCCCCAGCCTCCACAAAGCCTGTCTTAGGTCTAATTAATCTAGAGAAAAGAAGTAAAGCACTGGATTAATCTACAGACTGGTAATTCATTCTCTGGGAGCTGCTGCATTCAAAAAGGCCTATAAGGTTGTGGCAAAGTGCCAAATGGCATGGATTTGCATGACTTAAAGTTTAAAAATATTCCTCAAACTTGTGGTGAAAAATAGAGCTGACAATAGGTGCAATTATTTGTAAAAGTCCCACAGCACTGACTGCATAAGTCCAAATGAAAGCTCAATAACAAGGAGGGAGAGCAACCTGAGCGCAACGCAGCAAAAAGAGCACTTTGTCTTGACAGCTAAAACCCAACTGCACCCCTCCCCCTCTGCAGGATTTTGTTTACAAATCCGCTGCCACATTTGTCACAAGCAATAAGCTGCAAACTCTCCAGTAACAATGGAGGGAATGAACTACCGCGCTCATAACAGTGATTAAAGCACGGAAACACGTACAGATATGATGTAGGCAAAGTCGACCCTACCCGCAGGACATCAAACACCACCCAGCCCGTTTTGGCTCCTGCAGGGGCATTCTCTGCTCTTCTTCGCACCGCGGACACAAAGACCCAGCCCGGGCTGTACCACTCACCTCCCCCGCGCTGCTGTTGGCCGAGGATGCTGTGCTGGGGGTGGGAGAGCGCTGCAGAGTCACCAGGGCCATGGTCGGTGGGCTCCAGCCGCGGATGGGGAGAGGAGGGGAGGAGGAGCGCCTATCCTGGAAGATGCGCCGCTGTGATTGTCTCTGTCACCGGGTAGAAAACGCCTAGTCACAGTCTTCATCCAGCGGCACCTGACTCCACAACGCCGCGGTGCGCCTTTTCGGTCCTGCTTGGTCCGTCCTCTGCGGTTACCGGAGGCTTCATGTGCGGAAAATGATGAAAGAGTTCCCGGGCTCGTACCGAGTCAGCAGTCCCCACGACATCTCTTCTCTGGTGCGCCGACAGACAAACAAATCGCTGTGCAGGTTGAGAGCAGGGCAGAAATGACATGCAGCTTTGCCGGATGCCTGTGATTGGCTGGCCTACTTCGCGTGCGCGTTGTCATTGGGCCAATGTTGTCAAGGTGACAGACCAGACTAGGAACTCCCATACAATGTTGATGAATTTCGTCTTATGGCATTTATGGTACATTTATTTCTTTACTGATTGTTTCTTTATTTCATAGCTGAAGACTCTGACATGATCATTTCTTGTATCCATCCTCTTTCATCCAACTAAATGATATTTTCTATTTAAGTAGTTCAGAAGCTTCAGTTAGCCGAGTAGGGATGAAACCATAATCAGTTTTATTCCATGTTTATTTTAGAAGTTGTTTTCTCAATAAATAGACAGTTTTATACATATAACTGAATGGCAGTAATAGCAGTATTTTCTAGCTATTATCCATCATATCATTTTAATGGAACAAAAAAAAATCTTTCAATAAATAGTAAAAAAACAAACAAACAAAAAAACATTTGGACAAGCTGCAAAAAACAAACAAACAAAAAAAAACAACTAAAAAACAAAACAAAACAAAAAACCCCAACAAAAAACAAACAAAAAAACCCCAACAGCGTTAGAAATGTAGGGCTGTGATATCACAGCATAGACTGCAAGTATAGCTCCGTGTAGTATCAAATTAATTCATTACATCAAGAAGTCAGCTATTCATGAACATCAAAAAGAAAAAAAAAGGTAACTGCGTTTTTGAACTTCACCTCAGCAATGGACATGTGGGTGGGAAAAGAGGGCAGTGTAATGCTTTATGATCTCAAAGCTGAGGATAACCTGTCTGGTGTCACAGTTTTAATGCTACTGGACTGTTTTAAATTGCAAAGTTGCACTAATAAATGTGACAAAGGTGAATACCCCTACACCAATGAATATGGTACAACAGCTGTTGAAAATGATTGAGATAGGTCTTCATCATGTATTTGAATTTTTGAATATCATTTGTGGATATTGAAATTCTGCCATAAAAATAAGTTTCAAGGAATTTCAAAATACCTTACTGAAATAATCTGCAGTCACAAAAACTGAATAAGTAATTTTTTTCAGCTCAGCTGTTCTTACCATGACTGATGACAGTTTTATTTTTGTGAGACAAACTTGCTTCTAGATATGATAAAACTCAATTTATGCAACTACAGACTACAGCAACAGTTCATAGGATTGCCACAGTAAGGTATCGTGTTCTGCACACTGATTTGCAGCAGGTTTTACACTGGATACCGTTTCTGACACAACCCTCCCAGTTATCTGGACTTGAGACCAGCACCATCTATGGCTGGGGCAATGGGAGCAATGTGGGGTTCAGTCTTTGGCCCAGGCACAACTGACTCCATCACACCGCAGCTACATTGTTTCCTATTCATCAAAAAACATTCAACAGAAATTTACTTCTTCCTTTTTATTATTTTTTTTAATCTTATTTTTTTAACGATCATCACAAATTTTAACCTCATTTAGTGAAAAGTGGGTACAGTTAATACTTGAGAAAAGTTGGAAAAAATGAAGAAATTTAACTGAGAGAGTTAAATTTCAACCCCTACAACAAAGAACGTTATTATTATTATAATTATTATTATTATTACTATTACTACTACTACTGCTACTTCAGGTGCATGTTCAAAATGTTTGAAGGAGTCAAGCATGTTCAATTCTTGTAAAAATTTAAATAAATAATAATAATTACAAAAAAAGTCATATCACTGCTTGTTGTGGCTTAAATGGAGCGGGGAGTAAACAAAACAGTCAAAGAACAAGAGTGGTTGTGTTCTTCTTTGACTTGAGCAGTAATCCCACATTTAAAACTACCACCTTATTTTGAAGTTTTCCCTTTCTGCTCTTCACCATCACCATTCACTGAGCTCATTACTGAATGAGCAAATGTGTGCCTGAAGGGGTCGGTGAAGTGACAAAATATTCTTTCCTTTGCTGCCTCGTTGCACTATCGCTTGTCTGTGGAGTGTGTTGCAGAGTTTGATTGGCTGCTTGTGGCTGTCGTCGTTTGGCCCTGAGCTTCCTGGTCAAGGTTGGACTCTTGCAGACCCCTACCCATCGTCTCAATGGGCAGGATCAAGGATGCAATGCCAGCCAGAAGACAGCAGACACAGTACACTGAGATGGTCAAGTAGACAGAAGTCCTGAGGAGCACCTAAAACAAACAAACAAGCAAAAAGATATCAGGTGAGAAAGTCAAAGAAAGCTGTGAGCATCTCTTAATTAAAATCCACATTTACAGTCTCAAGCTATAATATATGATTTACAACTGAACCCTTTAATGCCTGACTTATGAAATAAGTAACTTTACTGTCAAAAGCTACTTATTTACTTATGTGCTGAACATACAGAGAGTTGAAATTGTGTTTCTCTCATATCCCTGGTGTACAAAAAAAAAAAAAACAAAAAACAAAAAAACAACAAAGTGCATAATATACAGAAAATCCTATTTTTAAATTTGAAATGTTCATTATATATTAAAAGTAAAAACACACCCAATTTTGTATTTAACAGTGCCTTCAAAATATTATGTGACGATGTTTTTAATATTTGCCATATATGTCTTGGTGAGTAACTCTAAATACAAAAAACCCCCCCAAAACTCTTCTTTGTTGGATAGTTTATGTGATGCGTTTACATCCCAGAGTGAAAACTGATGCAAAAGTGAATACATATAGGAGCCAAAATATGATATAAAATTCCTTACTGAAAGACATTCACCATCAATCTTTTGTACAATTTTAGTCTTTATGAGGAGAGGTAGTAAAGTAGTCCCACAGCATGATAGATCCTCCTCCACGTTTTACTTTGCTTTGGGTGTTCTTGTCTTTAAGGATTTCATGCTGAATTTCATTTTCTTTAATTGCCCTTCTCAAACACTTTGGTTAGTGACAATGTTTCTTCAAAAGCTTCATAAGATTTGTAACTCACTTTTTAAAGTCACTTTAATCTTGAAATCAAACGCTTTTGCTCTGCTGACCCTAATTTAGCATGTTGTGTCATTAACAATGCATCCTGTTGCAGAATTTAAAAGAATCTGAGGATTTTACTCTGCACATGTCATATCCAGTCTTATTTGAAAAAGGAGACATTCAAATACTTCTGCATACCTGAGCCACGAAGGGTGTTAGCAAGGCACCAACCTTGGACATTGCACTGGATGTCCCCATTGCTAAAGCCCTGGTTTCTGTAGGAAACACCTAAATGAGAAAAGATGGTACTTTTTTTTTCCTTCTCCATAATGGGTCCATCTTCAAATATTTTTCATGTAAAAATGAGACATACTTCTGGTGTGTAGACAAAAACAACTTGGTATCCTCCAGAGATAAAAGCTCGGCAGATGAAGATAAAAATGGTAAGAGCCACCCTGAATGAAGAAAAACAGAGTTACAGATAAAGTGTATGTTGTTGTTTTAATGTGCTACTGTTGTTTCAGATCAGATGAATCCAACTCACCTCCCAATACAAGCAAACAGTGGAAGAAGGCATAAAGAAAACATAAAGAAACAGAGTGCCAGGCTTTTCTTCCTGCCGATATATTCTACTGCAAGGGTGACTAAAAGACCTGAAGCAGACAAAGAAAACAAGCAATGAACAACTGTAAAGCTATTACATCTACGTAACCTTGGCAATCCTCTTAAATGACACTTTTTTCCCTGGCTCATATTCAGATAAGCGCTGTAGGTGTAAGTGATGACAAAAAACCCCTCAAGTCTTTATTTGCTGCTAACACAAATTAAATGAAAAACTGACAAGCAAATTATTTAAGAAGTAATTAGAAAATAATTAAATGCCATATATGTGAGTTTAAATGACTGTTCATAACAGCACCATCCGCTGCACTACACCCCCTATGAAGAAAAGCATATGCGGAGCACTTCACCTGGGAATTCAGCCAAGGTTGTCCATAAAAGATCCTTGTAGTCAGCTGATGTTAAATATTTACATTCAAGGCTGCAGCTCGGTTCTATCTTGGCCCCTTGGTTTTCTATGAGGAAGCAGAGCAATTTGGATATTGACATTTGCTTAAATTTACTACGGAGCTGATCGACAGACAAAGTCGTCACACACCTTTACATAGATCTCCTGCTTGGAAGAGCTCGGTGGTCAAAAGGACGATTCCGTAGTAGGAGAAGGCATTTGCAAACCTTTAGATGAAAAAAGAGCAAAGTTAAAAAAAAAAAAAGCATTAACAAGCATGCTGTTCTACTTGTTAGTGTTGGGTGTGTCTTATGGCTTTAGCTGACCTCTGTAAACAATACTTTTAAGGCCACTTCATGCAGCAATGCTGACAATACTGTCCTAATGAGTGGGAACTGCTAGTACTTGTAATACCGATTTTTACCGGTATGGGTGCAGTTGTGTCTTGCACCAGGGGCTGCTCTGCTGGGACAAGTGGTCTGAAGTACCTGTAGTATCGCTACACAGAGTGGCCATAAAAATAGCAATTCAATGCAAAGAATAGTATTTTAAATCTGATAAGCACAGACCAGCTGACACCAAACCAACCTTTGTGCAGCTGGTAATCCTTAATTAAATGATCGCGTTTGATCATAATACCTAATTGAATTAAGATGAAGTCCAAGAACATGCGTTACGAACCATATAAACCATAGAAGAAGAGTTGTCTTCCAATACTGATGCGAGAAGAGATCTTTAATCTGTCCACGGTCACTCTGTGAAAGTGAAATGTCAGCAGAAGGTCTCTGTGTTCTTATGAAAAAAAATAATCATTTAATTGACCATCCATCACTTGTGTGTCACATTTAAAACAAATTGTTCATCTTAATTGTCTTAACCTCACCTGTTTATATTCCATCAAGTTTCCCAGCGGCATGGGCTTGCTGTTGTTTTTGGCAATGCGTGTTAAAGTTGACAGGGCTTTTTCCTTTCTTTCTGTCAGCACGTCGAAACGAGGACTTTCAGGCAGCCACTGTGTAACACAGAAAGTTAAGCTGAGAGTGGTGACCTGGACTGGTTTTGCTTTAGGGACCTCTGATAGTTGTCAACACACTCACAAAGCAGAAGCCAACAAAAATCGCCATCGGTATGGTGGAGAGACCAAGCAGCCACCTCCAGCCTAGCGTGGGCATTACCCACAAAGCCAGGAGGACCTCGAACACAGCACCAATTGCCCAGAAAGCCTGAGGGATGCAAACACATAGGTCAGAAGGGATCCTTGTTTTTCTTGTAGTACTCACAATAGGATATGTTAAATATCTCATTGATGACCAAGTGCCCACAGTACCCCAATCAGCATAATGCAGATGCCTCTCGCCTTCACTGGGAGAAATTCAGAGTAAAGAGTGACCCTAGAAAAAGAGTGAACTTATATTGATTTTTTTTAAAACGCTCATTAGGGTTTTACACTACATAGGAAGTACATAATAAACTTACGACTGAGGCGCCCCTCCGATGCCAAAGCCCACAAGGCCACGGAGAGCCAAGAGCCAGCCATAGACAGGAGCGAAGGCACTCAGCAGGCCGTAGTACAGAGTCCAACACATGCAAACTGTCAGACCCTTTCACCAAACAAATAGATGCAAAAACATAATGTGAGATAATGCCAAGAAATCATTATTATCATCAATTAGGAGTAATAATTCAAAAAATACAGATGATACTCACTATTCTTCTGCCATACTTATCAGACACATTTCCCCATAGAGGTGAACCAAGCCCCATCCCAATAAAGACCACCTTGTGCAACAAAAGAAAAAAAAATAGCTGTATGCAGACATGAAAACATAATACACAATCAAAAAAGTTCAAGAAAAGCTCTCAGAAGGTTTTTACCGATGTTATGAGTGCCACTTGATAGCTGGGGAGACTCCACTCACAGTGCAACTGAGGACCCAGGATGCTAAGGATCATCATCTCCATGGCATCTCCTACCTGATCCAGAGCATCACATAAGAGATCTGGTATGTGGTTCCTGGAGAGAGTCAGATATTCTAGGATTCTCACCCATGACAGACCAGTGAGGAACGAGATTTTCCACTGGAACGGTCCAAATCCGATGGCCTCCAGTGCATCGTCAACTGTGAAGGTTCCTGTAAAAAAAGGTCCAGTTCAGGTGACAGGATCAATGTCACCTTTACATACGTGTCTGAAGAATCACTCAAAAGTAAAAAACATTGAACATTATAGAGAATTTAATATTTAAAAAAAAAAAACAACCACTCACTAAATGTTTGCTAATGATCAATAATGGCAGTCATAAAAATCACAAGTGTTTCTTCTCTTCCTCAAGTGTTTGTTCACTAAAAACAAATAAACTTTCACTGATATATTTCCTAATTACAGGAATTAAAACTTGAGTAGTTTGTCAAAAAGAGCTGCAAATTCCAGATAAGAAACTGGGGTTGAATCTGCACAACCTCCTTATCTGTAACCCAGAACTGTCGTCCCTGACACTGCGTACTGACCCAAAGAAGATGAATTGTTATAGTTTTAACTGTTAGGAAAGGCAAAGCAACATTAAAGTATTTCTCATATTTTACAGAGTGAGGAATAATGGTTCTAATCAAGGTCGAAAAAGGCCACGCAAAACTATGACAGTACAAATTTAGCTGTCTTTTATCTGAAATGCAGGACTTTGATTTGAATGTCAGCTTTTTTTTTTTCATATTACATCATTTACACGTTTACTTTTAACACACTTAGAGGGCTGTACAAACCTCCAGTTTCATTATTTCCAGGGCTGTTTGTGGATGGCCCGTTGCCAGAACCAGCTGTAGCGGAGCTTATAGTGCAGGTTTCACTGTTAGCTCTTTGGTCCTCCCCAGTGTGATTCTCAAAATGTCCCTCATCCCTAAAATGCACATAAAGCAGACATTTCGGGAATACAAAGCTAAAAAGAAAGACTGATTGTACAAAACATTACTGTGTCTTTTGAATGGGTTTAAATTTGGACTAGGGAGGATTAACTGTGGCAGTACAAACACAAATGTCTTTACTCAGAACATGTTACCTCTCTGTATCACAGACATTGGAGACTTACCCTTGCTCAGGATTTCTCCACCTCTTGTAGGTGATGTTAGTTGTTCTGGTCAGGTTGTCCATTTCAGTGTTTTGGAGTAGACAGCTGGGAGCAGGATTCAGCTCAGGACAAACTAGTCAAACATTGCTAAACTTGTTTGTGCAGTTACTTCAGGTTTGGTGAAACACCCAATCACAGAACAATGGCTGCAGGGCTAAATGGGCGGGGTTATATCAGGAAGCAGGCATGTCAAATACACTATTTCAGGAATGGTGGACCTTTTTTTTTTTTTTTTCTTTTGGAGCCAATTGGCAACAAAGCAAATAATTCTCAAATAACAATAAAAATTATATTGATTACACAAGTACATCTAATGACTTACAGTTGTTCATTTTATTAAAGGAATGTGCTGCAGGTGTAGGTTATTGAGGCACACAAAAACGTTTGAATTTAATTTTTCCAGATGCATCACTGACTGTCTAATTTATTTTTAGTTAACCAGCCTATAAAATGTTAATGATTTTTTTTTTTTTTTTTTAGTTACCATATTAAGTTTGTTTTAAAATTAGGCTATTCATATACACACAGATATATCTGATGCGATTAGAATGAGATGCAGAACAATAAATAATGTTTTCGTAGACTAGTTAAGTGATCTTCATACAGAATTGTACCTGATTTCTGTTTCACCCTCACCTGGTTTGCTTAAGCATTTTTATCTGCAGAGACTTGAAGACTTGAAGACAAGTTTTGGTGAAAGTCTTCACGGAAATGTTTCATTCAGAGAAATAAAGAGACAAGATGCTTTCAGTGCACCCGTATCTACTTTATTGCTTCAGTTTCTGCAAAAACTGTCAAATCTGCAAGAATGTGTGCTGACCTCCTCTTCTGTTTGAGGTTAAATTTCCAGTTCAACTTGTCAAGGTGAAGCAGTTCTGTAAGCAGTAAATCAGTTTTGTGACACTGAAACTCCAGACTTGAAACTGCTGCTAACTTGTTTAAACCATCAAATCTGCTTCATAGCCCAGGCCTCTATAAGACCAAATTACGTTTTTTAAAATCAATATTATGATGACCTGAAATGTTAGATGTAAAAGAGAATATACTATATTTTGAACATGACTGCATGTTGCCATGGTGATATGGTGATATATATATATGGTGATATAAACTGAATCTGTTCTTAGAGGAAAAGTGAAACAAAACATTTCATAATAACACCTCAGGTAAAACAATTGTTTTTAATCTCTATCCTTTGAATGAAGGTTTTTAGCTTTTATGCTTTTATACAATTTGCTAATAAGACAAAAAGAAATAGATCATCGTGAAACCAAACTAATATTCAGTGTTTTTTAAACACCTTAGACAGTTCTCTTCTGCAGATATACTATACAGTCCATAGTTATTATATAATGTCAGTTTTGATCTACAGTAACATTTCTTTTTATTCATCTAGTAAGTCCCTTCTGATGGGGAGTGGCTCACAAAAAGTGCTTAACTTCTGAGTGAAGATGAAGGGTTTAAATAATACTTGAGCTAGCTAGATTAAACAAATGTAATTACTGAACGTTTTTGATTCTCTTCCTGTTCTTAGTCACTTCTTTTTTTCATTTCCAGTCAGAAGAAATTCACACATCAACTAAAGATTCAACATAAATCACAAGTATGACATTACTCATTTTTTACTGCATGTAGGCATGCGTGTACATATTTATGTGTTGAAAGACTACGGACAAAGATATTAGCAGAGGGAGTGCTGTGAGGAAAGATTTGCCCCGAAGCGCTCGCTACAGACTGTGGGCGTGAGTTCCTGTCACAACCTGTGGCTGACAGCAGGTTGTGCTCTCATCCCACCGTTGTTTGTGGCGTCAAACCCGGCTTTCTCTGGAAATTTTGATGTTGTCAGAGGTACTTCACAAGTGCTGCGCATGCTGGTTTTATCATTGTGTTAAAAAACTGAAACATCCTAAGAAGAAGGGAGAAGGAATTTAATTATGAGGATTTTTTTTTCATAAATAGCTACTTTATTCTTGTGTATCTATGTGCACTCCCACTTTAGTCCACTTTGACCCTGGGCTTCAGGTAATACCATGAGAATAGATGACTAGAGGGGCAATTAAAGAAATAAGAAAAAAGAAAGAAAAGAAATGAAGTTGGGCTTTTCCAGATATTAATTAAAGAATGAAATGGAAATACTCAGGTAGTCATTTGTCATACTCCACTTCTACTGGTACACCTTGCCGCTTGGGCAGAGTCTATTTTAAACTCATTACCAGAGATGGGTTGTCACGGTGACCCAGTCATCCACAGCATCTAAATATTATAGCAAATATTTGTAAAACATTTACCCAACTGAACACAGGGGTATGACTTTTCAAATGAGTTTTCCTTCAGGGTTTGATGGATCTTTCAGTTCTTCTCAACCCTGTAAGGGAAAGTGAATAAGGCCAACCTCAGAAGCTGTAGCAATGTAGGACACTCGAGGACATGCTGAGGTGCTGCATTATGGGACAGCCATAAATACAGTGCAGGTAGTATCTACAGTGCATCTCTCTGTCCCCACATTCTGCTGCTTGGTCTGGTTCACGCCATTCAGTGCAGAAACTCAGCAGAGCTTCAGCTACTTGCACAAAGAAATCAACATGGACACAAAGGTAAGATTTAATGTGTGCATGCCAAATCCCCCCAAAACTGCTGCAATACAAGGGTTATTTTATTTATTTATCATGTTTCTAATCAATGCATTAAAATCTAAAGGTTTGGATCTGCAAAGTTCAACCCGATGATGCTATACTTTCAGTCTGTGCTTATTTTATCTTATTTACTGACTGAATAGCTTTTGAAAGTGTCCTGCGTCAGTGACAGCAGTCTGTCTAGTAACATAAATCAAGAAGTAGAGACAGATTTGTTTGTGTGCAGCCCCTAAAATGCTATTACAGCTTTTTTTCCCCTGTGTGCTCATTATAAAAAAGTATTACCAATTGCACTTCAAGAGCTCTGTAGCCTTGCAAATATTTATTTCGACAACAGCAGGACATTTAGTGATCTAACCTGTCTTTGCCTCTGGATAAACACAATTTAACATATTTTTGTTATTCCATCAATGTAGACCATTTGTGCTAAAAAAAAAAGCTGCTGGATATGAACTATATGCAACAAATGAAGGCTTTTCTGACATTTTGTGTGTTATCTACATTACAAGATTACATAAATCTAACCATTTAACAGACGCTTATATCCAAAATGAGTTACAAGTGCAACATGCAGGCTTTAGGACAGAAAGAAACTTTAGTATATTGATTAAGTAGTAAATATATTTAAGTAGAGCATCCCAGTAAAGAGTTGAGTGCAAGTAGAGCATGTTTAGAAGTTTGAAGAAAGTAGAGCTGAGAATGAAAGAGGTGTTAAGAGAGGAGATGTTATGTAAGGTAATGAGTGCTCATGAGATTTGTAAAGGTAGAGAGAGGCATGTCCTGTTGTGGGACCGTTTGGCAGGTTGATCCACTATTGTGGAACCACAAATGAGAACAGTTTAGATTGAGGCTTTGCGCATACAGATGGCAGTAGATGATATTCCTGATAGGAATGCAGTGATAAACAGGAAGCATGAACCTGTATGACTGAGTTTAAATGCCTGGGTGTGGACTCTGAAATCAGTCTCTCTTGGCAAACTAGTAGCTTGAATTTCCTTTGAATAACCATGTGCAGCCAATAGAAGAGCAGTGGATGGACAGCTATGAATGAATGCTTTATTTCAAACATATTGTAATACTACTACTACTACTAATAACAGTAAGAAGCTATCTGAACAGGAATAAGATGAAGCAAAGCTTATTTAACTCTACCCCTTCTTCACTAACTATCATCTCTCACTTCCTGGTGGAGTTTTACCACGATGCATAGTTTCTGTAATAACAATACATACAATATATGTACGTAAATACAGGTTTATATGTAAATATACACATATATAAATACATACAAGTATACAGAAGTGCACACAGGCATACATATACATTTTTATGCATATTTTATGCATACATTTACATCCATTTGGAGTTAACAACTTTCTTCATCTTTGTTTCTAGTGAAAATCATGAGATGAGACATGAGATTTCTAGTTTATTTTATCATCTATTATTATACCAAGAGACTTGTTTTCATGAACTTTTTCAATGTCAGTACCGCCAATCTTCTTTTCTACACGATTGTTGGTTTTACAATCACCAAATAACATGAATTTAGTTTTCTACTAAATCTACACGCTGGTACACTTGTTGGATGAAGGCTGCATAAGTTGATGAAAGAAATAATCACAGAATAAACATGAAACCAGACAGTCAGGTGCAAAATTTAACATTAAAAGGTGTTTTTTTTAAAGCTTCCATTTTTGACATTAGGAACAACATCTAAATAACGGTCTCAAATAATGTACAGCCATTATTCTTTTCTTCACTAACTCATCTTTTTCCATCTCAACTGTCATTGGATGAGAAGACGGGTTTATCATCAGTTTGTTCATCAGAAGTACAAGACGTGGTTTCTTGTCACTACTTCGTGCTTTGATTTATTCTTGTTGTGCTTTCACTAGTAGGACTCTGATCTAAAGATACGTTATGTAAGCACGACCATTCCAGACCACATGGGGGCAGAAGAGCATTAGAAACACATGTGTGGGTAAAATATCCCCCCCCAGAAGATCAACTTCCTGTTACTCATTTGAATGTATGAAGGTAAATCAAGCGCTACACCTATTTATATCACCTCGGGTAGGAAATAAAAGTCTTGATGGTCTGTCCCCACTCAAGGGGGACAATATTTTCAATTTCTCATTCGTCAGCACAGCACATGTATGCATTCAAATGTCATACAAATGTTTTTTTTTCTTTTCTCATTCTCAGATGTATTTATTTATTTATTTTTAAATCCAAAACTCAAAATATAGGATGGAGCTGTAAACCAAATCCAAGATTAAGTTTCCAACTACATGTGTCCACCCTTTCTTTGAAAGAACTGACATGTTTGTCTGTGAACACATGTGCTTACTGAAGTGAACAGTTTTAGTGGACAGGACCTCTTTAAAGATTGAGAGGATCCTAGAAGTCCCCCTCAGTATTTACATAATGGATCACATTATGCTAATGGCCTTTACTCCATCATGATTTATTGCGTAAGCAGTAACACAAGAAGCCTTGGTTGCCTCATTCAGGAAACATTGTTAAATTTTAAACAGATTGAATTAGAAGGTAACATTATGTTGCTTGTCACACTGAACCACAAGAACCACATGAAAAGGAAGAGATTAAAACGTCAGATGTTATCAATATTGTCAAAGGTGCACAACAGGTGGCATCTGTTTGAGTGATTTAATTACTTCTTACTTTCAGCTTTTGTTCTAGTTCACATGCTTCCATGATGTGGAAAACATAAATTCAAGTAGTTCAACTATTTCTGCACTTGAAATTGAGAAACATCAGTGGTCTATTGTTCATATTATTTATATGCTCATTTTTCTTTCATATACATTTACACACTTTTGTTCCTTTAGTTGCAATTTTTCATTTTTCCTTTTTTTAGTAAGTATTTTACTGCAGTTGCAGATTCTTTTTATGTCTTTTTTTAAGTATGTTTTCTCTGTAAAGCACTTTGCAGTGGGCTTGAAAAATGCTATACAAATATAAGTTAATCAAGTTTTTCTTTTTCATTCATTTATTTATTTGTTTTTCCAAAATGAAGCACACTTATTATTCTACTTTGAGGGACCATTTTCTTTTTATGAGACTATAATTCAGTCCCAGTATTAGTAATGGTATTTGAGTGCATTCTTTAAAAATGGCACGAGTAACTTGGGCATCTGTTTGAGTATCATTAACACTAACGTACATCTACAGGCTATGGAGCAACAGGGAAGGTCTTGCTTATTTTAGCAAGACAAAACCACCTTTTGAAGCTCTTACAACAGTTTTTTTTTTTTTTGGCTGAATAACTTTCCCATCTTTATAACAATGTTATGATCATTTGAATCAAATTTCATATTTTCCTTTTAACTTTTCATTTGAGGCACCTCTACATTGTAGTATGAAATCAAGAAACTGACAAAGCCGGTGTCAAAGAAACTGCAATAATTAAATCCCAAATCAGTCTGGTCCTCCTGGCTTTATTGAGCTGCTGCTAATTACTTTGAAATGCATCTGCCTAATCAAAGATCAGTAACTGAATACCTGTACTGTAATTTTGTGGGGAGAGGGATGAGCGCATGTCTCTGGGTGGATCATGTTAAGACATCCTTGTATTACATACCTGGACAGAGACACACACACAGACACGCAAGCGCACACATACACACAGGCCCTTTGTTAAACACACAGTTCAACACTCAGGTGAAGTGCTGAATGAATGTTTGCTGCCTGGGCTCCATAAAAGTTTAAGCAGCTTGGTGCTTCCAGGTAGCTCATCACGACATCATTACGGACAATGCAGGAACACCAGACCGGTGGGAAGCAGCAGTTCCTCCCCCTCGCCATCTTCTTCCTCCTGCTCTGTCCCAGGCTGTGGTATTGGTCCTGCTCTGACACAGTATCTGAATGAAGGGCTGATGAGCATGAGAGGAGACAATCACTTACTGGCGACTTGAAGAGGCTCTGCCAGTCATTTGGATTTCACATTAGGTTCACGTAAGACCGACTCATCCATGGCGCACATGGCTTTGGAGGTAAAAGAGGTAAATTGCAAGAACAGAGCGTGCCTATCCACACTTACAACTGCAGTTCTGTTGTCTTTTTTTAAGAAAAACGCATCCGTTCTGCCAAACCAGAGACATAAGGACATCAAAAGCACCGATGGAGTTGTCAGTTGCAAGTCTTGGTGTTTTTATACTTGAATTAGTCATGATGTCAGTAGATGGCATTTAAATTAAAGATGGAAGACTTGAGGTTAAAGCTAGTCGAGTTATAAAAATTACTCGTGGATTAATTCGGTGTTCAGGGAACGGTGATGCATGGAGCAACATCCTTGAATGGACAGGCAAACGTGTCCAAAAGTAGAGTGAATATTGTAAATTTAATGGCAAAAATTACAACTTCAAATGCATGCTGATGTTGCTGCTGGATATGTGCCCTGCATGAGGAAACAGCACACAGCTCACTGCATTGTCTTTCTTAACTTCATGGTCAGCTTTTTTTCAGTGCTCGAAGCAGCCAAAAAAGGGCCAAATGCCACTTTGACTAAAATACAACTTCCTGTCCTCAGATAACACTTGTTTTCGTCTTTACCATGTAGAGGCATACGGATTCAGCTGTTTTTGTATGTTAGCATGAAACAGTACAAACAGGAGAGGTTCAGCACCTACTGAAGGTCAGGTTTCTCTAGACACCTGGAGCCCCTAAAGCGTGTGTTGCCCTGGGTGATGTCTCATGTCAGTCAATGGCCCACGAGGAGCGCTATCTCTTTCAAAAGCCTAACTGCCACTTTGTGGCTGGGTAACAGGATCCTGCACCATACTGGATATACAGGGACAATGGGGCTCCCTCTCAGGTGATGGTCTCCTGGTCAGATAGATTTACATCATCAAATATGACGTATACTGGACTTGCCCGGTTCGCATTTAAACACTTACCCGTGTTTGGTTCCCATCTGTTTTGTTTATGATTGTCTTGTATTTTAAATTGAATTACAGTGCTAACAGGGAAGCTGAACTCCTTCCTTGAGGCTCTTTGCTCTGTTACAGCTGTTCATCCCACCGGAGCACAGTGTCCTCGTTTTCTCCAGTCTGTTGTGCGCTGATCTGAGGTCACATTTCCTTTAAAAGGCAGAAAATCTCTGTTCATAAAAACTCAGATACCCATCGAACCATGGCGTACCAGCAACAGGGCAGATATTCTGTGTAGAAGACAGTGCTTTAGTAAAGGTGGAAGTATCTGACCAAAAAATGATTTAGACTGCAGTTACAGTCATTTTTCAAAACATTACTTATCTGACCTTTATTGTACTATCTTAAAAGTACATTTTTAGTAGTGATGGTGATTAAGTATTGGAAATAAAATTAAAAAAAAACCTTGAGGGGTTATAAGGTTAACTAGCACACGTTAGACCAGCCCTCATGACCAACTAATGTTAAATCATAGAAATCCTTTGGCATCATTTAATCCACCTGAACGTGATTGTTCAGTTCTGACGGAAAGATTATGAACTGTGATGTTTCAGTGAGTAAAAATGAGGCACTTCATCCTGTAGGATAAAGCTCTCTCTCAAGTGTACAAAAAACATTTCTTGCCAATATGGCCACGTGTGTGCAACATTATCTTCTCCACCACCACAGTTACTGAGTTAATCGCTGTAGTTGTTGTTTATGTATGGTCTTGACTAGCAACAGAATCAGCAATTCAAATTATTAGTGTAATGTGTCTGGAGAGGCATAAAAATCATTTTCTTCTTCTTTTTTGTGGTATTTAATAGTTAACAAATGGTTGTCGTCATCTAGAAAGAAGCATAAATTAATTTAGAATGAATCAAGGAGCTTTGATTCACTTTATCTCCTTTCTCGCAGTCGAACACATTTATTATTGGATTTTGCAGTATTGAAGGTTCTGAGACTTTGAGATTTGAAGATTTCAGACAGGTGGGAATACATAATAAAAATCAGAAGCATTAACGAAAAGATGGGTAGGAAATATGTATCAGAGTAAAAGTATGCATTTTATATAGGTAAAAGCAAAACACTGACAACAAATATAAAGAAATAGATAAAACTGCACTTAAGTACAGTAACAAACTAGTTCTACCTTAGAAGATGATTTCATGTGTATCCAAGAGACAATGACTTAATAAAAACACTTTTCATTTTTTAGCATTGAGTATGTAGTTTTCTCCTTTTTGCCTTTACAATCTAGGTTAGTAACTTGAGCATGTAGGCTATTTATTACATTAAAAGAAGAAAAAAATTAGCTGTAAAATGCACAGGATTCAGTTTCTTAAGGACAGGACATACATTCAGCAGTTGTCCACCGCAACTGATGTGATGGAGAGTTTAAATAGATTTTAAGACATTCATGAAAGGAATTATATATAAATAGAGAAAATCTAACCTGATCTGTCCTCAAATACAAATATAAATTTAGATTTTACTTCCTATGTTGCATGTTCACTAAATTATTGATGGCTTCCTATTGAAGGAAGTCAAGACTATAATCTATCAGTGTTTCCTGTGTTCTCTTCAATAAAAGCAGATGTTCAGCTCAGTTCAGCTCAGCAAAAGTACGGGGTTCACACAGGCACATCAAGGACCCTCAGGGTAGGTCACCTTTTACAGTTTTTACTGCAAGACGTTTTTGAGCATTTAAATGACGTTCATGTGTAGTTGTCAAAACAGCAGATGATCGGTTGTTACATTTTTCTATAAATTTCTGTTCGGTCAGTAGATCAACAGGTTGTTTCACTGAAGAATGAGCTGTTAGTGTCAGTTACTGCGACTATGGTGACGGGCCGGCTCAGCAGCGATGAAAGAAAAACTACTGAAGCATGCTTATGGAAGCCTCTTTCATACCTGGCAGAATTTTAGTTGTGTATTAAGTAGCAGGACATAACCTGTGTTTATGCATATCCTAATAATGAATATAACTACCATCGCACTTTGCTTGACGGAGGATACTATAAATTTACAGACATATTAAAATTATATCTGCACCAGGTATTGTTGAAACTGCTATTTTTAGTTAATGAGCTAAATCAGTGGATCTATGTTGAGCATCTGCTGTGGAATATTTTTTAATTTATTTTGCATTTGCATGAACAAGACTGATGGTTCTGCCGCGAGCGCAGAAGCAGATAAGATAGCAGTGGCTGAATTTAGATCTGACATAAGCAGAGAGGATGCACCCAAGGCCAAAAACTGGAATTCGCAGACATGGGGACAAACAGGCAGGAAGTGAGTCGCCTGTTGGGAAATATATTTTAACAGAAATATGAGCATGAGAGTGAATGTGCTTTGTTGACAGCTGTAACAAGGAGAGAAAAAAAAGTTAACTTTTGACAGAAAAATGAGACAGGAAAGGTGGGACCCATACTGTAAGACCAGTGGTGACAGATGGAGCAAGACCTGGGCTAACAATACTATGTTATCTGTCTTCTAATAATGTCACTAATGTGCTCCTACTCCGACGCAGAGTCTGGAGGAGCGGTGCAACCAGATCCTGAGGAACATGGAGGCCTCCCTGACAGCTCGTGATCGCGTGGGCATCCAAGATTTTGTTCTTTTGGACGCCTACACCAGTGAGAGTGCCTTCCTGGACAACCTGAGGAAACGCTTCCACGAAAATCTCATTTATGTGAGCCTTTCCTGCGTGGCGTCATATTGCATAAATTGCCTCCTCCCCTGCGTGTAATCAAACATCATGCCCTTAACTTCCACCCCCCCCTCGATGTCACTACCGTCTGCTGATTCTGGGGTCTTGTGTTTGCTGAGGTGGCAACTCCGGTTCTTTTCATTTGTTGACTGAGCGTGCTTGAGGTCACGACTATCCAACGAGTCATGACAAGTTATTAACTTAACTTATTGCTGTGGATAGAGGGAAAAACAACACATAGATAGTGGAATGATATATGGACATCACAACATTGGAAACTTCATTAGGAAACACAATCTTTATTACTAAATATGTAAGAGTTGCAGACCATGAATGCATGTCCTTTTCTTTCTCTTCAGACGTACATCGGGACTCTCCTGGTGTCAGTCAACCCTTATAAAGAGTTAGACATCTACAGCAAGAAGCAAATGGATACCTACATGGGAGTTAACTTCTTTGAGCTGCCGCCTCATATGTGAGTCCATTTATAATGCTTTTATAAAACTGATTTAATTGATAGATATGTGAATTTGGAAAAATATACATGCATGGGATATTGCTTTGGTCTCAAAATCTGCTGGAGTTATGGTAATGAAGTTTTCTGTAAATATTCATGCTCTCCAGAGGATGGATCCCACAGTTTTTGGCCCTGTAGGATGAACTAGTAACTAAGTTTTATCATTTATTTGTTGAACTTATAATTGCACTCTCAGCTACGCTTTGGCAGACAACGTCTTCCGCACCATGCAGTCTGAGTACAGCAACCACTTCATCCTGATCTCAGGGGAAAGTGGGGCTGGAAAGACAGAGGCCTCCAAGAAAATCCTTCAGTTCTACGCTGTTAGCTGTCCAAGAACCAAACTCCTGAACAATGTTCGAGACAGACTGCTTCTCTCCAATCCAGTGCTTGAAGTTAGTGATACGTTAATACAGCAAGTCTAGTTTAAGAGAAAAACATGACCAAATCAGGTATTATATTACTTTTTTTTTAAACTACCAGGCTTTCGGAAATGCCAAAACTTTGAAGAATAACAACTCAAGCCGCTTTGGAAAATACATGGACATTCAGTTTGACCACCAGGTATGCTTCAAAATCTGATATTTGTAAATTAGAAAGTCACTTCAGTGTAAATTTAGTGACTTTAAAGACGGACACGTTAATGGGTTAAATAGTGATTTCCTTTCTCTTTTTTCCATCAGGGTGGAGCAGTTGGTGGTCACATCCTCAGTTACCTGCTGGAGAAGTCCCGTGTGGTCCATCAGAACCATGGAGAGAGAAATTTTCACATCTTCTACCAGCTGGTGGAAGGAGGAGAGGATGATCTGCTCCGATGGCTCGGGCTGGAGAGAAACTGCAAGAACTACCGTTACCTGGTGCAGGTCAGAGGGGAGGAAAAAAAACACCCTTCTGTTATCTGGTGTTTAGCAAGATGTTTTAAATCAGTGTTTCTTTTCTTCTTCCTCAGGGCGGTTGTGCCAAAGTTAGCTCTATCAACGATAAAAGCGACTGGAGGACGGTACGGAAAGCCCTTTCTGTTATAGACTTCAGTGAGAACGAAACTGAGGTGAGGTGACAAACTTTATAAGTAATTAATGGTGTTTTACTGGAGTTTAATCTGCTTTTTGTCTTTCGGCTTTATGCAGCAACTTTTTGGGATTATTGCCAGCGTGCTCCACTTGGGAAACATCGAATTTGAAGCAGATGCTCAAGGATACGCCACTCTCAACCACAACCAGGAGATGCACTGGGTGTCAAAGGTGAAATCCAAACTAATCGGACATAGTATAAACTTTTTTTTTTCTGTCTGATGGAATAAAGTTGATGTCACGTGTCTGGTTTTGTTTTCCCTTTCCTGAACAGCTGTTGGGGATTTCTAATCAGGTGCTACAACAGGGTTTAACTCACAGAAAGATTGAAGCCAAAACAGAGGAGGTGATCCGTCTGAAGTATAAAACAGTTAAAGCCATTTGTGATGTTAAGTTGCAGTTCATAATTTTGTCTATCCCAATGTTAAGGTGCTGAGTCCCTTCTCTGTGGACCATGCAGTATACGCCAGGGATGCCCTTGCCAAAGCCATCTATGGGCGCACTTTCAACTGGCTGGTCAGCAAGATCAATGAATCTTTAGCTAACATGGTAAGCAACAAAGCAATCCTTTCTCTTTTTTTTTTTGCCTTTACCTATTATAGAAATGGAAACATGGAGAAAATTATGTTTAATAAATCCTAACATACCACTTTAGGAATAGCATCTCTGCAGGTGATGATTAAACCGTATCATCACTATAGCTTCAGTTTCTTCATCCGAGTCTGTCAACACAAGATCACACTATGCTAAACCAAGAACTACTAGATCTTCAACCCGGTGTGTGTGTGTGCGTGTGTGTGTGTGTGTTATGTTCAGGATTCCTCCAGGAAGACAGTGATTGGTCTGCTGGACATCTATGGGTTTGAAGTGTTCAATGTGAACAGGTGAGATCTTGCACATTCGAGGTGATTATTTAACAGCAAAGGTCTGAAATTCAGGGCTTGATACTGACACGACCTGCTTTGTGTGTAATTTAGTTTTGAACAGTTTTGCATCAACTACTGCAATGAGAAGCTACAGCAGCTCTTCATCCAGCTGACCCTTAAATCTGAGCAAGAGGAGTACGAGATGGAGGGGATTGAAGTAATGACACTGTTGAGCAGTCTTCTTGTCATTCGTGGCTAAAAGTTCAAGTTTTTACACCTAAACTTGTTTTTGGTAATAGTGGGAACCCGTGCCATATTTCAACAACAAGATAATCTGCGATCTCGTGGAGGAGAAGTTCAAAGGAATCATCTCTTTTTTGGTAAATATTACAACATTTGATGGTGCTGACAAAAGATAAAAACTAAATGAATGAATAACCGAGTACACTGCCACAAAACCAAAACAGGAATAAATTATTCATGTTCTTCTGTTGTAGGATGAGGAATGTTTACGGCCTGGAGAGGCCACGGACCTCACCTTCCTGCAGAAAATGGAGGATAAGATTGCTGGTCATCCTCATTTTGTCACGTGAGACTTAACACTTGAGCGTTCCAGGAAATGTGTGATGGATTTACTTGGTTAAAGAGAAATTCAGCCATCAAACCAGCAGTAATTAATACAGTAATCTAAACAGATGTACCCTCTCCTGCAGACATAAACTTGCTGACCAAAAAATGAGGAAAACCATGGATAGAGGAGACTTCCGGCTCTTGCACTACGCTGGGGAAGTTACATACTGTGTCGTTGGTAAGAGATAAAATACTAACAATATATTTTTCTGTTATGTATACATTTCTTCCAGTAGCAGCAGCAAATACTAAAGTTTACAAAAATTATGAAGCCAGAATGTTTACTAAATACTCACAGTACTAATTTTATCATTAGTCACAATGTTTTGCCACTGGTTACCCAAGACCAAGAAAAGGAAAGATTGTTAACAGTAAACGAACCTGAGATCGCTTTATTTGTAGTTGAGAAAGAAAATTTACCAAAGAAAACATCATTTTGCTTTTTCTCCCCCCGCCTTTACTGCTTCAGGATTCTTGGACAAAAACAACGACCTCTTGTATCGAAATGGAAAAGAGGTGACCTTTATTTTGTCTCACTGCTTTTCTGTTGTATAAATGTATTTAATTTATTGTGTCAGCTAAATGCAAAAGATCTTCTGAAGTTACAACATGATGTCCAACATCCCTCACCACTAGTAAATACAACAAAATAAAAATGATAGTCAGGTATGAAAAGATCTGCACTTTACATGTACTCATCATGGACATGGAAGTGTTGTTGTTATAAGTTTTTAAGTTTTTCTTAATAGTATTCTCTGTCTGCAGTGGAATGATTATGCAAAAGAAAAAAAAATAAGCACAGGCCAAATATATATATACATATATATATATATGAAATTTCTTTTACCCACTCACACACACTGATATAGCTCTTCTCATATACTCCATATACAGCATGTAATACTTATGTTTTGACAACCATACTCCAGTTAATATGTTAGGACAATGTGAACGCTCACTGTGTCCGAACCAGCTCCAAGGACATTTTGATTTGTGCCTGGCTTGGGATTGATCAGTTAACCTTCTGGTTAGAGGGCAACTTAGCTACAGACACTGAGTATAGACTGGGATGCTTCAGGGAGCCATCAGTGAGCTTCAAGCAGAAAATCAAGTTTATATTTGCCACCAACATTTGTCAGAATAGGCACGTTCAAATAAAATTAGATGGTTAAGGTTGAGTTGAAAACAGGACTGTTATGGCCAGCTTTATGTATTTCACAACTTTGATATGTTTTTGGAGTCATTGTCTTATTGTATCACCAAAGTCTGAAAATCAGCTGTATATTTGAAGGTTTGTGCATCAGAATTGAGATCAGATCAGATTGAGTTTTCCATCAGACTTTGGCAAAAAGGCAATATCTCCTGGTAACTCGTATAAAAATGGTTAGAACTAAAACTTTTGATATAGATATTTGGAGGTCATTAAAGCACTCTGAGTTGTGTAAGCCTATGAACCTCTTTCTCATTTCTCTACTCTTCTCTTGGATTATCGTATTGTATTGGAAGCTGATTATTTCAATAAGCGATGTCAAATCACTTCTTTTAATGCTGGCACACAGAAGTTATCAGCCGCAGCCAGTGATGATCAGTAACAGCAAACTTGGCAAATTCAAACTGAGCTTGTAGTTTCACTCAGTAAAAAAATGTGACTGTATTTGTTTGCACAGATCTAGACACACTGCTCACAAATTTACATTTGCTTTGCATTTCCATCTTTCTAGAAGTTGGTCTGATTTATCAGGCTATAATTTTGACCATGTATTAAAAAACAAAACAAAACAAACAAACAAAAAAAAACAAAAAACAAGTGGACTATATTATTATTTGCCCATCAAAAATGCACATTTAACAATCACTTTGCTGAAAAAGATGAACAGTTCTTCCATTTAAATTCTCGTCCATGATGAGTACATAATCCTGTAACTATTTCACTAGGATATATGTTGTACCGTTTATCTAACTGATGCAGTCCTGCTTATAGTTTCCCTTTTCTCCATAAGGTCATGCAGCAGTCAAAGAACGCTATCATCAAACACTGTTTTCCCGCCAATGAACCCGACAGCAAGAAGAGACCCGAAACAGTAGGAAGATCATGGTACATTTTCCCCTGTCTCACTGGTTTCAGTCACTATTCATCTACTTCCCATTTCCATGTGACTGTCTAGGTGGTGACCCAGTTTAAGAACAGCCTGGTAGGCTTGACTGAAATCCTAATGTCCAAAGAACCTTGGTATGTCCGCTGCATCAAACCCAATGAAGCCAAGCAGCCAGGTGAGACCTTGTGACCAAAATATTGATGCCAGCATCTTACCGAGCGCTATTTCTTCATCCCCCAGTCAGCTGTCAAATGAAGGTAGATCACATTGTGTTGTGTCCTGCAGGACAATTTGATGATGTGCTGGTGAGACATCAGGTTAAGTACCTGGGGCTAATGGAGCACCTGAGGGTCAGACGGGCTGGGTTTGCTTACCGCCGCAAATATGAAGTCTTTCTCCAAAGGTGCTGTAACATCCTTTTTATGTTTAGTTATGCCTGAAGCTGTAATTGGTTTATTTATTTCTGCAGAACTCATTTTAGCATGCTCTTTTTCTTTTTTTTTCTTTTTTTTTTTTTTACCACATTTATACCTGTTTTTTCAGGTATAAAGCTCTGTGTCCAGACACCTGGCCAAACTGGAAGGGAACTGCGGCAGAAGGTGTGCAGTGTCTCATCAAGCACCTTGGCTATAAACCTGACGAGTACAAGATGGGCAGGTAAATGTCGCAGATGGTGTATGGCCGGTCTTTTCTCATCTGGATAGAAACAAATACTTACACATGTGCATATTTTTCTCTGTTCCTTCATCTCAAGGACAAAGATTTTCATTCGTCATCCTAGAACTCTGTTTGCAACAGAGGATGCCTTTCAGGTCTGCAAACATAAGCTGGGTGAGAGAAGGCTGACTTGTTTCTGCTTTAATGTTACAGTGAACGTTAGAAATGTCTTGAGCATGAAAGTTTTAACTGTTATTGTCGCAGCAACGAGCATTCAGGCCAAGTATAAAGGCTACAGGGTGAAAGAAGAGTATCTGAAACAGAGAGAGGCTGGTGAGTGATAACATGGCAAAACGTTTATTTATAAGAATAGTGGTTTATAGGATTGACATGTTTTTGTTAAAAAAGGTGTTAGTCATGCTAATTGGATTAAACTGATTCTTGTTATCTTATCTTATCAAAAAAGCCACTAAGATTGAGAACTGCTGGAGAAGTTTGATGGCAAAGAGGGAGCGTGAGAGGAGAGCTTGGGCTGTCAAGGTCATCAAGAAGTGAGTGAAGTCACAGAGAAATGGCTTAAATATGATGGAAAAACTGTCGTGAATTGAGGTAATCTGACAGTCAATCTGCTCTAGGTTTATCAAAGGTTTCATGACCAGACATCAGCCGGCCTGCCTTGACAACAGTGAGTACCTGGCTTATGTGAGGCAGAGCTACCTCACACGGCTGAAAGACAATCTTCCCAAAACAGTCCTGCAGAAAGACTCTTGGCCAACCCCACCTCCTGTAATGAAAGAGGCGAGTGATTTATTTATTTCACAAACAGCTTTACTTCCAACTGGCTGAAAGCACGAGGGCACATATCGGCAATGTTATTGATGGCTAAATCAAACAGCTCATGAAAAACTGCTGCCATTTTTGTAGGCTTCTCTGCTTTTGCAGAAGATCTACGTTCGCCTCATGGTACGGAAGTACATCCGTGGAATCACTCCTCAAAGAAAACTGCAGGTAAAATCCACCATCTTCTCCCCAAAATGAACTGCATTACATAGATGGGGTATCCACTATGTAATGCAGCTACATAGTGGATACCCCATTTATGTGTGATGTGAAGACAAAAATAAAAATCGTAATCCATAGAAGAGTGTATGTGTGTGTGTGTGTGTTTGGGTGGGGGCGGGGGTGGAGGGTCTGCCCTTATTTACCCTGGTTCTAGCTGTTTTTAATCTGTTCTTTTTTTCACTTCCGAACAAGGATTTTTTTTCTGTACCGGGTGGTCATGGTGGTGGCACAGTTTTCTTCCTCATAGCTTCAGCCATCCTTGCTGTTTCTGTTTACCTATCTTAAAATAGTAACTTGAGAGCAGTACTTAAATGACAAGTTCAAGTAGGACCCCAAACATGCCACTTCTTCGTGTTATCATGTTGTACTGCGGCAGCTATGTTGCTCGCTACCGCCACACATGGCAGAAATTGGTATTACAAGACTGGGCGCACCGAAGCTGGTTATTTAACGCTCTAACTCAAGTAGGCGTCTCAGCAGCTAAATATATAGTCACCATTTCTATGACATGACTGCACTCATATCCTCATTTTCTCTTCCTGTTTCTAGATTATTTTGGGATATTTTAACCTACAATTGTTCACATTGCTCCTTTAAATGAATTTAACCCTGCTCTGTCTTGCCTGTGTTGCAGCCTTTCTTTAATTCAAAGGCTCACAGATTCATAATCTTATTATGGTGGCTTACTAAAACAGCCATTTTAGCCGTTTTAGCCATTAGTTTGTGGTCATGACCAGGAGGAATACAATCAAACCTTTGTTAGCCACATTAGCTTTCATTACTATGTTGAAATAAATGACTAATGAAAAGAACTTTCAGTCCCTTCAGGAGAAGTCTTGTGAGAAAGAAACTCCTTTTGATGTCAATTTTGATGTAATTTAAACCTTAACTGTATAACGAAGTAAAAGAGAAAAAGGGAAGAAAAAATCTTACACAGCATTGTTCAGTATAATTTTAAGAACAAACACATTATGCAGTATATACTTTTCATTTTTTAATCAGTAATTTAATACTTTCTGTACATCTGTCTTTTTCCAGCTTCAGTTAAAAGTACAGACAAGCTCCATGTTCAAGGGAAAAAAAGAAAACTACCCCTTCAGTGTGGGCAGACCATTTGTGGACACCAGGATCAGTAAGATTACAACAATATTTTCTTATTAGCAGTGTTCTTTAATGCAGGTCCTCATGTTCATGGGCCTGCACGTTTTACATGTTTTTCTGCTCTAACATGCCTGGCTCAAATAATGGGTCACTAATAGACTTGTGCAGACCACAGAGATAAAACAAACAAACAAACAAACAAACAAAAAGCAATTTGAGTGGAAATCAGTCTTATTTTCATGGCAGAGAGGGCAGCCATCTGGGAGTGATATAAATGTCAAAAGCTAGTATTGTGGTGATTGTGGTGACAGGATTTTAAGAATTTTCATTGCATTTAGCGTAATATAATTGGAAATGTTTGAATATATAACAATATTAACACAAAAATCAACACCTTTTGCTTCTTGTATGTGAGAAGCAAATGAATGAAAGGATGATGTTTGTCACTCAACTCCTGAGAGTCAACAGTGGTCAACGGTGGTCGCTGGATGGTCGACTATTTTTTTTTTAAACAATTTCCCCAAGTATTTGAAACAATCCAATGTACTTTAAAAAATGTAATTTGAAAGACATAAGTTTATTTATACTCTCAGCACATTAGTTTTTAGTTCAGTTAAACAAAGCTATCTAAATTTAGGTTTTGGAAGATTTTTCTGTGGTATGTTGCTTTGTGGCCTCGGGCTGAAAAACAGTTGGGTAGTATTATCAGTTTCTCAGAAATTCTTTGATTACTTTTTTATTTTTTAAATTGTAAAACATACATTAAAGCAACATAAGTCAGACTGATTGGTTAGATTTGTCCTCTTCCTTTTTAGTCATTTTTATACATTTTCTAACTTATTTCAAAATTCCATAAAGCAGTAATCTTGCAGGCAAGTTGGTAGTATATATATATATATATATATATATATATATATATTTATATATATAATCCTCTTGTATACCATAATATAGAGAAACATAAAAAACAGTAAACATCTTATAATATGATATATTTGTAATTATACTTACATAATATTAAAATGCAATATATTTCAGCAATATTTTAGTTAGATGGATGAATATGTTTCCTCCCCAAAGAATATTACGCCAAGCACTTTCATGGAGACATTAACATGTACTTAGTTCTTGCTCAATTTATTAACCAGACTTTTTTTTAATAAACTCTTTTAAAAAGCCCTGGAAGACATAAATACCAAGATCCTTCAGATGATTCAACATGAGCGCATCAAGGTAACTAATATCAGAACTTACTTTCCATCTTTTTAAAAAAATTTTTAAGGCCTCTCTGATATTTGTGTCTTTCCGTCACAGTACAGCGTGCCAGTAGTGAAGTACGACAGAAACGGCTTTAGGCCTCGTTTCCGGCAGCTCATCTTCACCCAGGAAGCTGCCTACTTGGTTGAAGAGACCAAGATCAAGCAGCGGATCGATTACACTTCTCTGAGAGGTAAAGAGTGACACAACTGATCCAAAGCAAAGCGTTGTGATCTGTGGGGAAAGCTACATACAAAACTCGCTGTTATATGCACAACTTGCAGCACTGTTATAGGCATATGTGTACTTTTAAAGATATCCTCTTTTTTTTTCTTCTAGGTGTGTCAGTCAGCAGCCTGAGTGACAACTTTCTCATCGTTCATGTTACGTGTGATGATAGCAAGCAAAAGGTAGCTCTTGAAATAAACGTGTGTTTACAGATGCACATAAACTGGAACGACAGCTTGAGTTTTACATATCTAATGTCCAAACTGTGAAGGTTCAAATATTTTGAGTCTATAAGTAGATACCATAATAACAACCAATTGCATGATAACTTCTGTTCTTTCAGGGGGATCTGGTTCTGCAGTGTGAACACTTGTTTGAAGCCTTGACGAAGCTCAGTGTCATTGCAGACAAGCAGAACTGCATCAAAGTGGTTCAGGACAGGTACATTATCCACTATTCTATGCAGGAATATATGTATTAGGAATGTTAATTATGAAAATGGCACCACTCAGAATGTTTTTTTTAAAATTATGTTCAGTGTGCGATTTGACATTCAGCCTGGCAGAGAGGGGTTCATTGACTTCAAAAGTGGTCAGGAGTCTATGGTCTACAGGGCGAAGAATGGCCACTTGATGGTGGTGAGTCATGCGTTTGCATAATATCAATTTGTTTTTAATAGCATGAGAAACTGACAGGGACCTCTGCATTTTCTAGGAATCAACAAGGGCTAAGTCCAGATGAAGATGCCAGTCACATGGGATAACGGTGCTCCCACAAGTCCTGGAGGTGCAAATCTTGAATAAACAGCCATGCTTGCACTGTAATACAGCTCTGTGGTCGTTTTCAGTAACATGCGTTTTTATTTTTGAATCTTTATGTCAATGCTATTCAAGAAAGCAAGAGCTTATTGCATAAGCACTGCCAATACCTTAGTTGTAGAAAGAGTAAATCCTTGCTGAGCCTAGCCACAGGTGTTTGGAGTTTAAACCATTTTTGAACAAACATATCCAAGGACAGATTCAAGCAGATGTTGTATAAGCTTTTGTAGGTGTTTTCTTGTATTTGAATCCTGTAGACATGGTAACAGTAAAGACATGTATGTGTGTGAAACCTTGACTGTAACATTTGTAACAGCTTAACCCTGCTGCACCTTTATATTAAAACATGCAAAACCACAAGGAACTTTGAATTTGTATCCTTAAGACACAAGTTCTTAAATCTTGTCAATGTCAAGAGTAGCAGTCCCTTTGTTGAACTGCAGCTGGACTTACAGAAGTGTCATGGGTGCATATACAGCATAGCTCTAAAGGTTGGGAAGGAGATGTTGGAAAACCATTTTGAAACCAAACCATTAAGAACTTTAACCCTTCAAACCTGTGCCTGAAGCCACACCTCCAAACCACATGAACAGACAGTTTGGCAAACGGGCCAAAGGTCAAGTCCAACTGTCAGGATCGCTCACAAGGATTGGATGGTGATTTCAGAGCTCTGCTGCATCCATAGCTGATTCACATTTTCTGTCTTGATGGAAAAGCATTTGAATAATTGTTTGCTACTCACATGTAAGGTAATATGGGAAGAAGTGGTTCTGAAATGTTCTCCTACCCACCCTTTAGGACCTCTGCTTAGGTCCCTGTGATGAAACCTCCGAGGCTGTGTTGTCTTTTATGGCGTCATTGAATAAATAACAAAAAGCCATTTTATTAGCTAATAAGCTTAGGTTTAAGAATTCTGGCTTATTTCAAAGTGAATACAATGCTGTAATGAAGTATTTTAATGTATAATCAAATATTGTTTATTACATCATTGTTGGTCAGTGTCATTTGCTAAGATAAAGAGTCTCTAAACACAAGGGAATATTTGATTTATTATGTCCATATGTGTGTCTGGATATTTATGTGTTTAGATCACAAGAAAGTAGAAGACAGTAGCTTTTACATTAAAAACAAAACCGGTCCCACCTATCCCCCTCCCCTTCCCAGATTGACCATAATCTCTGTCAATGGTAAAACACAATCAAAGGTTAAAATAATAACATATAAAACATTATTGGGCACAGAAGAACCAGTGAGGGAACATTATCCCACTATCACAGGGAACCGTCTGCATCAGGAGGCAGCTGTGAAACCACGGAGCCAGACTGCATGGTGGGGGCCACAACCCACCCCTGGGTGCGATAGAGTACCAAACACTACCACTGTTGGGTGGATGCATGGACCCCGCCGTCTGCACCATGCAACAAAGTTCTTCACCAGACCTCTGTACTCTTCCTCTTCATCATTGCTGATGCATCCGACTATGGAGGAATCATCAGAACACTTTTGGAGGTGCCAGGATCAGAATCAAACCAGAAATCAGAGGTGTAGAGGGTAAAGAAATAGTGCTGCTGAAATAGTCCCAGATACACAGCTGTCCACCCTGACATACTGTGGTCAGTCTGTGAGGTAGTCCAGAATCCAGGCTGTGATGTGAAGCTGCATATCCAGCAGCTTGTCTATCAGGAGGCTGGGGTGGATGCTGTTGAAGGCACTGGAGAAGTCTCTCACAGAGCTTCCCGCACCCTCGAGGTGAGACAGAGTCCTATGAGTGAGGAAGATGATGTCGTCTTCCACACCGATGTGCTGTCGGTATGCAAACTGAAGGGGGTCCAGGAAGACAGAGAGCAGTGACCTCAGGTGATGGAGAACAAGCCTCTCAAGTGTCTTCATGACGTGTGACGTAAGCGCCACAGACCTGTAGTCATTGAGAGTGCTGGGATGTCTGTTCTTTGGTCCTGGGACAGTGCAGGAGGTCTTCCAGACAGCAGACACCTTCTTCAATCTCAAAGAGAGATTAAAGAGGTGCTGAAAGACCCCCCCCAAGCTGCCCAGCACACCTCCTGAGGACCCTGGGGCTGATGTTGTCTGGCCCACTGGCTTTATTCCCCTTCAGTCTAGAGAACTCCCTCTCCACCTGGCTGGAGGTGAAGATAAGGCCATGAGTGGTTGGTAGGGGGAGGAGGGAGATTGTGAGTGAGTTGGTGTGGGTATTTGAGATGGGGGGACTCTGGAGTGGAGGGGGTCTGTGGAGTGAAGGAAGTCTGTGGAGTGGAAAGGGGCTTTCAGGTGAGTGGGGGCTGTCAGGGAGAAATGCAGATAGAGTGAGGGAGGCAGAGGGAGCCAGGTTGCTGCATGGAGGGGGGGCAGAGACTGCAGCAGAGGTCTGAATGGGTCCAGGGATGGGAGGTGGGGGTCCAGATCCACAGACAGAGCTCTCAGTGGTGTCAAACCTATTAAAGAATAGGTTCACCTCTGTAGCAAATTCTGGGCCACCTTTAACTCCAGGTTTGATTTTCCCATAACTTGTTATCTTTTTCATCTCCTTCCCCACCTCCTTTGTGTTGTTCTGGCCCATCTTGGCCTCGATCTTCACCTTATCTGTGTTTTTGGCCTCTCTCAGTTTCCTCTTCAGCTCCTTCTGAACAGCCCTGAGCTCCTGGTGATTTTTGGCCTTGAAAGCATTCTTCTTCCTGTTAAGGAGGCCTTTGATGTCTTTATTTATCTATGCCTTATTGTTAGAAAAGATGTGAACCTTTTTTGTCGGGATAATGCTGTCCTCACAAAACTTTACGTAGTCTGTAATGCAGTGAGAGAGGCCCTCAATGTCATCCCCAAAGTCTTCTTTAAAAAGATCCCAGTCTGTGACATTGAAGCACTCTTGCAATGCCTCCTCTGTGTTTTTGGACCAATGGGTGTTTCACCCTTTTTACATTTTTATTTATTTTTATTTTTTTGTCCAGAAAGAGAACAGGAGCAGCTCCATTTAAAATAACTGAGAAAAAAAAAATAATAAAAAAAGAATTAAATCATCCAAACATAACACTAAATTTGCATACTTCATTCAAAATACGCTGACATCAGTGAAATGTAAATAAACTATTCTTGAACTCAAAATAAATGTGTTCTTTCTCATGTAAACTAAACGCTGCATTTAAAGAAGTAAAAAAAAACAACATAATACAGAACATGAAATTGTAGCTGTGTGACTGGGTGGAGTTTATATCCCATTTGTTTGGCCATGGGCATGGCCATCACAGGGGTAAAGGTAGACACGTGAGGATACAGCTGAAAACATTGCAGTTCTGACAGTTTGTTGATGATTAATCTGAAGTTTGTAAATGCAGGCAATCAAAGGTCCAAGGTTTAGGAAAATGCTGAGTGCATCTACCTGGTAGGAATTTTCAGTTGAAGAGTTTGCGAGTGCAGCCTTGCCTGACAGTCTAACTCTGCCAGGATGCGACGTTTCCCAGCAGTAGTATTTCTCTTTCTGGTTTCATCCATCTGCAGGACATATGGTAAGTACCCAGAATCTCCTGCTTTATGTTGATCAGTAAATGTAAGATTATATTGATGATTTACTGCTTAGTTATTGTGTCATTTAGATCATTCATTGACTTTGGATAAAGGCTATTAGTGATCAGAAACAGCAAATGTTCAAACATGTATAAAGAATGATGAGCCAAGACATTACTGCAAGAAAAATGTGTCACAAAAGACAATTTGTGAATTCATTTTAAAAGTCAATGAAATATTTGAACACAATCTAATCAAACTATCTGATTAAATTAATAAATTTCTTTTTTTTTAGTTTTGAGTTTACCTAAAAGTCTCCATGAGCTCAAGTTTGATGCTAAAAATGACTTTACATGAAGTAACATACAAGTATTTTGTAATTCTTTGCAATGGTATTTAAGAGTTTGTAGTTGTAGAAAACAGCTGACAAATGTTCTTGGCATGTGCTGCATATCTCCCCATTTTTCACCCATTTGTATATTTTCTGTTTTATTCTGCAAGAGATTGCTGTGATACAATTAAGCTAGAAGAGCTGAACAATCAGAGCAGACTGTGTTTATTAGGAAAGAGGGCAGCATCATTTCCCCCCTTTTTTTTAAAATGGAATTTTTATTCATTTGAATTGCTATTTAATATTATTAATATTTTATTTTCTTAACACATAGCATGGCTTCTATAGTTATGGCTAAGGTAGGGGGCTTTGTTCCTAGCTTAACTCCACTTTGAGTTGTTTATAAAAGGGGCCGACTTGTTGCCTTGGTAACCCAGAAGATGGAGCTTTCTAATACATAGTAGATGTTTTAACAGGGTCTATCTAAAGACAGACTATCAGTTATACATAACCAGATACCTAAACCTAACCAGCTACATGTTAGACCTTAAAGCCTGAACAATTGTGGCTAATGTTTATTTATTTTATTTTTTATTTTTTTAATATCTCTGCTTTTTTGTTTTGGACAGGGCAAACCTGTGAAGGAATGTGTGGGATAAAATTTGACTCATGCTCGTGCCACACGACATGTGCATCTTTGGAGTCCTGCTGTACTGACTATAAAGAGTTTTGTGTTACTATCTCTCCATACTCTGGGTCCATCATGGGGGGGACGGATTTCATTGTCCTCGATGCAAATTTCATAAGGAATTCTAAACTTGTATGCAGGTAAGACACAGGACTACACCTCAGTCTGTTACTGATTACAGCCAGTTAAACACAAGTACTTGCATAAAACTTGTCACAGTCTTAACAAGAAGGTATTATTTTTAAAACGACTAATCTTTTTTTTATGGCAGGTTTAACAATCAAACTGACACTGATGGGTATGTGGATGAAGATGGTAAAGGCCACTGTATCTCTCCACTATTATACGAATCAGGCTGGGTTTCTCTGCAGATCTCCTCAGATAATGGTACTACGTTCAGTAGGACTGGATCCTGGCTTTCAGGTAATGCTCTTGTATTCACGTCCTTAAAAAGGTGATGCAAAAACTTCTCCTTTTTAAAGTTTGGATTGTTTATCAGTTGGGGTTGAAAGAATATTAACATATGATTTACTTGCTGCTTGTGTGCAGTCCATACAGGCAAGTTAGGTGCCCAGTTTAAAGCTATGATGGTCAACTCCACAAAGTGGCAGTACTATGGCACTCCTAATGTCCAAGGCACCCTTCAGATGACATGGACAACTTCACTGGTCAAAGCAGAAAGGGTCAATATAGAGCTATGGGGATACAGTGAGATAGGTAAGTGAAAATGTGAATTTGTTTTTAACAATCGTGTAAATAATTAAAAATGATTTTAAAAAATCTCTTGGTAGGAGAGCCCTATACAGAGCACTGGCAGGGGGAGTGGCAATATCTATACTCTCTTGCAAGGGATTATCCCAACAATGGCTCCTTCAGCTTTTTACCTAGACCAGCGGAGGATGGGTTTTCAAGTTGGGAGCTCGGCTCTGTTCGTATCAGTCCAAGCAACTACTCTGATGGCACTCGGTAGGTAAAAACACTCACAGAACACAGGATGTAAATCCTGTAAAGATGAGAAACCCAATCTATGTCTGGTATTTTGCTCTCTAAAAGTCCTGTTTTGGGTTCGGGTTTATTTAGGAACGTTGAAGCCACATGGACTGAGGATCATGCTCTGGCCTGGCATCTGGAGGAGACGTTCAGGGAGAATTCAACGGGGTGGGCCCTGGAGAAATGTTTAGCATGGGATCAGCTGGAAAATCAGCTGCCAAACTTCCTCAGCGAGATCATCGACTGCCCGTGCACTTTGGCCCAAGCGAGAGCAGACACAGGGAGGTTTCATGTAAGTGTGAAGAAGGGAACATTTGACCTTTACCTGCACCCACATGCAACTGAGCTAGTTGCAATAGAGAAAATGTTTATTGATGAATAACTGATTATTTACAATGCAAAATTAGGAGATTATGTATAAATGCAAATAGAAAAAGGACTGAGAACCAGTAGGACGTGTTAAAAAACGTATTTTTGAATTATGAATCAAAAGCAAATGTGAAGTGGATGTCAAGACACAAGCTGGACATCAAACATGCCAGAAATGGATGTAGCAGAAGCATGTGGACAAAGGTTCAGGGAGTACAATAACTGTAAACATTTATATTATAAGAAAAAGAAACAAATCTTCAAACTCATGTGTTGGAATTTTCATTTGTGTGCTGAATACGCATATATTTAGTTGTCTTATTTATGGTGATCTAATACTTGCTCTCACTGCTGTTCAGGCCAAATTAAACAAGGCCTTCTTTAATCATAACATTTACAGAAAAGTTATCTGCCAGCGGTACATGACATCACCGTGTTTTTATGATACTAGTTTACGATTGCAGGAAAAGCCATTACAGAAGTCACTTTAGCTAGGCTATTTGTGACAGCTTTAAATCTGTGTTTATTTACAGTTTATGGCATAATCAAAATGAACAGGCAGCTCAAAGGGCTTTGCAACATGTTCTTATCGCTATGCACATGCAGACATAAACAGTAAGATACAAATAATTAAGAGGTAAAGTACATAAGAAGTTTTAAAGGGGAAAAAGCTAAAAAGCCGTGGAGGCAGCATATCATAAAGTTCATGTCATGTGATACAATAGAGCTCACGTCTTCTCAGGCCAGATGTTACTGTATTACAAGACAGTATTCTGATAAGTGGCCATCCCCACTTATCAGAATAGCATTGACAGTAACTCTTTAGTTAAAACAGCTGATCTATATGCCCCCATGTAGAATTTCTACATAGAGTGCCTTTAAAAATAACAAAAATCCCTTTGTCCCGACCTTAATTTTTTCTTCAGCAGGCTTCAAACTCACTTTTGATAAAAATTTCATGATCAACAGCATCATTGTCTATTGACTTTGAAAGGGAGACGTGAAAATTGCTAAATAGAATTGTCTATTGCATTGTGATGCTTCTGCTTATGTCAGAAGTTGAGGAAAATTCACTTTTTCACACCTCAAAGTGAGTGTCAACCAGTCACAGCTAGTGATGTTCAACGAAATCATAATTTTATGGAACAACTGTATCACAGCGGACAGCTTGCTTTTGTACTGTGTGGGAATAAATTTAATTTCTGGTTTATCTGTGTAATGAAGGCATGTCAAAAACACCCACAGTCAAGCACTGCTGTGGTGCTGTTGTGTGTGTGTGTGTGTGTGTGTGTGTGTGTGTGTGTGTGTGTGTGTGTGTGTGTGTGTGTGTGTGTGTGTGTGTGTGAAGCTGACAGAACGTTATTCTAGTCAGTCACAGGAGCATCACTGACATGATTAGAAAAAAATCCAAAAAGTTCAGGGAGAGCTCTACGTTTCTCAAACACTTAAGTTCTTATCTCTGTGCCATTTTTAACGTCTGCTGCAACCATCGGCTTAAACGCACTGTGATCATAAAAGCTGATGATAAACGCTGTGTCCTATATTCCTCAGACTGATTATGGCTGTGATATAGAAAAAGGGAGTGTGTGTACCTACCATCCTGGGAGTGTCCACTGTGTGAGAGCTATACAAGCTAGGTGAGTCCTTCAACTGAAAATGTCCTTTACTATTGGATGACAGTATTATACAATTCACCTCACCCGCAGCTTAATAACTGAGTGGATGCAAACTTCTGTATTGGCACCCACAATAGACACCAACTTCTTCATTACAAGAGTTAAAGACCTGAGTTTGTGTGGGACCTGTTGCAGCTATTTATAATTTTTGGAGAATGAATCTTAGACAATAAGTAATATTTACTTCATGAACTGGCACAAACTGTTGTGCTGACATCAATTTTCCCAGTGAAGATGCCCAACTAAACACAACCGAATGAAATGGACCTTTGGGGTGCACTTGAGAGCATAACCTGTGCAAGGTGTACCAGGCTCCACCAGGGCCCTATAACCTGAATAGGTAGATTGTTGATGATGAATGAATAGATGAATATTCTGGTCAGAAAGATGAGATTTAAATAATTACTGTATGCAGAAGGAGCCAGGAGGTTTAAGCTGACAAAGTTTGGGATGTAATCCGCAGTCCCATGTATGCGGCAGGACAGCAGTGTTGTTACGACAGCACCGGAGCTCAGGTCCTGACAGCAGACTCGATTGGAGGCAGCACTCCAGACCGGGGACATGACTGGGGTTCGCCTCCCTACAAGAAGCCACCTCGGATCCCCGGGTTCTCCCACTGGATCTATGACGTCATCAGCTTCTACTACTGCTGCCTCTGGTCGGACAACTGCCACTACTACTTCAAACATCGACCCTCCAGTGACTGCAGGCGGTACCAGTCACCCAACTCAGGTAGGGTCATTGTCAGACTCACATTTACAATCTGTCTTTTTAATAATAAAAAAAAGATTGCTTTGAGTTTAACATATTTATACAATATCAGCTGTGGTGTTTGGAGATCCTCACTTCATAACGTTTGATGGTGTCAGCTATTCCTTCAACGGCAAAGGCGAATACACTTTGGTGACCTCGGCTGAGAAAGAGCTAACAATCCAGGGCAGAACAGAGCCCGTGAACGGTGAGACCCGCTTCCTAAACACTGATCAGTGAATGCTACTGCAAAGAAATGAAAACACAATGTGCAATGTGATTTTTCTCACTTTAAGGAACTGCAATAAATGCAACAAAGTTGTCAGCTGTAGCCATGAGAGAGGCATCCTCTGACATTCTTGAGGTGCGCCTGGTGAGAGGACGCGATGGCCTTGAGGTGCTCCATAACCAAAAACCCCTCACCTTCGCTGAACAAAGCTGGATGGACTTGCACGGTAAGATTCACTATGTTTCCTCTCAAGTCACGGGTTTTACCATTCTTGACAGAGAAAGGTGAAAGTTATCTTCTTTGTTAGTTTTATTTGACCACAAATTTGAATTTGTGCCCTTTTGCATTTGTAAAATTGTGGTATCTTTTTAAATATTCCCTTCCCTTTTTATACAGTAAGTACATATTTCTTCCAGTCTTTCTGTATTTTTAATTCAGTAATACTGAAATCAGATTTATTACTAAATATTAAGAATGACATAGATTTGTATATTTTTTACCATTACTCTACAAAAATATGAACTCACCCAACCTAAAACAAAACGGACACACACTTATTTCCTGTTGCTCTCCTCTTCTCTCCTCTCACTGAATCTCTTGCAGGTGTTTTTGTGTTTTCTCCCACGTCTACAAATGTGACTGTGATGTTCCCGTCTGGTGCCGGGGTGGAAGTGCGGCTGAGAGAGGAAACCATGACGGCCACCGTCCTGCTGCCAGACGAGTTTAAAAACTCCACTCTTGGGCTGTTGGGGAAGATGAACGGTGACGCCAATGATGACCTCGTCCATAGCAACGGTCTGCCTGTCCAGGACATCGGCAATCCAGAGGAGCTGTTCAGCTTTGGGGCGAGCTGTAAGACTTAACAAAAAATAATGAGCTCTTGTTCAGAATTCACCCAATCATTGGTGAGCAGGTTTGTGTGTTTTGTTTTACAGGGGCTATTGACAACTCATCTGCCCTGTTCACCTATGATTCAGAATATCTTCTGGAGACATATTACAACGTCCCCAGACATGACCAAAGTTTTATTCCAGTGTTTTATGTGCCTGAGAGTCCAGATGATCCACTGAACAATCAGGCAGCAGTGATTTGCTCTGGAGAAGGCGCCCACTTCTGTAGGTATGAGAAAAAAATACAAACACATCTGGTTCTAAGACTGCAGTGATGATGTTGCACATCTTGGTTAAAGTTAAAAATGTGCCATTGATAGGGCGATCCACCAGTTTCAGTTATGTCAGTAGGGCTGTGTTTTCATTTATAAAAAAAAAGTATGTGGAACTCCAAATAAGGACAACATAAGTATGAACTGACCCAAACTTCAACCAACATGGGGACATGGTGGCAAATGGAGCTGACTGTGGTTTTGTAGTTTCACACACACAATATACAAGTCCTGAAGTGGAAGATGATTTTCCCGTCTTTCCCTCCGTGTCGCAGATATGACATCCTGGTAGGTCGCAGCCCAACGATGGGAAATGCCACCAGAGTGTCTTTCCAGAGTCATGTTTCTCTTGTGGAGGATTTAAAGCCAGGTAAATGGTTTGAAAGAAGCTCCGTAAATTACCGGTGATAATCATGTATAAATTAGTATCTCTGTGTTGACTGTTGTCATATTGCGCAGTGATATCATGTGGATGGCTTCCACCTCCAAATAATGGGAAGAAGCAGGGAACCACCTACTTACGAGGAGCCAAAGTGCAGTTTTCCTGCGACGAAGGCTACAAGCTCACAGGATCGGCAGAGCGAATCTGCCAGACAAATGGCCGGTGGTCGGGAGAAGACACGAGCTGCGTTGTTCCCAGTATGACAAGACGATAAAATCAATAAACAAAGATTTTGATCTTCTCAAATCAACCAATCAGTGGTTCATTTTTGAACTTGTGTGTGTGTGTGTGTGTCTTGAATCAATCTGATCTGTCAAATCAGTTAAAAAAAAATCAAAAAATGCACACGATAAAACATTTTCATGCATATATTTTAGTTAAAATCAAAAATTGATTAAGGTTAGAGTCTTGCTCTGATATGAATGTCAGTAAATGAATGAATATCATTAAAGAAAAAACCTGCATCTTTGAGGATAACAGATGATACATTTGCACTACTGAAAAGTATTGCGATATCTTTCTTTTTACAGTTCCCAGGATGACAAAACGATAAAATCAATAAACAGTGAGATACTGATCTTCACAAATCAACAAATCAGTGATTCATCCTTGAGCTTGTATGTGTATATGTGTGTCTTATGTGAGTCATCTGAGCTGTCAAATCAGTTAAAAAATGCATTCATGTTAAACCACTTTTATGCAAATATTTTTGTTCAAATCAAAAACTGATTAAGGGTAAATAGTCTTACACTGATATGAGTCAGTAAATGAGTCAATATCAGTGAAAAACACTGGGTGTCTGTGAGGATATTAGACAGTACATTTTGCATTTCTGAAAAGATTCAAATCGTTTTGCAGTAAAAAATCTGCATTTCATTCACTGACTTGTACACGTAGGCTGACATTCACGCTGTTTTTGCAAGTATCCAGCTCACTGAGCTAGCATTTAGTTGTTTATTTCAGTCACCTGAGAAACAAACGTCATTACAGAAAAGAGGTGAGTGCTTAAATGCAGTAAAGGGAGGAAGATTTCAAAACGGTGACCTTGCAAATCCAAAATCACAGAAAAATTAAGAAACACACAGAAGAGTGGGAGAGCTGCTGGTAACTGGTCCCAGATCAGAACTCTCGTTGATCTGAATCTTTCTTGTGCTTTTAATGATCTTTGTGGCTATTTTGTGCAAGCAAAATGCTTGAATTGTTTGCGTTTTGGTTTCTTTTGTTTTGCATTTCATTATTTTTGAGACAGTATATTTTAGTTTCTTGTACAATCAAAACAAAGTTAATTATTTTATATGGGACAAATAATCATCACAGCAGATATTTTGAAAGTATTATATGAAAGATTAAAAACATGGATTTATTTTTTTCACTCCTGGTTTTTTCACTCCTGCCTCAACAAAGACTTCTCTTTTGAGAATGACAAGTATCTCCACATTTTATTCCTTAGCCAGTCCATTTTCTTTATCGGCATATATTTGATATTTAACCTTATCTGTCATATTTGACTTGGTGGTTAGTACAAGATAGGTTACTCCTATTGACAACTGTTAATATCTTATAGAAATACATGAATCAGCTGTCAAAATTTTCTGGTTTTAAACTTTTAAAATAGTTGGTGAGTTAACCAGCAGACCCACGCTGTCATACTGAGAACCAATAAATCTGAACTCCTTTTGGGATTTGGTGCTCAGATTTGGGTGTGTTAGGTCCTGGTGGCTGTGATTGGTGACAATTGTGAAAGATCTTCTTCAATCGCGTTCACTAATTTGTTTATCCTTGTTCTATTTCAGGTAAAATTGCAGGAATTGTGGCCGGTTCAGTCATTGGAGCCTTGGCATTGGCTGTAATTATTGTGTCAATTGTTCTCCACTCCAGAAAAAAGAAAAGGTATGTTAGAGGTTATTTTCTTGATCTTAAAGACTAAAATAAATCAAAATATGTTGATGACATGGATGAATATAAAGTTTGTTTTCTGATCTTGTCAGATAGCACAAAATCTATTTGCACATTTCATATAATTTTCCTGTTTTTTCACTTTCATCATCCATCCATCTTCTTCTGCTTATCCGTGGTCGGGTTGCCGGGGCAGTAGCCTAAGCAGGGAGGCCCAGACTTCCCTCTCCCCAACCACTTCGTCCAGAAAAACTGAAGATTCAGAAGAAAATGAGTATAGCAAAGTTTTTTAAGAAATATCCCGGTGGTCATTCTTTAATCATACTTATAACATATTGTTCAGAAAAACAAAGAAACACAGGAGTCAGTAATTGCACAGATTTTTATTCTCAGAAAGTAAAAGTAATTTTGTCCGCTACAAATACTAGAAGTGGACAAAATGCTGAATCACACAAACACGTCTCAAGATACGTTGATAATGAACTTTTAAATCTATGCTTGAAATGTTTACTTATGGTCAACGAAATGTGCTTGCACAAAAAGATGAAAAAATAACACATTTTTGCACCAACATTTGACTTTCAAAAAAAGTTTGTATAGGTATTTAAATGAGTTGACCAACAACAACAACAACAACAAAAAACTCCAGTAAAATGCTACTTTGTCTTTGTCTGCATGAACACTCCACTTTTGCCAACTCTATAACTCTATAATGTTTCAATATATTTCTTCATCAATA
>JAOWBL010000004.1:8841444-8860451 GCA_028564865.1 Zenarchopterus dispar | reverse complement strand
GATGGATGGATGGATGGATGGATGGATGGATGGATGGATGGATGGGTGATGACTGTGTTCAAGCTACCAAAAAAAGAGCAAATCTTCATCTAAATTTTTGAAAGTCTGGATGCTAAACTTTGCTTATTACTGATGTGTGGCCCTTTAACTACTTTAATTTTATTATAACTTTGTGGAAAAATGTTTCTCATTTCAGGTTTACAATCTTCAGTTTATGTAACAGATTCAGTTGTCAGAATCAGAATCAGAATAACTTAATTAATCCCCAGGGTTATATTGAGTTTTCATAGCAGCAACCAAAATGAGATAACAAGTTAAAATATGCAAATTAAGAATATAAGAAAAATAAATAAATCTTTGAAATTAAAAATATACAATAGTATTTACACAGAAATAAACAATACACTTATATTTACATAAAATAATATAATATACATTTAAAAATCCACTGTTAGCAGGTAAACTATTAACAACTAAACATAAATACACTAAATACCTCAAAGTAAACAGTTTTAACATTTTCAGTATGAGTCTTGATGAAGGCAGCACTTGTGGTAAGCTAATTCTGTTTTCTATGTCAGCTGATGATCGGCTTAGTTTGTAAAATGCCTTAAAAAATAAGAAAACTAAAAGCAGATTGGATGATTTGACTATTTAAAACAGAATGATTTTTAGTTCAGTGTCATAGTCTTAATGCTGCAGGACAAAGAAAAGTAGAAAATATTCCAACTTGCACTATTTCAACATGTTATGTTTTCATGGCTGGAAAGCAAGTTTTGCAGCATCTACAGGAAATGTAAAGGCATAACAGCAGGGATGTTTGCTGGTTACAGATTGAAGAGGAACTGGCCGCACTTCAAAAGGAGCGGACTGAGAGGATCAAGCACTTGTTGGAGCGTCAGGATAGAGAAATTAGCGCTTTTGACTCAGAAAGCAGAAGCCTCGGCTTTGGAAGCCTCGGGTCTCTGGACTTCCCCAAAGAAGACAACAGATGAAAGTGGATCTGCGCTTAAAGGACAACATATCTGTGCCCTTCTCACATCCACTTGACCGTTCGTCAAATCCACGGTGACGAAACTGGATAACTTTCTCTTCTACTTTTCTTCTCTCCTAGATATTTCATCTTCAAATCGAGGCGTTAACGTGCAATGAGATCTTCTTTTGTGAAACTTGAAGGGGGAAAGTAAAACGAAAGAATCGACTACAACCATGTCAGTAAAAAACAACCTTAGTCAGAGTAACTCATTGTGTTCAAAATAACAGACTCTTTCCTCCATGCTGTCTCCTCCTTTTGGTATGAATTGAATAAATCAGGAAATTTTAGTAAAAATGGGCACTTTGATAAGTTTAAATAGAAACCCATCATGGTGATATGTTGCTTAAAATGCGCATACATGGAGGGAAATTGTGGAATGTGAGCTGCGGACTCCCCCGTGGTGTTAAGCTGCTTAGCCTTTGTTTCTTTTAATTATTTTGTTTTGTTCTGTTTATTTGATTTTATTCTCTGAATGTGAATATATCTATATGGGGTCATTGAATAGTCAGAGTTTATTCATTTTTTTTAAAGGGTCTTTCATTTGATCATACCTCCACATTCGTGCTAATGCATACAGTATTCTGTGCTCTGTCACTTTTTTTCCAGCCAACAGATCTTCTATTTTCTTTTGATTAATATATAGAGTCAATTGGCATTTGCTTGATCAACCTGATTATCTTTTCACAACTCAAGATCCCACTCGGTAAAACTGCTTATTATTGCATGCACTTTAAGGACAAATTCAGGTTGTGAAGTGAAGCATGAATCTGTCAGAGATTTTAGCTGTTTGTAAATAAAATTTGTCATAGCATTTTTTTTCTTCGTTTGTTTGTTTTCATATGGATGCCAGACATGTTTGATATGATAATTTCACAAATGCCTTTATTTAAGTTGTGCCTGAAGCAGATTTCAGTTACGTGTTTGTTGTATCTATATTTTACTGACTGAGGCCAGCACCATTATGTTTTTGGGTTCATCTAAACTTGTGTATCATTTTAATGTTCACTGATCTTGTAAAGGATACTGGTGAGAATTGTGCTGTATAATTTTTGATATGGATATTTGTTTGTGAGAACATTGCTAGAATACACAGAGACCCCGATATGTTACTGATAAAAGAGTTTAACAAAAAAGATGTTGCTTTTGCACGCACACACACACACACACATATACACACATATACACACATATACACACATACATACATATATATATATATATATATATATATATATATATATATGAACACTTTATTGCAAAGTCAAATGACAAGACTTTGATTGTATAAATGGAACCACATATAATATCGGTGTAGTCCTTTACAGATGAGATGCTCCACAAACCATAGCAATGTGAAGGTTTGGATTATGTTAGTGTCACAGGATATGATTTGCAAATTTTCACCATGTTCATTGTGGTCGTTGAACAGGTCGCACAATTTTTCCATTTATGGTGAATGGGGAAAAAAATTGTTTGGTGCTTAATTTCTAATACCACCTTTAGCCTTGTCGTTTCCTTTTTCTTTTTCTCTGCCTTGGAGAGGCCGTTAATTTTCACAAAATATAAGCATTTTGCTTTAAGTCAAAACACTGTTCGGTTTTTCATAACATATTTGTGCCCCATGCAGTGAAACCCTCTAAAAATGAAGTATATGTATGGAAAAAAATAAATACTATTTTATCATTGGTTAGTTTTTGAAACAATGTTTAAAGTGGTGGTTTTGAATGCACCTCTGTTATGTTTGACAGGTGTTTCTCTTATTGTCTTTTTGATTTTATTTCCTTCAGAGCCGGTACTTGTATTAACATTGGGTCATATTTCTCGCAGGGCTGAAAGCTGGAAGATGTCCTCTGAATTCACAAACTATTTCAAACGGAGGAATCTGACAACGTTTAGATTCTGATGGCAATAGAACTTAAATGCTCTTGTTTTACACGTCGAACAGCAAAATTCTGCTTGAACGGAGTGCGTTCTGAAGTCGAACGGTGCCACTAGATTTTTTCAACCTTTTACATTTTCGTGAACTTTCAGAAATTTGATGAAAGCGTTTCTCATATGCAGTAAGGCCTTTTGTCTGGTCGTGTATTACTGAAGCTTTGTGGAAAAATAGTCACATAAAAAAAAAGTGCTGTCGGGGTGCTAGAACATGTTTGCCTGAGAGCTTCAGAACAACGATGAATCTTACAATTTGTGTGAATTTTACGTTACTAGAAAGATGTATTTAGTTAGAATAAAAGGGACTTTCCTAAAGAACTTTATTCACCATTTCCTGTGCAGTTCAAAAACAAATAAAAGAGATTCTGTTGAAAAAAATAACGTGTTCCACTTGGCATCCTGCATCAGGTGGCAATCGTTTCTTATTATATACGTGGTTGATTTTCTTTGTAATGCTCTTTCTTGTGGTGTATGATTTCTCAAATTTATTTTGACTGATGTGAACTAACCGCTGTGACCTACATCGTATCACTTGCTGCTCATAATTTACCAACATAAATGCAGATTAAAGTTAGCATGTGAAAACCATGAATCTGAAATGGTAACCAGAGGTGAGAGGGAAGTTGTGCAGCAGAGCGTGCAGTTTTTCTTGGCTCCCTGTCATTTCAGGGAAAACTTGCTTGGTTTGAGTTTCAGTCGGGTTCTCTTTTTCTTTCTCTCTCGCTCTCTCGTTTTGGCATGTCTGTAAACACTGGCAAGAATCCTTCTGTGGTTTCCCGTCAATCCTCCACACCGCCACCTGCAGTTGCCCAGAGTTGCCCAACTCACCACAGAGCCCCTTTAACCCCCTGGGGAGACTGGAAAGCCCCGAAAGTAAACCAGAAGAACCATGAAAGAGGCACAACTTTACCTGAAGTAGTGCTGACAGCGTTGTGGTGCAAAGAGTTCCCCATCTCTTTTCTCAAGTATTCAGCGGTTTGACAACACTAGACCAACTACTGGGTTAAAACCAAGGTGCATGTAGGATCTGACAACCTGGAGGTCATGTCGGATCACAGGAAGGTGTTTCATTTTGAAAAGTCAAACCATTTCAGGTTTCGAGTCTGATGTGCAATTTGCACTTTTCACTGGTTGGAACACCTCACACCGATTTTCTCAGAAAGTGAAAAACATACATTTCATACAAATGACAAATCATACTTCACCAGTCTTTCCACAAGTTGAGTTACCTTTCAGACTCCTTTCTTTTTGTTTCTTTTTGTTTATTTAAACACAGGCTAGCAACAAATCTTGCAACTTTTAGGGTAAACACTCCCAGTACTGCCCATCTCTGTACCTCTAGTCTGGCATTATGACATTATATATCCTAAATACCACACAGCAGCTCCCTTTTCAACTATTAATGAATTGCACTTCTAATAACAACTAGTTTTAAAGGCCCAAAGAAGCAATTCAACTCGCTTTACCCTTCTATTCTGCGGAGCGTACATTATATGAGGCCTGTCCTACAGCTCCAAGCTACCACGCAAGTATACGTCAAACTCAATAACCCTTGGATCATGTTATAGCCATTAGAGATCAAATTTTCTATTTCAAGCACAATTTTATCTGGAATCACGTGTTGAACTGTTCCAGGGTGTCAAAATACAGCATCGTATTACATTATATTGCATTACATTGTCTGCAGAAGAAGGTTTTATCCAAAGCAACTTACAAAATAAATAAATAAATAAATAAATAATAATCAAGCCAAAAAGTAGAGAGAGACTTGCAATATGCCCGAAAGGAGCAACGGGAGTCAGGAGCACAATAAGCCTGTATGACTGAGAAAAGGTAAGTTCAGGAATGCTGAAGTAATGTAACCGCCAGGTGGTTAATTCATGACAATGTAAAAATCAGATTGTTGTCTCTTTGCTACATATCAGTAAAAAAAAAACAAAAACCCTGGGTTTTAATGTTTGTCCATTCCTTGTGTTTTATTTAAACGGTTAGAGGTCAATGTTAAAAACAACTGTTTATATACTTTCACCCCATAGGGGATGGGGGGTGTTGTTTTTTGAACAAAATTAAACATTCATGTACAAAATCTTTCTTTACTTTAGGAAATTTTGTAGTGTTTTAGTCTTTTCTTCTGTATTCTGACCAGGATTTTACTTTCTCAGGACCTGTCACGGGTGTCTTCAAGCAGACGTCGCCATTGTTTCATGAAGTTTGTAGTTTTTAGGACACCGACAGAGAACGAGACAACAAGACATGAATAATAACAACAACAATAGTAACAAAAAAAAAAAAATCCATTATATGTGGATGGTGGCCGGATGTGGATATAGTGTGTGGACATCTGTCCACACGCTACGTCAAAAAACCACAAGAAAATCCAACATTAATAGGTGTCACAATGAGATCTTGTTGAGTTATCAGCCCCGCCTGCCCCGTCAGAAACTTCAACATTTTGTGTGGTGACACCAGCACATTGCCTACTTCAGCTATACATGTCCACCCTTTTACGTACTTGTAAAACTTTCTGATTGTGAAATTTAATTCGTTTCCTGTGACCTTGCCTTCTTCCTGTACAAATACCCACATGAAAATGTTGCATAAACTTAGACATGTGGCCTGAGGAACAACTTTAAGAGTAACTGTGGCAAAAATCAACTGAACCTTTTTCAAAAATCAAGTCAAAGAGGGGAACCAGCGACTGGTAAAAGTGTGGTCAGAAGTACATGGATTTACAAATCCGAGGAGACTGAAAGCTGATCACTGACATTTCACCTGAAAGCTACTTTGGATATTTTACTGATTTCTGAATAAGAAAAGACAAGAAGTGTAATTGATTTAAAAAAAAAGACTGTACAGTTAAAAAAAAAGAAGCAGTCATCATCTTCCCACTTCTGCTCTCTAGAGGGTGCTAGAAACCACAAGAGTGAACTGTGTCAAAGGGTGGTTTGACCTCTGCTCTTCACTTGCTCTCATGGCTGTCCACCACTTTCCAGTTTCTTATTCCACAAATGTATGGCCCCCCAGGGATTTAAACCCAACACATACAGGCAAGTCTTCCACCTGCAACAACGAGTAGTGAATGTTTTCTCACTACTCGAATATTTATGCAACTTACAATTTTCACATTTCTATATATGTAAGGATTCAGGTGATGCCCAAACATGTCCGTGAACAGAGCAGGCATGTTGAGGCATTGTCCACTTATTTAATATTAGAAGAAAAGGTCATATTTTAGAGAGAGGAAGAAATTCTGGGAAATTTGGTTGCCTCACCAACTATACGTCATTTCCTCCTGTGACAAATGTGTGGTTTCTGTCTTTTAAAGAAGTTTTAAAAGGAGTGTGAATATGACGAGTCTGCTCAATTTGCCTGTGAGAACGAGAGGAGAATGAATGGTCATGTAAAGAATATGCATTTTCAACAGTTTATGGAATCAGCAGCAAGTAAGTTTCAGCACATCTACTTCTTATTCTCTCAGGACATAGACCTGAACGTTACTGCATCTTTTTTACGCCAGTGTGGAAGCTATTTTTAGTGACTTGTGTGGCTGTTGTGAAACTAACTCAAGAATTTAGAGTTTCCTGCATTGATGAAGCGCATAGACTTTTGAAAAAGTTTTAATGCTGCTTAATGAGACTCACGATGCCAACAGCTTGTTGAGACGCTTTATAGCATCTCAGCAAGGTGAAACGTTATGATTTTATCAAATGTCTCCGGGGGATTTCCCCTACTGCTTCCAAATGATTTAGTGTATTTTATATGTTTATTTTTGTAAACCTGTCTTGCTCTGCACTTGTGGTTTTGAAGCGAAGTTCCCCTCTTTAATGGGAGGCAGGATAACCATAACTGACAGTTTCCTTTCTCCTCAGCATTCTTCGCTTTCCTGCTGCTTCTGGCTGTTGGTTCAACAAGAATTGTGGCAGCAAGCAGAAACCCGCAGTGTGGGAATGCTCTGCAACAGACTCTAAAGATGACCAGACTTACACAGAAAGAGACCCTTAATCTAATCAAAACCTATGTGAGTACAGGCGTGACATTTCTTTAACTTATGTAGCATGACTTTCCAAATGCTTGTACAGTATTACACCTTCAACCATAACAAAGAGCTTTATATGTCTTTTGTACATCATTATTTTTTATAGAAAGCCGCCCAAGGAGAAATGTCAGAGCTCTTCTGCAAGGTATCAGTTAATGACGTCCCTGACCCCGACATCTCAGGGCTGGAAACCTCAGAGAGGATAGCAAGCATCTACACACACCTCCAAGCCTTCTCTCCACATTTCAAGCGGGTGTACGAGCAACAGACAGATTTGCAGCTCCCCACCAGCCTCCTGCTGAAGGAGCTGAGTATTGTCAGCACTCGCAACGGGGGCCTTGCTCTCCTCGTGAAGAACTTTTATCACAACTACTTCCCAAACCTGCCGCTTCCAGAGCCGGCGGGAGGGCCCACAACACTACCTCCGCCTCAGAACATCTTCCAGCAGAAGGTCTACGGCTGTGTGGTCCTGAAAACCTACAGGGAGCTGCTGTCAAACATTTCCAAAGACCTGAGGACTCTAAAAAACAAAGTCTGTAGAAGGAGGAAACTAACAAATACCACCCTTCTACAGATGATGATGAGCTAAGACTGTCGTCAGACAGTCAGCAGTACTTTACTCACTTGGTTGTTAAAGACTGAAGAAGATGAGTGAGTATGAAGGTGGCAGGTACATCAGTATAAGGGAATCTATTTATGATATTTAATATTTATTGTTATGAGTATTTCTGGTCAGTGGGATGCTGTTAAAAAAAGAGTGAAGAGATGTTTTCATGCAAGTTATTGTTATTTAAGTAGTGTGATATATTGTCTAGAGTCTGTGAGGTAAAATTATTTGCTTTACACAAAATTCTCAGCTGTACTCCTTTCTCACCTTTGATTTCTTTGCATGGCTGGATCTGCAAGAGCATGGAGAAAATAATTGAAAATAATATGTGTCATCTTATTTGCTGGACTGCTGAAATAAAAACAAAAGCTCTCCACAACTTTAAGAAGTATTTTTGTGTTTTTATTTTTTTTTGACAAGTGCAAAAGAAGCATTCATGTGCTGTTCTTTTTGCACAATATAAGTCCATCAAGAGGAGTTAAAAGAAAATCAGGAAGCTGCTGAGACGCTGACTGTGTGATATCAGATCTGAGTGACGCATGTGTTCAACACAAGGCTGCATCAGATAGGAAAGATTTCGTGAAACTGGCGGGCTGTCTGGTCGGTCACAAGGTGTGGGTGTGTGTGGGTCAGATAACTGTTTGTGTTAACAGAGTGCGGTTTCCAAACTCGCATCCGTTTATGGATGAATGTGCAAGTGTGTAACAGGGGAGGGAGTAACAGATAAGCATTATGAAATTCTGCAGAAACACCCTTTTCTAAATAGTTCATTACAAGTCATGTATGCAGGTGTGTCCTCTATACATATGGATGATAGATTATTTTGTTTTATTTTCTGTATTTATTTATTACTGAAATGAAGTAATCTTAGCCAAACTCCTCAGGTCACAAGTTTTCAGGAAAATGGAAGTAGATGGTGGATTCACTCTGGGTCATGAATCAAGTTCCCTGTTATAACTGTTTTATTTAAAGCACAAACGCAGAGGGCACCTTAGGGCACCATTTATCCTTCAGTCTGCATTATTTAACCGTTTTCACTACCATTTCAATGCTATAACGAATCTCAGAGGGGATGGCATCTAGCCCAGTGCATAAAGTCTGCACTGTAAGAAATACTGTCTGATGTCAGAGGGTCATGTGCTGCTTTGGAGAAAAGCCGATAACTTATGCAGTTTCGATAAAGTGATAGGACATGCGAACATGAATGAAAATGGACAGTCCTGGATACTGAACTCTCTAGACCTTCTCTAGCTGTTGTTACTGTAAGCACACCTCTCATCTATCTATAGCACATTAGAAAACATTTGGACTTCTGTTAAACACATTTGTCAAACTGTTGATGGATGGGGAACTTTCACACTCAAATGCAATAATGAAGGACTCGTTACTGAAATGTTCCCTTTTTTAGACATGCAACTGAACATGCAACCACTTTCAGAAGCATTGGTGCAGAGTGTATAGCAACACATTTGCCACGGTACACACAATTTCTTCATGAAACAACTGTAAACCAGAAGCAGTGTTATTCTAGAGGTTCACCAGAATGATCTCCAGCTAGAACCTGTTAAAGGTGGATGGGTCAATAGTTTGGGGGTCATTTGTTTTGACAAATGAAAGCCACTTCTTAATCCTTAAATTTTGATGTATCCTGTTCAACATTTCTGCAGCAACATTTCTTAAATAAGTAAAAACAAACAAATGATGTAATGCTGAATTACCAGATCAGCTTTAATGTTAAATAATCACTATAACAAACCTGATTCACATTCATATTTTTTGTATTATATCTTAAAACATACACAGCTCTACAAACTAAGAGATATACATTGTCCCAGACTGGTAATCTTTCAAATGAAAAACACATCAGGTGCAAGTTCATCATTTAACATGCATTACATATTTTAACCTGCAGGGGGCGGTATACATCAAGAAATCAATAGAAAATAACAAGGACGATCTGGGCAAAAGAGTCCCATACCAAATAATTTTTTTTTTTTTAATTAACTGAAAATCATTTTTAAAGTAATACTAATGACATAAGTATTTTTTATTGATTGTGATAATGCAACTAGAAGAATATTGAGAGAAAAGAAAAGAGGAAGAAAAATCTGCATAGTGGTTACAGCATTTTTTTTTTTTACAGTTTAACCATTTTATCAAAATATTTCTTTTACACTTTAAGATACTGAACATTTTCAAAAAGGCACACAAGACATGATCTTTTTTGTTGTCTGATGTAGAATGTTTTTGCTAAATGTTTGAAATGTCATAAAACGTGATGCAACACTGCCAAATTCTCCATTTCTCTTTCTCTCCCTTTCTCTGCGAGGCCACGTCTTTGTAAACATAACCCACAGCAAACACAGCTCCCGTAGCATTTGTAACATCACTTGAGATGCTTTTACATTTTAGAGAGATGCCAGCATGTCTAAAATACAGCACTGGAAAGAAACTATGTTTCAAAACCATCTATTCAATAAAAGTGACTTCCATGAGTCATTCATTCTCAGGGTGTGGTGACTTTTAGTGCTCGTCCTAGCTGAACATGCAAAGTTTTGGTTCTGTTATTAGTGTTACTAACAGAGTTTGTCTATCAAACAATTTTTGTTTTTTTTTACTGTGCAAATACATGCAGAGCATGCACCAAGTTGCATATTTGTGACTTAACAAAAATCATTTCACATTGTTTTTCTGCTTTTAGACACATCTAGATCCAAGAGAAACCTTTATATCCCTGAATAATAGGATGTACAGCAATAGCATTTTTAAAGCGTCTATGTCCGCATGCATCCTGCCTGTTATCCAGTCATGGACCTTGGATTATTATTGCTTGGTCCAGTCACTCATAAAAGGGTAATATTGCTTACAATATTGCTTACAGTAAGAATGAAGTATTTTTAATTTATTCACAATCTTTCATATAATCTTTGGATTTGCATAGCAGTTCATACCTTGAGTGCAAGCAGTAAACTATCGAGCAAAAGCTACAGTGAGGCCAAACCTTTTTTCCACAGTTATTTCTCAGTTGTTGCATATTTTAGTGCAAGTTGCAGAGGGTTGTGGTGTCCACGTTCATGAAGCGAATGGTCATTCTGGATTCCAATTCAAAATGTTCCAGCAGCTGCAAAATAGAGTTTTATATTATTCAAAAACCCTTCAAAAAATCTGAGGATAATGGCATTATTAAGCACAGCTGTAAAAGTCTATTCACATTCAAACAGAGCGGTTCTGGTAAAGATGCATTATATATTATCACTTCTTGATTTTTTGTTGTTTTTTTTTTAAACCAACCTTGGCAAAATGTTCAAATGTGATTCCCTCATAGAATTCATCAGGCTCCTGTAAGAAAAAGAGCTGCTGAGTTAAACCAGACAATGAATAAATTCATCTTCATGTGCTGAAAAACAAACTGACAGTAAAAACTCCTGAATTACTATTTTAAGCCTCTGACAAGACTCAAAATTGCTATTCCACTTAGCTGATAGTGTGGATAGGGTCCTACATACAATCTGAAGGAATCTTAACTTTACAAAAAAAAGAAGAAAGAGTTCACGGCCTCCTCTTCCATACGAGTGGGTCAGCACTCAGGTATTTACCATAATACAACTCACATACCATATGACCCACTGAAAAGTTGGCCACCTCCAACATGGCTGCATCTGCAATGCTTTTGGCTGTTTCCTTCCCCAGAGACCCGCTGTTAGACAACAGCTCCTCCACCACCTGGACAGATGTAAGCAACAGCTGAAATATAAGGACTTTACTGCTACAAATAGCTACAAAACTCGACCAGCCATTCACCAGAGGCCGGTTCAATTGCTGCCTACGGAGTGCTCCATTTAAAAGCTGTTTTCCTCTTCGAGGTGCTTTACAATCCACCTCCAGCCGGCTCCTCCTTTTCTGTCTAAACCAGCATCGTAATAGTTGCCGGTGCCGCTGTGGTCTGCACTCTTGGGGTCTTTTAATGCAGTCCTTCCTGCCTCAAGTATTCATCATTTGCACATTAAAGAGCAGGAAGGGTCCAGAAGAGAGCCAGACAACTAAATGCAAAATACTTGACAGTAAACTGATAGAAGAGGCTTACATGTCTGTATTCCTCGAGGTTTATTTTTCCATCGTTGTCTGTGTCGTGCATGTCGAATAAAACTGCAGAGAAAAAAACAAACAAACGTTTGCTTTAGATTTCATCAGCCACACGTAATGTTGTACATGAGTTTTAAGTTATTCAGTTGAAGACGCACATCTCAGTTTCTCTTTCCTGACTTTCCTACACTGTTCCTCTGTCATGTTTGACGATGGGGGCTGGAAATGAGATAAGACCACCAGGAATTCTTCAAACCTGATCTCATCGACGTGTCCCCCAGCATTCTGGCGAAAGTTTCTGGTAAAAACAAAAAAAAGTGTTAGTACAGCCCAAATGCTCTGCTCATAAATCTAAAGCTCTATTCTAAAGTTAAATAATTTGTTTTAGAGAGTCCAAACTTCAAAGAAAAGTTTTCCACAAAGTTGGACGCTATCTTAAAAAAGAAAAAAAAAAATTACGACAGACAAGTAACATACACCCCGCATTTAGTTAAAGTATATCATACATTTGAATAACAAATGTTATTTTATTTTTAAACATATGCTTGTTTTGAATGATCACCACTAAGTTATGTTAAATCTTCTTTAAATACAGTGTTTGGGACAGAAGAGACAAATTGCTGTTTTGAAAAGCAAATGTTTTCCATTTGCATTCGATGTGGAGTTTCAGCTGTTACCTCACCTCGGGGCCTACTCTCATCATTCCTTGTTTAAGTACTTCCCTCCTGTCTGTCTCTTCCTCTTGCCGTCTCCCTGATCACCTGACCGTGTCACCTGCTGCTGTGTGTTCATGTTGTCCCGTCTCTCCTTTAACCCAGTGTTTCTCAATTCCAGTCCTCGAGGACTGCTGTCCTGGACGTTTTAGATGTTTTTCTGTTTCATCACACCCCGAGACAAACGACTGTGTCATGAACAGACTTGTGTAGACCTTGTTGAAAAGCTGATAATGACTATTTATTTGAATCAGGTGTGTTAGAAGTGGGAAACACCAAAAACATGGAGGACAGCAGTCCTTGAGGACTGGACTTGAGAAACACTGCTTTAACCACTGCCATCCCGCTTGTTGTGATAATGTGTGCTCACCTGTTGCTCTACCTCTCCTGAGTTTTCCATCATTGCTTGCCAACCTTTGTTTTTCCTTTGAACATCTGACAGTACCAGTACATTAATCTGACTTTTGATTAATGAAGTACACCATTATCACCTCCTGCTTCCCTGCTCTTGTACCTTTGGGTCCTCCATTTCACTATTCATCACACTTGCTAAATTAAGAAAGTCCTTTTCTGAAAGCACATCCCAAGGATGGCAGCATATGCTCTTCAAAAGAAGATCATCTCTACTTGTGCGGTCGGAGGTGTCCAAGCAACAATGATCTCAATCAACAAGGCAGCCCACTTCAAGCTCCACCAATCATACACACTACCAAAGACTTCCCATCTAGAAGCAAGCAACAGCTTAAGACAACATAAGACACTGCATAAAAACCTGCATGAAAAAAATATTTTGCAGTCGTTTTTATTTAAAAGCGTCCTCTAAAACTATAAAACAAAGAGATAGTTGTGGATGGTTGTTGGTGCCGCTACCCCAAAAGCCTGACCGTCACATGCTTCAAAAAATGACGACGAGGCAACACCAGCAATCTCAGCTCAGAGGAGCTCAGAGCCCGCCTGCAAGAGTACGGCCAAAACAAACAACTGCGGAGAGCTGTAAAAGTTAAAACAAGGATTGTAAAAATAATTCTAACACTGACTGAAAGCCAGTGAAGAGATTTTAAAGGTCTGTGTTTTATCGTTGGTTAGGTAAAAAGAGTGCAGACTGCAGCAGATTCAGAGATGTGCTGTTCAGACAGATAAAAAGAGAATTACACTGGTTCGGTCGTGAAGAAATTAAAAAAAAAAAAAAATCTGTTTCATTTCTGCCTTGAAAGCAACCTAAATCAGCATTATATCTGAGGTGGAGGAACGCTGAGGGAGTGACCTGCTGAACGTCGAAGGACAGAGAACCGTCCAGATTTACCCCAAAGTTTCACAAAGTAGATTTAACAAAACTATATTAGTCTCAGTTTTTCCTGATTTTAATAGTAGCGATTTAAATTGTAGAAACTAAGAGGTGTGTAGTTTACGATCATCCTCAGTTTGTTTCACAGGTGTGTGAAACTCCTTTCAGCCAGTAAGAGCTGAAGAAACCTTTTGGATGAAAGCTGAAACATCCTCAGAACCAAGAAAAAAAAAAGTCCATTAGCCTCTTAGAACTTAAGATGACAATGCTTTGCATTTTGACTTGAGAAATTGTCCTTGAATGTATGAAATTAAATTTCTGAAATGAAACACTGGAGTAGATGCTGATTGCTTTTGTTTTAAAATGAACAGAATGAGACAAATGTGGATGTGCAATCAAATTTTTACATGATGTTTGTTCTTTCCTACGTTAAGTCGAGAGTTTAAATGTTACACTATTTTTATTGCCATTGTTTTGCAAACAGGATCTCAGCTATTTTGTGATTCGAGTGGGTTTTCTGTACTGTACCTTCTGTCAAAAAAAGCATCTATGATCTGTGCCTGGATGGGATTGCAAGCCAGATCTGGGATTTCACTGAAGTTTTCTTTCCTGCAGGTGGAAAAAAAAAAAAAAGATTTGCAGTTGTAAGACACATAGTAAAGTGAGACAATAGACCGTCATACTGGTACAAGAGCTGGCATGAAACTTGTTGAACAGGTTTCCAGTTCCAAAGAAGTCGGGCAATTATCAGGCTGATCATTACTGAAAAGCCCTGCTTGAAGAGTAAACACATTAAATTTAAAAAAAAGAATACAAGGGATTATCATTTGTAATACTCTAAAGTCTTCCAAAGTCATCTTACCGTAGAAATTCTTCATTGTGGCTTAAATGCAGGAATCTTTTATGCAGGACTCCAATCTGGTCAACTGAGACTAAAAACAGAAAGTAACCATAAGACCGGCTGTATGCACACTGCAAGATTCATTTTTATTCAACCCTAACCCACTCAGAATCTCCACGCAGGGCATGAAAACTGAGTACTACAGAGTGGGTTTGGGCTTGAACTGTGAAAATGGCATTTCTCCAAGACGTTTTTCAGTATTAGGGGCTCCAAGTGGAAAGACTTGGGCCAAACACAATAAGTGAGCATCCAGATGTCCCTATCCACATGAGCAAACAGACAAACCCAGTTCCCTATTTGTCTTTCACTATCACAAGTTTTTAAATTGAGCAAATTTGGATATTCATATTTTATGTAAAGCCCTTCTGCTTGCCTTTTGCGTGTGCAGCACACTCACTCCCTTCACAAGAGCCACGGGTGGTCGTGATGTAGTTGTGGGATAATGTAGAAATAAACATCTATAATTCATGCTGTCTGCTTTGTAAACTGGGTAAAGTGACACTTCCGTTAACGCTGACTTTAAATTATTCACAGCTCCTGCGTCAAACCCGTTCATCTCAGGGACGGCACATTTACACCCCACGGAAAACCCAACTGTTTATTAATCACGTCACACGGACAAGCGATGTCCCTTTAAAAAATAAGACGGAACAGAAATGGCCACTAAAGTGAAATTAAAGGCTATTTCCGTGGTTTTTGGCTCAAGTTTAGAGCTTCCTTCTTGTCCGACTTTTGAAGAGACGCGTAACCCGACACGAGCAACGAAACCGATCACTCACAGCCGGTCTTTTCCGCCAGGTCAATATATTCTGGGTGACCCCTTGTGGACTGCAGGATCCCCATGGCTCCGACAGGGGTTCTCCTCTGCGGGACGCTTTTAAAAGGCACTGAAGGACAGGTCACGGATGGGACAAGAGTGGACTCTCCAGCAGGAATCTCGCGGGGATCATGCGTGGGAATGATCCATGTCCAGTGTTTGTTCGGATCCTGAGCTCACACCTCCGTCCTCCTGCGTGATCACCGAGCAGGTTTCATCCTGCCACCCCCCGCCCCCCTCCACCACCAGCAGCGGCAGCAGCGGCGCACTTCCGCGACCGCCGCCTCGATGACGACACATTACACAAGAGGCCGGCGTCTCTGTTTGTGCAGACGTGAGGACCTGTTTGTGTGCTCAGATGCTGGAAGCCAAAATTACAGCGGCAGAGGGAAAGAAAAATAAATGTGCACGAGATGCTCTGTCGAACAGAAAAATCATTTTCTTGATTTTTGGTTCGTCAGTTCCGCAGCTGGATCCACCTGTGGGCTCCAAGCTCATCTGTTGCAGCAGAATTGCGTTTTTAATCGATTATACACAGGAAAAAAAAAAAACACCATAAAAAGGTGTGTGTGGAATATTAATTTGATGCTTAAAACATAACCGGTGTCCATGGCCTGCAATGGTGTAACCATAAAAAAATCCAATTCATCTGGCACATGTGTGGACATATTTGTTGGCACCTTTCAATTAAGGCGCTGCTGTTTGGTGTCACGTGATCACCGCACTCAACATGGAGCAGAGAAAGAAAAATGAGAGTTATATGAAGAGATCAGAAAGAAAATAATATACAAACATGTTCAAATAATGGATAAGACCATCTCCAAGCAGCTTGATGTTCCTTTGACTACAAATGCAAATTTCATTCAGAGGTTTGGGGCTCATGGGACTGTACCCAACCTGCCTGGATGACAAGCCGAAAGGGACGGATAACATCCCAAAAACGAACCAAAGATCCCAGAACAACTTCCAAAGAGACTCAAACTGAACTCCAAAGTTAAGGTCATTAGTGTCAGATCACAACATCTGCAGATGTTTGAACCAAAGTGGACGACTGAGGATCACTCCACATTGAGAGAAAAAAAAACTGGAATTTGTCAAAATGCATATTGAGAAGCTTCAAAACTTCTGGGAGAACGTCCTTTGGACAGATGAGACTAAACTGGAGCTTTTCGGCAAATCGCATCAGCTGTGTGCTCACAGATGCAAAAATGAAGCCTTCCAAGAAAAGAAACTTGGAGGAGAATCTGATGTATTTGGTGGGCTGTTGTTCTGGTACAGAGTGTCCTGAATCTGTGCAGGGTACAATGAAATCTCAAGACATTCACGAGGTTCTGGACTGATATGTGCCACCCATGCAGTGTCAGGAAGTTTGGTCTCATTTGCAGGTTACGGGTCCTCCAACAGGATAATGACCCAAAAAACAGGCAACTAAAAACACCCAAGAAGGACTAGGAACAAAACACTGGCTGATTCTGCAGTGAGCCCTGGTCTAAGTCTTACTGAACATCTGTGGAAAAAGTTGCACTCTGGAGAAGAAACCCCTCACACCTGAGACAGTTCTCCATTTGCAAACATTTGTCATTTACAATTTTCCATTTTGAAGATGTCAGTCGTGGTACTGTGAAAGGGGGCTTCCTCTGCAATAACATGGGTCATCTCTGCTGGATATTCCAGTCAATTGTATTCTACATCCTGCTTACTTCAGCTTCTTTGGTCTACCTCGTTTGTTCCTGCCTCCTGCATTATCCTGTCTCTCCTGGACACCTCTGTTGCCTCCGGATTTGTGTTTGGCTTGATAAAGACTTCGTTTTTTTTCAACGATTCCGCATTGTGGGTTCTGTTTTGTAAAGCTCTGGCTTAACAATCAATGCTCTGCTGACTCCATGGTTGAAACGCTCTGAACCCTAACTAGCACTCATGTAAACACGGTTAAGTGGGCGCTTCATAGAAACAGTGTCCATGACGGAGCAGCTGGATGCAAACCTCATGTCACCAAAATCACATGGAAAGTCTTTCAAGAAGTGTGAAAACTGTTACAGCTGCAAACAAGGACCAACTCTGTATTAAATTACATCTATATAAATACAATGTCATTTCTTTTTCAGATGCCTTCTGATGGTTCTTGCCTGACAAATTCGCTGCCTTTCTTAAAATCCCAGTCTCTCCTTAACAATCACCTATGCATCACCCCTGACATCGCTACATCGACTAATAAATAGGGATTGATTGGTGCCTAGAGATCGGGTGGTGGGATGCTCACTATAGGGACTGGGATCATAGCACCATGTTGAGAATCCTCCCATGTTGGTAACTTCATGTTTGGTTTGGTTTATCAGCAACAGAAGGCTGATAAATGTCATTCTGTCTTTCTTTTTTGTGTTATTTGTATTTTGTATAAATTGGACACTTAATTATGATTATATACTGTTGTGTGGCTATTTTCAGAAGTTCATCAGATAGATATAATTTAACAAAAAAGACCAGATGGAATAACTTTTCATCCTATTTTTTTTTGCCTGACACATGTAAATATAAACATGTAAACCAGTAAACCAGCTTACTCTGTGTATGTGAGGTCTTCGAACATGATAGTTTAATTTGTAGATTAACAAAATGTGTAGCTGCACAACTGTTAAGTTTGATCTTTGTTTGCAGTTTCATTTCTTTCCCTTTTTTCTTTTTTTGGGGGGGGCTGGTTCTGTTGAATTTTAACTAGTTTGTTACTTATTTCTTTCTTTCTTTTCTTTTTTCTTTTTTACTTCTTTTGTCTTGTCTTCCCTGGACTTGATGTTTTACTATCAAATTACATAGTTACAAACATGATCGCCACATGGCAAATAATACCTATGCAGAGGACTTGGTGGTGTAAATGGGACAGTATTTAGTGACGTCCATTACATTGTGGATTGTGGAGGCCTTGGTGGTACCACAGATGTCCCCAAGCTTTAGGGTTTTGTTAGTTAACTAAGCCTTCTGGGTGGAAGGTGAGACATCCCGTTACCTTGATTCAAGCCTTTGAAATTTAATATGACCTGCTCACTGAGACTTTACCAAGATAGATCTAACAGTACACAGTAACAAAATCAGAAACAGCCAATTTCTGAATGATGAATGATGGTGAAATTACAGTGTGTTGCTTTTACAAATGTAGTCTTCTTTATTTCTTCTTTCTCAAGACTGCAGTGCAGCCTAACAACACAATCTCAAACTTTTTACTTCTTCATGCAGATGTAAAACTTGGCACATTTTTGTTATTGAATTCAAAAGTAAAAAGTGTCCTATTCCATAAATCTGCATCCAAAATCAGCTTAAAAAAAAACCCAAACCAAAACAACTCTCCTCCATCCCTGAAATTAATCTAACATTTTAACTATTTCGGCCTATAGCACTTCAAAAGGTCCTTAAAAAGGAAAGACCATGACTGTAATTATTATGCATCCTTTAACTATGCTATTTATTTATATCTGGGGCCGTAAGAGCTGTAATTGTTAATTGATTAAATCCTCAAAACAGCTACACAGAACAGAAAACATAAAACATAAAACAGCTACTTCTAGTTAAACCAACTGGGCATAAACTATATACCTCTCTTCT
>JAOWBL010000004.1:8812585-8831599 GCA_028564865.1 Zenarchopterus dispar | reverse complement strand
ATTTATTTATGCGTGTCAAGTAACAGTAAAATCTTTGTATGAGCATTCAGAGAGTCTGATCAATGGGTACTTAATAGTCACTCTTGGTAAAAGCCATTTACTACTGCTAATGTTTGATGATGTGGGCTATGAAGACACACTTCACGTGCAGCTACTCAAGTCCAATAACTTGTCCTGCCAGCAGAATGTTTACCGATGGGGGAAAAAAAATCTGTTGCTCTTGTGTGAAACAAATACATTATACAACGTCACGAGGGGGAAAAAAAGGGGAGAGTAGCTTTTCTTACAGAAGTCATCTTTCAGTCTGACTTTCAGCCCACAGAAATGGAAAAGAGGTATTAGGTTTTACCTAAAAGCTGAAAAATCTGTCTTCTGTAAAATGAGCTAAAACGTTTAATCCCTTTAAGTCCTATAACTGTCCAAGGGATGTAGAGGGGAAACTTCTATTGGTTATTGGAATTAAACAGTGGGTCGCAAAAGGAGTTTTTGCTCTCCAAATCCATCACATTAAATCTGAAATAAATAGCTTTTCATATTTTTTGGGTGATATTGAACCGGCAGAAAATTAGGTAAAGAGTGGATTCTGGGTTTTATGTCATGCTGATTTAAAGTGAAGTAAGTTTAAAAATAAGAGGAAAGATTGGGGGAGTGTTTCTTTCTCCTCATATTCTCTTCAGGTACTTCCAGAACACCTGTCTTCCAACGGGACCTTGCTATTGAACATGAAGGTTCCCTCAGAGCTGTTTTCAAGCTGTCAGCCCGTTTTTATGTCTGCTCAGGTGGTAGGAGCCATGTTTTACTGATTGTGGGATTAAAGGAGTAGCAGGCTGGAGAAAGTATCGACACTCTGTCCTCCAGACAACATGATGATAGTGCCGTTGTTTGACGTGTAAGTGCAGGGTGAGCTAAATGATAACATATATTTCCACTGTATTAATTCAACGGGGATAACAGACATGAAGAAGCTTCTAGTGAGCATGTATAAGTATTTTCTGATCCCACATCTGCTGCCTTTTTGGCATATAGTCTTTAGGAAAAACCTCATTAGATCAAACATGACACAAAGGGGCACAAATGGTGACAAACCTAAAGATAATTGGGCTGCAGCACTGCTGCTCTACTTTACTGTTTTGATTTCCTCGCTCTAGAGCGTGTCACTGTCATCTTTCTGTTTTAATATGGGGTGCAGATACCCAGCCAGCATTTACATATAAGACCCATGTGGGTTTGTCTGCACGCCCCATGGCATCCCTGCCTGTGGTTGCTCACATGGAGTCTGAGTGGGATCTACCTTAATTTTAGGTGGGACTCAACTAGTCAGCTTTCTTATGTGGGGGCAATAATGAAACATATGGGACCCACTCTGTTTGACCTTTCCTAGTGCATCTAGTACATGTGTGTCTCTCATGGGCCCCATATACAACAGGCCTCCCATCGGGGCCCACGTTACCCACTTTTAATCCAAAAGTGGCCCTCATGGAAATGCTCCTGGATAGCAGTTATCTGGCTAGTAATAAGAGACCATTACGGAGTTTAAAAGCCAGACATTTCACCAAGGAGCTGATGAGTACTTAAATGGTCAATGAATGTGTTGGTATTGTACATAAAGATAAGTTTTGATGCTGCCAAGTAACCAGATGCTGGCTTATAGCTTATGTTATGTGGAGCCATCTCAAAGTGACCGAACTGAGTCATATGTCTCATTTGGCTTGAATCATTTGTATGCACAAAATATTTCACAGCAGTTTGGGAAAGTATGTAACACTGGGATCTACTGAGTCGTGGTCTTGGGGATGCCTGTTTCTGTGTGTTACATCTATATAATAGCACTAGAAGTGTCATCTCGAAGCAGGTTGTGAAATTGTCATAACAGATGTGCAACATCAGTTCATTCAGTCAAAAAAGGCTGCATGTAGATGCTGGAGGGTGTGATGTAGGAGTCATGTTCATGTTCAGGTTCACCGACCCTCTGACCCAATACTTCTTACAATGTCATAACTTTGGTTTTACTTGCTGTTTCTTTAGGTTTAAGCACATGCTCAGGTTGAGACATTTAAAAGTATTAAAAGTTAGGAAAGCATTGTCTCACAAGCTTCAACTTTCCAACTTTCCAGATTGTAAACCATGCTCTATCTGCTAAACATGCAAATTCGGTTCCTTTCAAAACTGAAATGGATTAAATTATCATGAAAAAAAGGACATTTTGCATCCATGTGCAAATGTTAAGGAATTTTCTTTTTGTGCTTGTTTGACAAGTAAACTTAAGACCAAGCGGGAATTGATCATAACATATGTAAAGTAAAGTTGTTGTTGTTTTGGGGTATTTTTCTATTGAATTTTTTTAAATTTAATTAATTATTTTGGACATTATACAGACATCTGGAGGTACTCTGAGTATTTCTGTGGTATTTCTGAGTATTTTCTGTTACAGTAAAACATATTCTGGAACAGCAATATTTAGTAATTTCTAAGTAAAACCTGTACCATCTGACTCATTTGGAGCCACAGATGGTATTAATAAGAATAATACTGAGTGGTAGGTAGCCAAGACTTAGTGTGAATAAGATACTCAAGTAATACCTCCAAGCTAACTATCATACAGTTCATTATCACACCTCACCCAGGTGTGAAAGTAACATCCTGGGTTCCAAGCTAACCAGAAAAGGTATATTTGTATTAAACTGGATTCAACTATCTTATTTTACTCTGAAAGGTCTGTTTTATCCCAAATCATAACCTTTTCCTAACCTAGTTACAGTGTCTTAACCTACAGTAACCTGGCTCTGACAGAAAATGCAAAGTATATGTATATATATGTATATTAAAAGAACAAACCCACTCCACCATATATGTTTTCAAAGGAAAAGTCATACATGTCATTCTTGATTAATGCTTCTGTTTTTCATTCCCTTCTGCAATACATAATAGGACAGTGACACATGTTCCTGCAGTGAATCAGGCTTTGTTGTGACATGAGGCTAGAAACTTCAATATGAATTCATACAGCAGGAGGGAACCTCACACAGGTGGTTTTGTTGGTCTAATGAATAAAAGAAACAATCCTTTAACATCTCTATAATCCATGTTTCTTTCTGGGTGGGTTAAAACCCTGATAACATTCAGACACTGTGTAAGTCATTGACTACATTAAGCAGAAGCTGGGAGGGTCTTGAATACTAGCTAGGCTATGGGTGAATGCTTCGCCTAATAACTGCAGAGTATCCATCTGTTTTGCTTCGATATCATTTGATGTCCTTCAGCAAGATTTTTGTGAATCCACTTGTTGCTGCGTACCTTCAGAGGTCTCTCCACGGCTGATGAAACTGATGAACTGCCTAAAGTCTGCGTATTGTTTGCTTGTGAACCCGCACAGTTTAAGCAGCTTGATAACTTGATGATGCTGTCCTCAACAGCAAAAGAATTCAAGATGCTATTAACATTCACCCCAAGATTAAAAAGAAATTAAATTAAATTGATTTTCCATGCTTTGTGGGTAATGGCAGATAACTGACTGTCCCTGACTGGTGTTTTCAGTTAACAAATCGTCTTACATAGTGAGTTTTAGTAAGCGTGGCTGTAATTTAGTTATTCAACACTTTACTAATTTGAAGTTGTGGGTTTAAGTTAGTAATCTTGTGGCCACACCTAACTCATAGCCAATAATATCATCACTTAAGGGGGGATCCCTCAATCATGTTTTTCTCTTGGCTCCTTTGAATGAAGTGATATTTGACTTGTAGTTGCTTTGATTAGTTCACATTTTTATTACACCACCAACATAGACCAGTTCAGCCTCAGTTCAGAAATCCCAAGGTACCCTGAGATATTCAGAAGTATCCAGAAGTTGATCTCCTTGTTATATTTTAATAAATCATGTGATGATGTGATGATGTAAAACTTCAATGGGCACCTTTAGGCACTCCTCAGATTCTCATTTGCCTCGCATATGGCGCAGGAAGAAATGAATTACATTGCTATTGGTCATGAGGATGCAAAATGAATATTTCATCAGGATGCGAGAGGATGACTCTCACAGTTGCTGTAAATGACAAAGTGCGCCATCTGCCACAGCAACAGGTAATTTAAGGAATTCATCATAATCTGGTGTCACCATGATACAATGACACAGTAACACTGCCAGCAGGCTGCGGACCAAACCCAGATGTTTCAGTGGTCTCTAAAATCCAGCGTCAAGTCTATTTATTGATCTCTGGATGCTGCAGACTGGCCTTTTGTCTTCTTGCGCAACTTTTGTTGTTCCCCCTCCCCCTTCTTTTTCAATAAGTCCTTGAGCAAGATGACATTATAACCCCCCACTTTCTCCACCCTCCCGTCCTCAAAGAAGCTGGGGGATTGGACTCTTGTGTCATGCATAAACTGGAGTGTGGGACAGACTGATTGCACCAAGGACAAATTAGTGTCAGGAAAGTCAACAAAGCCAGAGCAGGCGCTTACTATGAATGTGAATTGTGATAATGCATTTTATCATAAAATATTCATTAACTCATGAACGTTACAGTTCATGTTGCACGTTGTCTAATTGCCAATTACACCTGCATCCCACAGAGAATGACGCCGCTGAAGGATATTGAAAACAATAATAGAATGTGATAATCCTGTAAAAGAAACAGCTTAGGTGAACTATATATATTAATATACGGTACATATACAAATGCCAGCAGTGAGGATTAAGAGATGTGTCATACACTGATAGCTTGCCTATTTGTTGCTGGGGAAACAAACAAGGAAACCCCAATACAAACACACACATGAACTGTTTTCATTCACTCTCAAACTTCCTACATTAACAATGTCATAAGAAAGCACTTAATCTATACTCCGCAATAAAAATTGCAAATCTCCAGGGTGCCACTTTATTTTATAATACAGTGGTTGTTTATCTAAGTCCCTGTAACAGACAGACAGTGTTCTTAAGCTGACAACACAAGAACAAATATCATTTCTTGTGGATTTATAGAAAATCCTCATTAAACATTCAAAGTGCTGTTGGAAAAAGGAAGTGATTCCTTAGAGAAGTTGCTTCAACAACAGCTAACTGGGCTCAGTAATTCACACACCTGGATTACAGTTAATATAATGAGTTTGGTTAAGAGCGTCTTTGATTGATAAAGACACTAAAACATTTTGAATCTGCTGTTAATAAGAAACATCTGTTGATGTGAACCATTAAAAATCTCTGAAGACATTCAGTCACGAGAGACTGATGTTTGTAAGACTGGAAATGGATACAAGGAAATTCAAGTGCTGAGACATCCATCAGTCCACAGATAAAATGTCTATAAATGGCCACAGTTGAGTACTGTGGATGCTTTTCCAGGAAGTGGGCCTCCAGATGACTCCAGGAGCACAACACAGACTTCTCAGTGAGGTAAAGAAGAACCCGCGAGTGACAACTAAGAAGTTGAAAAAAACGTCACTGAAACTGGGAATCATCTCTGTTCGTGCTTCTTCTGTTCTTCTCTTCACACTCCAGGCAGAGTGTGCCTGCTCTTCAAAAACAAACAAACAAAAGACATTGCCCGGGCTTGCTTCAAAGACTCAAAGCCTAGACCAGTTGCCATCTGAAAGGGGAAAATGGGTTCTAAAGTTTACCAGTATCTCCAATAGGATAATGTCAGAGTCGCTGTCCAGCTGCTGAAGCGTGGTAGAACTTAGATGATGACAATGACCCCAGGAGCTGAGCTAAATCCATTACAGAAGAGCTTCAGAAAATTAAAATCTGCCTTTGGAGTGATTCAATCAGAGCCTAGACCTTAATTCTTTGGAGATGCTGCGCAATGACTTCAAGGGAGCCATTCACGCTAGAAATCCTACAAATGTGTCTGAGCTGAAGCAGTTCTGGAAAAAAGGAATAGTTACAATATCCCCCCGAAGGATGTGCAGATCCGGATCCAGAGGTGGTCCAGAGATTCTGAAAGAGTTTGTTTGAAGTCATTGCTACCAAAACAGGTGATCAACTCTTTGGTTTTACTTACTTTTTCCACCAAACCGTAAACGTTTCAAGGGTGTGTTCAATAAAGACACAAGGAATCGGTTTTGTTATCAGCTTAAGCACATTGCGTTTGTCTGTAATTTTGACTTAGATGAAGACCAGATGACATTTTATGGCAAACTAATGCAGAAAATCAATTATTGTCAAGGGATTCATATGCTTTTCTTGCCATCTTCTTGCCATTTTCATCTTTTTTTAAAATCTGCATCAGCGCTGTTCCCAAAAAAAGAGAAATTCTTCTTCTTGTCTTTCTCTCTTTGAGGTCTCTTCTCTTTCTTTTTGAAATTGCGTGCAACATATTATTAAAACCTGTGAAGTAAAAATGGAAAAATAAGAAATATGAAGCCTTTTTTCCCCTTTTTGGTAATCTGCATTGTTCAGCTTATCCTGAGAGTCTAATTTCTGAAACCAAATTGTCAAAACTAATTACAAAAGCAATCAATAATCCACAATGAAATTTAATGTAGGTGTCAGCGATGAGAGTTTTGAAGCTTCTGCATCATTAGTTTTAAAGATTGCATTTGTTTGTGTCGGGTGAATGCTGCTTTAGTTTGTTTACTGTGTAAATGATATAAATCTCATTATGATGCACATAAAAGACATCTTCTCAAAGCTTTGCGAGAAGTGGACAACACAAAAGAGATGCAGTGCAAAGTTGGAGTAGTCATTGCTAAACAAATGAAATGACTGACAATGAAATGAGCTTGCCTCTTGTCTTTAAGACATTAAGTAAAAGGGATTTCTTTTCACAACAATGCATGAAGCTCAGCTCAGATTGAGAGCAAGCAAGAAAAAAAAACCCTCCTAAGAGCTGTCGTAACATGCAGTTGTGGATTCTCCACAGCAGGAGCTGATTTCACAGCGACAGACTCTGACTGTGGATTAGATCAAACTAAGTCAGATGTCTTCAGATGTCTAAATCCATTTGTTGCACAGGGTTGTCTGGTTCTTCAAAGTCTATATAGAACAGATGTGCTCCAAATTCTAAATGTAAGAAATTGTAAAATAGATTTTAAACAAAAACCCTTGTCGTGTGTGTTTTAATAATCCCTAGTGTGGGTTTAAAAGTTGTGTTTTTTCAACAGGAGGTTCATTGTCTCCATTGATGAGGTTGGATGGGACGGTGCACATGGTAAGCAAGAAAAAGGAGAGTTACACTTCACATTAAAAGAGTGCCTTTTCTAAAAGGTAAGAGATGAAGCAAACATTTTTGATGTATAAACCTAACCAAAGCAGTGAGTTTGATTTCTACTCGTGTATTTAAACTCTCTGTCTGAGCTTCCTCAGAGCTCTCTGGCGTTCTGCTTTGGCGCCACCATCCTGCTTTCTGCCTCCTGCGTTTGTAAGCCTACCAATATGATGTGGCCAAAACATGGACCCTGCACATGTCACGCTGTGAAAATTTTATCCGGAAACCTGCCAAGCCCCCAGCATGAAGTGGATTCCCTGCTGCAAGGTCCAAAACGCCTTCCAGAAAGCGTAGCTTCCAAAGTTGTCAAGGCTCCCATCATCCTGCTCCATATAATCCAATTCTCTCTCCTTTGTTTTTCCTTGCTGGAGTTGCATTTATGTCCAGGATTTAAATGTTTGAGAAATGATAACAAGAAAGGAAATGAAAGGGTCCAAGCTGATGTCAAATGTTTCAAGGCAGGTTCATGAAACTGAGTGAGAAAATTGATTCTCTGATTATCTCAGTCAGGACTCATTGGGTGAATCAGATTTTGGATTCTAACAAGAGATTTAGATTTCCACTTTGGCCCGTGCTGAATGCCTGGGTGTCTGCCAACATTTGTTTTCATGACTCTCACCTCCTACTTTCAGGTCTGCTGCCTCTGCAGACAACCCATAGCTCATATAACTCGCTTCATTTGATGAAGATAAGCTGTCAGGTGAGGTGCTCCCCATCACTGCAAGCCAGAGGCTGAGTTGCAGTTTCTTTCTCCATACGATCTCCACTGAGTGATAAACTGGGCTCTCTTTTCTCCCTCAAAGGCACGCATTAGCCTTTTAGTTTCCATAGACATCCACTGAAATACACAATCAGCTCTCACAAGCCTACTTCACAATAACTGGTAGTTTTATGCAAGATTGAGGGAAGCTGAGCTGCAGTTCAAAGTGTATGAATTAAAGTCTATGTTTCTGTCTAGGTTCTTGCTAATGTAAGAACCATTAAATGTTACTGAAATATATATATAAAACTTGGATATTGTGTGCTATTCTCCTCCATGTAACTCAGTGATTTTAAATATAAATATCCTTCATCTTTCCTCTTTTTTTTTTATATCTGAACAGTGTATCTGAACAAACTCAGGTTTAAAGAAGTTTGCTTGTCTGAGCACAGAGCCAGCAGGTGGCTCAGGTGCAGCAGAGAGAGACAATTCCCTTCACATCCAGAGGGGAATAGGCCTGTCACTCCTGCAAAACCCTTGAAGAACCAACCAGTGGAACCACATGCAGCTCTCACTCAGAGCAGACCTCACACAGCACACTTATCTGGTGTGAACCAGGGTGGAAAGATACCAGTGCAGGGCATCGTTGTGCAAGATGCAGGCGCTCTCAGCGGGTGATGCTTGTTTGTGTTTTCTGTGGCTTTTCTGTCCATTTGATTTAGATACACGACACAGAACATTCACAATGTTTCAGCGGCCCATACGGACAGTTCTGAACAATGAATGTGGGTGTTTGCTGCTTTAAGTATTGGTTTTATTAAATAAATAATGGCGCCGTAACCCTTTCTTTTGGCTTGGGTAATTCCAGGAAGTGATTTGTGTCCAGAGAAAATTCAGATTTCCCCTGAGAGCCGTTGCAATTTTTTTCCCCTGGGTATAAAGGGTAAAAACAAATTCCTTGGGGAGGTTATTAAGGTTCTCTTGATCCTCGATGTTTTCAATAAATCTTAAACATTAAAAATAAAAATCATCCATTGAAAAACATGTTTGCATTTGCTCAACTTAGAACCATACATATAATGCCACAGTAGATTTTCTCAGGTAACTTTATAAATTCCATCTCTTATTTTTTTAAAGGCTTCTGGTTTACAACAAAATTTAAAGCACAATTCTAGTTAACTGAAATTTCACTGTAGGTCTTGACATGAAACCTTTTGTGTCTTTGAAGTCTTAGAGCACTACTTGATCAGCAGAAACTCTATGAAAGAAAGTAATGAGCCACGTTAGGATTTTGTTACATATACCCAAAACTCTATCCAACGATGAAAATTCAAACAAAAAGCCCACTGGCTGACTGTTCAAACCTGTTCTAAGTCTCCACTGTTCACATGACCTAAATAAACCAATAAATGTTGGTTTTACTCTATAAACAGTTGCTGGGTTTCATTTTTTAATTTAAATTTTTACCTCAGTTAAGCTGCCTGAGAGTATTGTATTTGCTGCTATCAACAAACATAATAATCCCAAGGGTTATGAGGAAGTTGATAAAGATAATGTAATCTTTATCTCAGGAATTAATAACATTATATAGAGGTTTCACACTATCTCAGTGGGAGCCCTGTGTATTGGAGGTGCTGTTGACTCCGAGTACCATGGTAATGGCCTGAGGTCCACTCATCCCTGGGTTGTGGTGGGGTCCATAAGTCCATCCAACAGCGGTGGTGTTTGGTACTCTATTGTGCCCAGGTGTGGGTTGTGGCCCCTACAATGCAGTCTGGCTCTGGGGTTTGGCAGCTGCTTCCTGATGCAGATGGCTCCCTGTGATAATGTTCCCACACTGGTTCCTCTGTGCCCAATAATGTTTTACAGATTATTTATTTTAACCTTTGATTCCATTTTATCATTGATAGAGAGCATGGTTGTTTTTTTGTTTGTTTTTTTCCTTGGGTGGGGGGCTGGTTTTGTCTTTGCTGTTAAAGCACTTTGTGCTACATTTTATTGATTTTATTGTACAAAAGTGCTATATAAATGAAGTTTGATTTGATTTGATAAAAATGTTATATGCTTCTATGACATGACACACTGTGAAGAAGCGCAATGACAGAGAGCTGCTTCAGTTCATGCTGATTGTGGGAACAAAACAAGACATGTAAAGGACATCGGAGGAGCCGGGAGCAATCTGGAGGCTGGTGGTTTCAGCAGACTAGCCTAGCCAGACATGCCCATTCATGGTGCAAAACGTCTCTTTTGTATTCAAGAGGAAAGGGATTAGGATGGTTGGCCAGGCTATGAGCAGACTGCTATACAGTACACATTGAACCAGTGAGAAGAAATCACCAAACTCTATGACTGATATTTGCATATGGCAAGATTATACACATATATATCATGCTCTTACTTGGGTGACTTTCTACGAAACAATGGTAAATATAGCAGAACTCTTTAGGGATATATAGGTTCATCACTTTGCAGATTTCAGAATGCAGTCTATAAGAAAAAAGCACAACCTGTTGAAGATGTTGCACAGCTTCTTCAGTGTCTCGGGAATTGGAAGCACAGAATGCATCAAAGAAAATAATGAAACCAGCAGAATATAATTCATTTTAGAGTGAAATGGGTTACACAGTGTCAGATAGCTACTGTCAGATAGAAATAAAGGTCTTTTGTCTTTCAGCAGGGCGATGACCCAGAGCACACACCCAACAGCAGAAAAGAATGGTTGGAAAGGAAGCCGCAGACCCTTCAGTAAGGGTCCTGACCTAAATCCCACCAAAAACCTGTGGAGAAAAGAAATCTGTCACGGCTATAACTTCAGCAAAGTTAAAAGAGCATGAATGGATAGCAAAGGAAGAGTGATGGAAACTACAAGCTGTTTGTGACATGAGATACATCTAGATGATCACAATAAATGGCTCTCATCTTGTACTATTTGTTATATGGTAAAATATTCTATACTTATAGCTACAACTCAGGCTTACTAGTAAGTATATCCTGACTGATTACCTAAGTGTCTGTTCAATTCATAATACATGCAGTCAGCTAACCTGGACATTAACTGTTAGTATTATTATCATCACAAGGAGCTACTGTAATTAGATGAACTCAATGCAAACAAATAAGATGCAGAGACTCAAAAGACAGGTTTTTTTTCCAATCATTCAAACATATGCATCTTGTATTTAAAAACAGATGGTGTGTAAAACAATAGAATCAAATAAGGTAATCCCATTATGCTGCGCGGGCGCTTTGGGCACGGGCTCCGCTGTTTGACTGGATGCAGACAGCGCATGTGAGGATCAGAGTGGCTGCAGACACCCAGAGAGAGAGGACCGCTGCCTCTTACAGCGTGACTGCATCAGATGAGCGGGGTTCACCCAGGATTCCCTTGAAGCTGTTCTCCAGGAAAAGAAAAAAAGGAAAAAAGAAAGAAAAGAAAAAAGTCACGTGATTTCATCCCTACCTCGTCTACAGGACGCGATCAGCTCGCTGCTGTTGAACCACAGTCGCCTCTTGTATATTTTCGGTTGTTTCTGAGGAAGATGCCGAAACGGGGAAGAAAAGTGAGGCTGCTTCTGTCGGAGATAGATCTGAAACAACAAGACGCGCTATAAAAAAAAACAAACAAAAAACAAAAACAAAAAACAGTAAGAAAACAGTAATGGCGAATTTTTAACCATTTTCATTTTTTTTTTCTTTTTTTTAAATATCAATTTCCTTCTTCAATACACCAGTTGAAGGAACCTGCCCGCGTATTTTCATCACTGGAATTAGGCTTTAAGACGAGCTACATTTTTGGTTATTATCGATGCCTGAAACAAATGCAAAGAAGTTCTTTCAACGAGCTGTGAAGTAAAAGTTTAACATGTTATTTTTGTCAAAGGGGATCTGGTATTTGCTCTAAATCTTTCTTACAGTAAACTGCTCCAGACCATGAACTGAAACCAAAGACAAGCGTGTCTCGTGGTTCAACACGCACGCCCACTGCAAGGTGGTTTTACTCTCATTTTCAGCTTTCACGAAGATATCAAAAACACGACCGGGGCTTAACTTTGCGAAGAAGGCTTCCCATTTTTTTTCCATCTGCTTGATTTTTCCCCCCCTAAAATATCAAGGACAATAGCCGACGGTCTGTCAAAACTCCGGAGAGCGTGGCTATATGAAGATCGCGACACAGTTGTTGCTTTTCCCTCGCAGAAATGCCAGTGCGTGCTGTGACCACCAGGTTCATGTACAAGGGACTTTGCACTATTCCAGATGTCCTCTCCTACCGGACCCCTGTTAACCTGCCTGAGGACGAGGTGGAAGGTGAGAGGTGTTTTCTTGGTTGGTTGTTCAGATTTGGCTTTCAACTTGTTGTAACGTTAAGACTTGGTACACCTGAACGCGTGCAGGGGGGGGATCAGCTGGAAGGCAGAACCCTGGAGAGCTCCCGTCGCTGTCCACAAATCCAGCGGTGCACAAGCGTAGCGATGAGTAAAAGCCTCAGCACAGATATTCAACAAAATGGTTTGAGAAGAGACACTATTAACAAGGTTTACGCTCTGAGATCACAGTTTTATCTGTTTGGCTTTCCCCCATGTGATTAGGTGCAACCTTAACCTTACTTATATATCACTGCCAAACTCTAATGAAAATGTGGTGCATCAATTACAATTTTCCAGTTATAAAAACTGCAGTAAACACCTTACACATGTCTGGCGGGCATCTGTGGCACCTGTGAGCCTTAATTACACCTGACCTGGATGTGAGTCATTAGTGCCTGATCCAAGAGGAAATAATGAGGAATAGGAAAGATACTTGCTCAGTATTTGCCCAGAAAAAGACTTTGATGAATGCCAAATTTTCATACTTCAGAGTACAATTTAGAGCATGTAAAAATAAAAAAAAAATCAAAAGGAAAAAAGATTAATTTTGAATCATAAATTGGCCTATCCCATCTCTGATGTATAAAATGTCATCACTGTCTCAAAACAACCAGAAATGTCTTATTCAGAGGCAGGATAAAACAGCCACAGGCGTATGATCCGCTATTGCAAAAGTATTGCATTAGCTGTTCAGAAAAGAAGTATTGTTTAGGCTAATGGTCCTCACCACGAAAAAGCAAAGCTGACAGTGAGTGGAAACAAAGCCAAGGGGCTACAATTAATTCTTCAGATAAGATTTGATATTATCAAGTCTTTTATGTGAAAGAAATTCCATTTCCCCTTCTTCTGTCTGTTGGATGCCTGTGCCCTCAAGTGGCTGTGTGTCCTTGCTTTGAGCCAATTATTTGACAGCGAAAGTACACAATCTGCAATGATGACATACACTTAATTAAACAGTTGATTATGGGACATAAAGAACTTGATAGCAAAACGGTGACAGTATTGTACATTGTCCTAGATGAGGTGCTTTTACTGATGATACAGTAATGACACAGCTTTTCAGGTAAATGTGTGTCATTAAATATTCAGAACATAGCGAGACAGACCAGTGAACCATTAATATATTTACCCAGGTAAGATTCACTGAGCATGTAGCACACCTCAGAGTAAACAGCGTTTTCTTTTTTTCCGTATTCTTGAGCATCTCCACCGGCCGATAAAATGTTTTAAAGAGCACTTTGCTCATTGTTGTTGATGGGAGCAAGAGTTTCACTTTAACCTCCTTCATTTAGAGATCCTCATCCACTCTGAGGCTGGGAATCTGCAAACTCCCACGTGTCCTTTACGCCAGTCCTGCACCACCTTAACACATAATGCAGCAACGCTGACTAAATGAATGTCATTGGCGTGAAAACAGTGTTGTTGTGTGCCGTTTTAATAAAATGTCTCTCTTCTTCATTAGATCAGCCTATGAATGTTGTTTCATTCACAAAATCTGTAATTATTGTCAGAGGTCACAAGTTCCCTGATTGCTCAGCTTGTGTAATTACTCTCCCCTAATTATATTTACCATAGTTGTTCTTCCCATCTAAGGTGTGCTTTTGTACTACCAGTCTAATTTGATGTGTTTAAAATCATCTGTAATTTAGTCAGTCACCTCAACCGTAATAAAAGCCAGACAACGAAAACCCTGAAACCTAATACAACACAGTGTTGGATAATGATTTACATTTCATAAGAGATAATTATAATTCTATAACAATACAACCCCCTTAATAACACTTCTCATTATGATGAATCAGTATTTTTTCTTTTTACCTAATCATCATTCAATCTGTCTTAAAAAACTGATTTGTTACTCTCCAAATTCTTACCTCGTATTGCTCCTCAGTAATACATTTTATGCAGATTACAAAAGCTAAATGTCTTGTTTTGCTTTGTTTTTAATGTCAATGAATAATATATACACTGACAATGTCTTTGTGTTATTAAGTCCTCGAGAATTTCTCTCAGCGAGATTGTTGCAGAGCCATGCTGAAACACACACTGACAAATACAATACAAGGACAGAAGGACCTTGTATCCCATGCAAAGAGATATGCTGCACTTCAGATAAACAAAGTAAAGAGTTTGGTCTCAGCTCTATGAGGAAATGTAGATTATGGTGCCGGATTATTCTGTCTTGTTGCAGTGAACCCGCAGTTGGTTAAACACATTGTAAAAAAAACCTATAAAATATGTTTTATTTGAAACAATTCCCACATATTAATATGTGCAAGCTGAAGCACAGAGATGTCTGTGAGGACAGAGATGTCTGTGAGGATATCGAAACAGAGAGGAAAAAATATAGACAATGTACGTCTGTTGCTTTTCAACAAAATATCCAATAAACTTCTTTATTACCCAAAAAAACAGTATTTACTTATTTACAGAAAATAATATTGGCCAAATGTTTACCAAAGATGAGCAATATGCTTCAATGAAATAAAAAGATTATAGCAAAAAGAACAACACACCTCAATTTGATCCCTTACACTGTTATATCTGAAAACACACTTATCATATTGTTATGTCCAGGTTACATGCAGGTATAAAAAATATACACACCTATTTTCTGTCAGTCTGCCCTCTTTTAAAGCCCCTCTGGTGTGATGCAAGACTTTATTTTACGTAGGAAGTGACTCACTCTACCTGCCTCTGACCAGCTCATACTACTACTTTAGTTCATTTGACAGGTTGGATTAGTTTAGACATGACAGTGGTGTGGGGTTGGGGACAGCCAGTCACAAGCAGAGTAGGATGGGTCATGCCTTAAACAAATTACTTGCATCTAAGCTGCCCTACAGGGGTTTTTTGTTTGTTTGTTTTGTTTTTGTTGTTTGTTTGTCAAATGATAATGCTTCAAAACATGGTCTTTGGAATATTTTATGTAAAATGAATAATAAATCAATAGGACTGATTTGTTAAACTACCTAGAAAAAGATATTTTTTTAATCATAGATAACACAATAAACATTTAAATCAAGATGCAGCGAGTTAGAACTCCTGCGTCACAAAGGTACTTCTGGCCCACAGAGTTTCAGATTGATACAATAGTTGTATCATGTGTCTTGGTCTTGGGATTTTGGGTTTGAGTCTTATTCCCTTTTTTTGTTTTGTTTGGTTTTACTCTGTTAGGGTTTTGATAGTTGGTTTACTGATGCTCTGTTGCTGTTGGTATCCTGTTTGGAGTGACTTCCTGTTTCCCAATTAAAAGTGTTACTCATGGGTGAGAGTTCTTTTTTGATAAGTCCTGCAATCCTCTGTCCTGATTGTTGACACCTGTGTCTCTGCAGCCACCGTGTCTACTCGTTGTCCTGCTTTTCCTTTTATTCTGCTGGTCTTACATCATTCTGAGTGGTATTCTGTCAGTCTTGCTCCCCGTTGCTTCTTTTGTTGATCCTCAGGTTATCTCTCGCTTTTCTCTAAGACGTTTCTACTGAAGCAGCACTTTTGACTAGCACATAGGTTTTTGTTGGTCCTTGTCCTGAAATCTCATATCACATGTGCATGTCCAGAGGATTAAGGACTTTTTTAAAATCTACAATCTGCACATTTCATAGTGAGTTTAATCTCATTTATGTAAAACGCCAGAAGTAAATATTTTCAAGGACTACACATAGCCTCTTTGTTTGGTAAAATAAAAATGCAGTTTTAAGGTCACTCTGTGAGGCCCACAGTATCCACTCTTTGCTGAGCAGACACCTTAAAAAAATAAATAAATAAATAACAAGATCGAAATTAGGTGTCAAGACAATTCTCAGGGCAGCAATGCACCACTGGCCTTAAGTTGAAGCAACACACAGCTGCTTTGGTTGAGTGGTGAATTCAATATTAAAGTGCCCCGAGCTGCATTTTTTTTTTCCAAATGGACACCTCTGTCTCAGAATTAGACTGATTTAAACTAAGTTACTTTTTCTAACGGCAGAACGAAAAATGTTTACTATAGAGATCTCACTTGGTGATGTCACATCCTGTGCTACTTCAAAAAAACAATAATTAAAAAAGTTAGTGAAGAAAACACAAGAGGGTTGGAGAATGCTTTGAAATTGAGTAAAATTGACTGAGAGATTATTTTTCCTCTTCTTCTTAAGATCCTTGGAGTCATATTGATCTTTTTAAACTTTTTATGCTTAATCGGATATGGGTAATCATGATAAATGAAGCACAGATGAATAATCAACTGCTGTAAAGCATAAAGAGCCCATGCAAATCTTCATTGTTCTGCCATCAAAATCCCTTTTCTTTATACAAGCGGGCAATTTGTTTGGATCCAAAACCAATGTTAATTTGATGGACATCCACCTAATTAGACACAGGCTTCAATATTTTCTTTACAACATATACTGTAACAAACACATCAGTGGCAGTAACGTGACTGAGGAGAGGGTGTGAACATTGTCTGTACTATGTGAGCTTTCCGGGGGCTGATGAAGTATTCACAGCTCTTAATGGATCTGCCCTTTCCAGGGAATGCTTTTTTGAGCAGATGGTTGTCTCAGTGGGTTAGGTCAGCACTGAGGCTTCCTAGCCTTTTCTTTGCCCTTTTGCACTTGTTGCACTTGTCATAAACACGTATATATCTTTTCAGATAAATATGCCTTTAAATGTGATTTTACGTGTCAGCACCCATGCCTGAATACCTGAGATCCATAGATTCATCATCTAAAATCCGGAAAGTAAAGCCGTACACTTTGAAAATGTGTGAAACTGTGAATTTTAGGCACACTCCAGGTATTTCTGTGGAATGAAAATACCCTCAGTTCATCACAAGTTGCACATAAGCCCTTTAAACCTTTCAAGCTGTTTATGTCAATGGAATGATAATCCATATACATGTATAATTTATCTGTGGATTTTGCCAATGTTGAACTGTCAACTCCGTTTCGAGAAAATGGGCATTATTCTGTACCAAGTATTCCCTATTTAATGAGCACTATGTTAAAGGCCGGGTCTGGAGCCAAGTTCAGCTTATTATGCGTGACTGCCTGGGATAACTGAATATATCTTTGACACTTGGGCTACCACAGTAAAATATCTCTTTTTGCAAAACAATTATATTCTAAAATGTATGCAATCTGTTGGATTGTGTGTGTTACAACTATGTGGGCTATAAAAGTGTCATTTTTCTTCTTACATATCCTGTGCATCGATTTACATTAATACATGAAATACACCACAATGTTCTGTGTCATTTATTACATATTAAAAGTTAGAATTCTCTTTTATTCCTGTATTGTAGTGGAAGGTGTGTGAGTAAAGATGTAAGGAAAGTTATCTAATCATACAGGATTTTATGATTAGGTAACTGCAATCACAGACAAACAACATAACATATAATTTTCTTCACTGTGCTATTATTTCTTTTAGTAAGGATGAAACCAGAGAAAGAAAAACTCATGGAGGCTAAACCAAGTACCTGCATCATTCATCAGCTTTTAGATCTACGTTTACAAGCAATACTTAGAAATTGCATTTCTTTACAATATTAAGTTCATTGAGGTTTTTGGACAGCTCTCTTAAGATCGTGCCACAGCATTTCAGCTGGGTTGAGGTCTGGACTTCAACAAAACCCTGATTCTTTTTATTTTCGGTCATTTAGATATAGATTTGCTGGTGTACTTCGACTCATTCTCTTGTTATATGACCCAGTGTCGGACCAAACTTTAGCTGCCTGACAGATGGCCTCACATTTGCCTCTAGGATACTCTTGTAGACAGAAGGATTCATGGTCCAATCGCTGACTGTAATATGCCCAGGTCCTGTAACTGCAAAAGCCCCAAATCATCCCCCCTCTACCTCAATCTGTGACGGTGGGTATGACGCGTTTCTGATGAATTTCTCTGTTGGTTTTTGCAAAAACATGTTGATGGGCATAAAGGCTAAACAACTCTGTCTCATCTGTCTGTAGGACATTGCTCCAAAAGCTTTGCAGTTTGTTTGTATGCAGTTTTGTGTGAATGACTGTCAATGAAGTTGTGCTGCCGTTTTCTTTGTAGACTGGAGCTTTCTCAGGACAACCCTTCCAAATAAAACATACTTGTTCAATGTTCCTTTACTTGTGTTGAAATGCAGTTTAAAATTTAACATACGTGGTGAGGCCTGTAGATTCTGAAATGTATTGTACCTATTGGGTATGTTTATATCTTTATATCTGACCTTTGGTTAAATTTGTTGGGATGTCCACTCCTAGGAACATTCACAGCTGTCTTGAATGCTTTCCACATTGCATAATCTTTCTCACTGTGGAAAGTTGAACTCCAAATTGTTTACATGTAGCAACATTTGCTTCTAGCAACAATTGCTTATGTCTTCCCCTCTTGGTATTTTAAATGCCCTTGACCCACCAGCTGCTTATGGGGGTACTTAGTATTGCCCACATGATTTTTGTTTTCCTTTAAAAATTAATTTTGTTAAATGAATAAAGGCATGGTGGAAAAGAGTTGTATTTGTTGCTCATCTAGAGTTGCTTCTATCTCATACTATGACCTACTATGACTGAATTATTCTAATTATGTTTTAACACATAAAAGAAAAACACAGGATTAAAAGCATTGCTTGCACATGACTGTTGTTTATGAAAATGGTCAGAGTCTCAAGGTGAATTAAATATCACTGTAGTGCTGACTATAAGGCCAGTTGTATCACATATTACATTATTGAAATGAATTTTACGAAACATTAGAAATACATAAACACAGCTAAAAAC
>JAOWBL010000004.1:8765788-8807144 GCA_028564865.1 Zenarchopterus dispar | reverse complement strand
ATGAATTTATATTTGTGAACAAGGGGTAGTGTTTTATTTCATTTAACTGGCTTTACAACCACAACACTCTGGATGTACCTGATCCTGTCTGATTTCAGAAGCTTCTGCTTACTCGAATAGAAGAATGCTGAGGTGTTGCAGGTCTGGACCTGGATCAGTGGGTAGAGCCCACTGAGCAGAGGCTTGCAGATTAAACCCTATTCCCGTCATGTGCTGAAGTGTCCTTGAGCAGGACAACCTCCCAGTGTTGTTTGTCAGTGGAGCATGAGTGTGAAAATCAAAGGGCTACTGTATACAGAGTGAATATTTAATAGAAGCACTGCAGTGTGACTGTGTTTCTTGTTAGTGGGTAACTGAGAAACATTGCAAAGTGCTTCGTAGAACCTGGATAAGCTAAAAAAGGTGCTGTGTAAGCACAATATCGTTCCATTTCTTGACTTATCTATTGGCCGCAAACCTATACTCGAGTCACCTTGTGTGTTGGATAATCTTCATTTTTAAAAAAAAAAAAAAGTCACTAATGCTCGTTCTGCTGATGTGCACCTTTTTAAAAATGTGAGCAAAATAAGGGATTTGAATCATCTGATCAGAGCTCAAAACCTGCAAATGAACTGCTGCTTTATTTATACACTGATTTTTGTATTAGAAAACACAGTGAAGCAGAAAAGAATGCTTTATACAAGAAAAATGTATTTTTCCGTTTTTCAGTTTCCTCCATTTGTGTTGATTTATTTTGGGCGATTTTGATCCCAAGTCTGTTGGGGGGGAAACGCTGTGTATTTTGTCTACAAACGAGCTGCAAAAATCACTTGCACTTTTCTGATAATATGAAACATTTGGCCACTGCCGTTGCGTTCAGTGTCTCAAGGGTTGGGCGCATTGTGTGCATGATGCTTTCACAAAAGAAAATCCATCAAAAATCTGTACTTCTGCAACTCAGGAAAATGCCACTCTGATTATCACCGGTCTGTAATACGCACTGAGTGTTTACAGACGCAAATACAAAACAGTTTTGAAACATTATGCTACAACTTGTTAATCCATGCTGTTCAAATTTTCCACTGTGCTCTTCATCTCTCTATGGAGTTGAACAGATCAATGTACTCCTGCTATTTTTGCTCAGAGCAACAGTGATTCAGTGCATTTGTAAAGCTTTTAAAACTTTTTTTCTCCCCTTTTGATTGTCATGATGTGGCTGAATTTAATGTTTTAAATTCTCTTTTTAAGGCCAGTTGGTTTGCAGTATTTGTTTTGATCCTCAGCAGATTTCACATATTAATTACGAAGACTTTAAGTCGCTAATAAGTGTCAGATGGTGCTCAAACAGGAGCAAATAGTGCATTTGTTGTGGTCCAGGTGCCATTGCAAGCTTTGCTCTGTGGTGAGCATTTACCAAGGATCTAAGAAGAATCCTTTTGGCTCAAGAAAAAAAAAAAAAAAATGGAAATGAAAGTTTCCTCATTTCCTTGTTCAAATTGCATCTTTTATTATTTTATCTTCCGTTTTATCTCAAAACACAATGTAACCTTGTGAGAAAGGGGGATTATACTTTTTAAGTACCAAGACTCACTGCTTGAATTTCTCCACAAACACATCCATAAGCTGCTTTAAGCTTCTTTAAACTCTTCATGTAAACATGTCTATACCCACATTTTCTTTTTGCGTCTGAGCATTTGACTGAGGCGGCCTTCTGACAGTCTGAACGTGTAAGAGATAACACTTTGTAAACATGCTTGTTCTATATGTCTTTTCCTCTCCGCAGAGATTCGCGAGGCTTTTAAAGTATTTGACAGAGACGGGAATGGCTTTATCTCAAAGCAGGAGTTGGGGATGGCTATGCGTTCCCTGGGCTACATGCCCAATGAGGTGGAGCTGGAGGTTATCATCCAAAGACTTGACATGGACGGTACGTCGCTGTCTCTCGTATGCATATTATCCAACATGTGAGCTCTGTAGTGACATGTTTGGATTTCTGTCTGTTTCATCAGGTGATGGCCAGGTTGGGTTTGAAGAATTTGTCACGTTGCTTGGCCCGAAGCTCTCTGCTGCTGGAATGCCTGATAAGTTTCACGGAGCAGACTTTGATTCTGTATTTTGGAAGGTGGGTACCATCATCATAGGCTTTTACAAGGCAATGATCAAATATGAGTGACCTTAGACACTTCATTTTCAATTAACCTTTACACACTACACCATTAAACTGATGGCAGCATCCTTCTTTGCATTTATCGCCACAATCAAATGAACCATTTTTATGCTTTATTTCACTGAAAATGTTCATTCTATTTTAAATTGATGAGACATCAGTTAACATAAAGCATATCTCATGTCAATATGACACATTTAGCTAAGCAGGATGCTCATTTACATATGCTGTTGCTAGAAAGCTGATGACAGCAAATTACAATAAACTCAAAAAAAAAAAAAGGAAATATGGCCCCAAATTATCAAAAACATGTTTGTTTATTCGTATAGCTACTGCTTTAGAGCTTTGGCAAAAGAGTTAGGGAGAAAAAATGTGATGATTCTTTTTTTTCTGAGGATAATGTTCCAGCTCAGTGCTGTTTGATGAAGTCTGACTGCTAAAAGGCTAAAAGTCAGCTCCGCTGTTTATTGCTGACCTGCCGCTTCTGTGCAGCACTGCGGGGTGTTTAGGGAGAAGTTTTTCCTCTGTTAATTAGACCTTTCGTTGGGCTTTCTGCTCTCCTAGTGCGATATGCAGAAACTGACTGTGGATGAGCTTAAGAGGCTCCTGTATGATACTTTCCGCGACCACCTCACCATGAAAGACATTGAGAACATCATCATGACTGAGGAGAACCACCTGAACAGCCCAGAGTCACATGTGGACATTGACAGTACGTTCCAAAGATTTTTCGTTTCCTATTTTTGTGACTCAGAACTGTAAAAGACTCATAGGCGTGCTAATGTTCTCTTCTTTCTTAATCTCTCCACAGCGAGCCCAACACAGCAGGAAAAGCACACATGTGTGCGTAAAAGCCTGATTTGTGCCTTCGCTATTGCATTTATCATCAGCGTCATGCTCATTGCAGCAAATCAAATGCTCCGCAGAGGGATGAAGTAAATAAATGTTGCCAGCAGGAGACAACCAGATCTAAGGGCGGACTCAGAAAAAAGAACAACAACAACAAAAAAACCCAACTACGTTCATATTTTTAGGTTTTATTTATAGTTAGCACCCATGATGATGCTATCACTGCATCTCTGTAGAATATAATGGATGAAACGATGTCATACAGTGGTTTTGCGTTACCACTTATCATAGCATAACATGGTGAAAAACTGATTGTGAGGAAGGCATCTCAAGGGCTGATTAGTATCAGACACAGGTTCTCTCAACAATATCAGACCAGAATGCAGAATGGGACTCTAATATTTCACCATTTCAGTGTGCAGCATGTCCTGTGCAAAAGCTGTGTTGAGAACCTTGCAATGTAAAAAGCATCACATAACAAGGCACCAATGATAGTAATAAAGCAATATAGATGTGGGTCATTTATCCTATAATTGACATGTTTCTGAGCACTGCATATTGTGTTTCTGTGTCTGTTTACTATAATGTGTCAAGACTTTCACAGAATTGCAGCTCACATTGAGTTTAGCAGACTTTTCTGTGCAAGCACCACAATCGACATAAATTTGAACGAAGCAGCCCTCGTAGTTCAAAGAACGGGAGCAGGTGAGTAGTGGGTCTGATGGCAGTCTGGTGGTCTGTTGTTCAGTGGTTGGTTGGTTCACCACTATGCAGACTGGAATATCTTACTTTTAACATATCAGATGTTTCACCATTACATTTTCTATTTAGGGTGCCTGTTAAGTACACTAGCTTGTTGCCTGTTCAAGATGCAACTAAAGTTCTCAATTTCATTCTGTTATGTCGTGTTACTATCCAACATACTCCAGGTCGTTAAATCTAATCTGAAAGGCACAGAAAAGAATGGAAATTTCCCAATATTCTGTTCTAGGAAGTACAAGGAACCCAACAAGTGGATTAAACTTATGAACAAGCACAGGGACACTCTGGAAAGCTCTGCTGAAATAAGCAGACTTGAACTCCTGCAGACACAGACTGGGTTCTTACATCACATCCAATGAGCTCTAGTTGACTTATCAAAACAAAACAAAATTTATGTAAAGATGTAACAGTTTCCTCTTAACGAATTAATGACACTGTAGTTTGAAGCTGACAGGGGACAGCTTGAGAGTTTGTTAGTTTGTTGTTGTTTTTTTCCTCAATCAAGCACGTTTTCATCTGCAGTGTCAACTATTGTCATTTTAAGATTTTAAAGGTAGGGTAAGAGATTTCTGGGTGACATTACATGTGTTGATATTTGAAACAAAACATCAACAGGACAGGAAGTAACTATTCCCTCCCTTTCCCTCCACTGAGCCACAAGAAAACCTCATCACAAACCCTCTCAAGCCTGTCCTTCCCTCCCCACTCATTCTGCACAAACCCGCTCCCTTTCTGTGGTTGGCTGTACTAATGTTTGTAGGTTTGTTAAGGTCTGACTTGTTTTGAAAGACTGCTCACAAGATAGACAAGGAGATGTATATACTGAATGTGACATTAAAAAAAAGATATTGTCTGGGTTAGAAATTACATAAAATCACTTACCCTACCTTTAACTAAAAAAGAGCAGAAAATGCCAAATTGTTGAATGAAAAATAACAAAACCCAGTTAAGAATTATCAGACACGAGAGCAAAGCCCAGATCCAGGGAATAGTTTTGATCTCTTGATCACCACACAAGTGAAGAACAGATTTTCTTGTCTGTCTGCAATACATCAAAATGTTGCTGCCCCTTTCATATCTGTACCTCTGCAAAAACAATTTAAAAATGAGTTTAAATGCATTTTAGTGAAAGAAAGTTTTGTAGCAGAATGACCTGTGCTATCAGCTACGAATATATAGATTAGTTGTTAGACGAAACTATGTATTAACTGTAATATTTATAGCAAATAAGTGTGAAGTAATTCACATGCACCACACCTGCATGAAATAAATGTGTGCTCTATGTGGGTGAGATCAATTTTTGGAGTATGTGTTCAAATAAATATGCAATTTGTTAAGTGAGTTCAGTAAATGTCAGTTTTTTGTGGACGTGCAAACAATATATAAATGCTAAATACTTCGCAGTAAGCTGTGAACAATAATTTAACATATCATGGTTTTCTGGCTTTTACATGGACCACTGAAATGACATATTGTTTAAAGTATGACATGGTTATATTTTCTTACTTTGATAAGTGATGCATTAAATCTATGTTATTTTACTATGAAAATAAGCATAATCTTTCTAAAAATAAACCAACAAAATGGACATTTAAATACAGGTTATTTGCATTAAGGCCATGCACTTGCATTAACTTTTCAGATTTGTTAAGAGTCATTTTTCAGAAAGTTTCATTGAACTGAGATTTGTCAAATGTGACATGTTTTGCAAACTGTTTTATATTTTTTTCTTATCTTAAACTTTATCAAAGCTCTAACATAAAAGGGGACGTATGGAAAAGTAAGATTCACTCTGGCAATAAAACAGACATTTAAGATCACAGGAAACAGTTTCTATCACATTTAGCTTTACCTCTTCATGTGAGCATATCATTTATAAGATATGGGGTTTGTGTGAAATATAATCACTGTGGAAAATCTTGTCTAAAAACACTGTGGTAGCAAATATTGTCTTATTCTGTACGTTTTGGTGTTTTGGTAAACAAATTTGTGTACACTTTGTTGACAGATTGTCTTACCTGTAGTTAAAAACATTTTGTTTGGAATGTAAATGTTTTATTTTCTGCACCTCTGTCATTTTTTGAAAACCCTTCATGCCACTGAAGTGTCTCCAGAAAGACGAGGACAAAAATAGGAAATGTGCTATTAACTATATTCCTTTTGACAAAAATAAGCCTGATGGTAAATGGTTTTTTGAACTGAAATAACATATCAGAAGTGGTCCGTGTCTCTCCAGCCGTATTCAGAGTTCCACTAACTTCCAGGTAGTAACTGTCATACCATGCAGCTGAAATTTTCAGTAATTATGTTAAAGTTCTGTTTGGTTCTCTTTAACCTCTGTAAAGGTCAGTGCATCAACTATACACTAATGTAAGTGGTGTTAAGATGCATGTAGCCCAATAAAGACAAGTGCATTAAAACTGTGTAGCAGCTGATGTTCCCACACACCGATGAAAGAATGAGAAGTCTGAAGTGCAACAATTGTGGATGTGCTATAACGGTTACACTGAGATGATTTTGATACAAGAGAGGTGTTTCCATGCAGTCTTCTAGACCATCTGTCATGATGTGATGATGCATTGCTGCTTTGTGCTGCCACCAACCCTAACCCTAACCCAACATGCATTATTGTGTGATGTCAACAAACCAAGACCTTGAAAAATCAGTCAAAAAGAAAAAAAAAAAAAAAGTTTAAATGTCACCAACATCTAAGACATCTTTGATGCCAAAGGCCATCTCAGAAAGTTTATTTCACATACACAACTTTAATGAGGAATCAGCTGTAAATATTTGAGCTGCCAACAGTTCAATGACAAAACTCTCTTTTCCGTCACTGAAACATAAATGTTTTCATTGTTTCAGCAAGGACAAAACTGTTTACATCATTGAATCTGACAAGTAAAAATGAAAAACACAATTAAATCACCCTAAAACTCTCAGACATGAAATAAGATACAAATATAAATAATGTGCACCTGTGTAGTGTACAATAATGACAAATACTAAACTTTTCGATGTATTTTGTATTCGAAATATTAGAACAAGACTCAAAGGAAGTTCTGAATCAATAAATTTATTCTTGATAAAAGCACTACCATGCATTCCTCTGTAACCAGTGCAAGAAAGTTCCTATCTCTGTTTTCCACTTTATACCAATATCTGTGCCTGATCATTGTGTGAAAACACATTACCATAAACATTAATACTCATGAGTCCCCAATCAGGGGAGCACTGACCAACGGAGGGGTGCATGAGAGGGCCTGCAAAGAAAAAGCTGCAGCGTTCCAAAACAACAGTTTCCCATCAGCAGATTTCTAGAGAAGATGTGGACGAGCCTTTGCTGCTGCAACTGGTCCAGAGGGGCTTCCTGCCACCGGTGAAATGTTGCGGACCTGAAGTGAGACATTCATGTGATGAGACCCAACATCATCAGAGCTTAAATTATTCAGTAAGCAGGAGGAGGCTAAAATTCTTCCAAGCTCAGTAAAATATAAGGCATTATGCCAGCTTCACCTACAGCCATATAAATACTGTCTCGTCTATTTATTTAATTCAGGGAAAGTATGAAAATCACATATTTAAAAAGGTCTTCTGTGCAAATATAGATTCTTAAAAAGGGTTCACAAACACTTTCTTGCAGATGTTGAAGCATCTGCAGTGGTCATTAAGAATGACCATTTCAGGAGTTTAAAAGCTAAAAGGATCTTTAGAAGTACATCCAGTTATCCAGTTATACTGAAAGACAAAATGTAATTGAAATACTTTCAATAGAAAACTGAATCCAGTGCCAAAAAGATACATTTTAAAGTTTCAAGCCAGACAAAAAGTTAAAACATCATGGAGGTCCTTGATTATGAATTGTTTAATCAAAATAATAAAAACATTATTTCCATCAGATCAGGAGTAATCTTTATTGTCCATTCAAGAACACATTGACACCCTGATGTCATAAAAATGTCACTTCTGAGAGTTAAACTGCATCACCATGAGGCAGCAGAATGTTGATTTAACACAGTTAACTCAAAAAATGACTTTTCTAAATAGTATATCACATATGACATATCTGTAATAAGCAGGATAAAAGAAAAAAACTGTTATTCAAATAAAAAATGCTAACAAACGGCTGAAAAATAGTTACAAAAAAGCAAATATGGGAGAATATCTGAATAAAAACATTTCCTTCTCATGCTAATGTGACATACCCTCTAAGCAGCAACATGAACCTCAGTGTGAACTGATGTCAACCCCATTCAGTGTTTACGTTGACTCTCCATCCACCTGGAGGAGGAGGTAAAAGTGAGGGCGGGAGGTCAGGAATGGAGAGGAGCTGTTGAAATATCTTGGTGTCTGCTTCAGCCTCCTCGCTGTCTTCTTTAGTTTTTATTTCCCTGCAGAAATTAACAATCAAACAAGTGAATTTAAGATGAACAGGAATCATTATTAGCTACGCTAACCATAATTAACAAATGTTAAAACAAAGATGGACATGCATACCCTTTGCTACTGAGGGTGGCTTGCTTCTTCTCCCTTTTCGAAAGCCATTCCTCTATACTTCGCCCAACAATCATTCTCTCCTCATAATCCTCTTTATTCTGCCTCTGCTCTAGGGATAAAAAAGAAAAATATACATTAGTTTACATATTTATCTACAACACATGTGGTGAACAGCTAATAACCTTCACATGTTTTGGAACTAACTACAATAATTTTACATGTCTTTCTCATTCTTCTTACTTTAGCTTGAAACACACCATCTGTAATTTCAAATATCAACAAACAGGTTTGTGATGATGAAAATTTTGGATTTTGTTTGGCCAAACTTGTTTTAAATGTGCTACAGGTACTTACAACTTAATGATATATAAAACTTAGACTTGACTATTTCTATGGGTGGGCATTGAAAGATTTGTGCGAAGGTAAACAGCACCATCAACTGGCTGCAGCTTACCTTCCAACTGCCTCATTAAGTTCAGCTGTTCCTCCTCAGACATATGGGAAAACCTGCAGTTTGGGCCAAAATCACAAATGCCTGAAGAACAAAAGCCAAGAACAAGAAAGAGAAAATTTACACAAGAAAAAGAAAAAGAATTACAAAACAATACAAATATGATTGTATGGCAAAAGAGTTTTTTGCAACAATTGTTCTATTACCTTTTTGGAGAAACTTCCTGCAGGGTTTCTTTGCTTGCTCATCATACAGAACAGCAGCAGGGTCTTTGAAACAAACATAAAAACAATTTTGCTCATAATTATCTTTGAGAATTGCTTATCATCATAAATTGTAGACTGTTTGATGAGGGATCACTGCCAAAAAATAAACAATTTTGGCTGAAACATATTCAGTAAACATATTCATTTGAAACTGTCACATCTCAATGCAACAGCAACTCTCACCTCTAAATTGGTCAAACCAGGCTTTTTTCGCTCTGTGATGTTGAACACCATTCAGATGTTTCTTCCTGTTGTGCATGTTATCCTGAAAGGACCGGTCACAGTAATCACAATAGTATCTTTTCCCCATGATGTTGGTTATCAGACCAGTGAAATGTCACCTTTCAAACACCTGAAATAAACAGAAATAAAACATAAAGCAATACACCATGAAAGTGCTCTGACAGTATACAATAATAACAGAAGAACTTTTAAATTGGGTTCACAGGTGGAACAGCTTATAAACATCAAATGAGAGTGTTGTCCACCAACTAAACATCTTCCCTTAGAAAAGAGAACAAGTAAAACATTAAAGAATGCTGTACACATTCAGTACAAACATGTAAGTCACACATAAAATTAAAGTGTACAATTTCAGCCCATAATATAAATAATTATGTGACTAGAATACATGTGCTACAAAACCACAACTACATAAAAGACACATTTCCCATGCACCCCGAAAATCTCATTTTCAGAAAAGTTGAGGACTAGTTCCATTGTTCTGCTTTTTACCAACAAAAAAATCTCTGTCTATTATCTTGAAGAACGTAACAAATCATATAAGGCGGCTATAGGAGGTCTGAGAGATGTTTATATTAACTGTCATTAATGCTGTTATTCTCATCAGAACTATATCGTAACAAAACAGTGAATACATTTGTTTAAAAAAAACACAAGAAACCTGTGCTTCAAATGATACAGCTGTTACACCAATCACTTTTAAACACAGTCTATTAAAAAAAATAACTCTAGATAAGGATGTCTCATTTTGTTCAATGCCTGGTGCTTAATCCTCTCACCCAAATGGAGTTAGATGGAAGAAAACAAAGACATGAAAAAAGGTAAAGGGCTACTGGTACAAGGTCTCTCTCTTGCTGCCATACACAGGCTCACATGGCATTTGACTAAAGACAACTTTTACTCTGAATTCAGGAAGTATTACTTCCTGCTGGATGTGTGCTTTATCTCCAAGCAAGTGCCAACAAGCTAACTTTTGGGTTGAGGCCAATGTGGAAATAACAAATACTCCAGTTCATTGACAGACCACTAGGAGCTGACTCAAAAAGCAAGTCAGTCTCCATTGACTCACATGTTAAAATGTCCAACTTTACAGCAGAAATAAACATATTTATTAGTTGAGTTAAAATAAAAACAACATTTGGTCCCAATAGCTAGATTTCACATCCATGACAACTGAAGGTGAACTCTATGAAGTCACATCAGGTGAGTTTGTACAAAGAAAATGCATTTATTTATAATATGGGGCATGTACTTTTGATTGGCAGTCATCTTAGCCAATGGCTTGCCATCATCACTTCAGTAGCCATTCTAGGACGCAATCCACAGTTTGTACTAATCCAGTTTCACCGAGACACATTTCTGATTTTGCAACAGAAATGACATTTGACAATGAAGTATAAACATTCACGGCAGGGCCGCTAAGCAGGGTGTCTGGAGATAACATTTTTAAACATGAAGCCTATCAGTATGAGGAAACTATGGGTGACGTAACGAATAGTCTGTCCAGTTCTTTTACAGTTCATGGTGACCACAGAAAAAGCTCTAATGGACTAAAAGATTGAAACACTAAATTTGTCAAGATGTAAATTTTTAATTAAAATGGACACTGCAGTGCCTGCACAACTACTTTCCTGTTGACTAAGCAAAGTAAACCTGCATTTTAGTTCCCACCTTTAAACCAATAAACTTAAGATGTCCTTCATTTTGTACATGAAATGTATGTAGCTAAGAAGACAAAGTACCATTAATGCAGTGGCAGTCCTCTTGTGTGGTGTTTTCCAGCGATGCTTTCAAAACGGTAACAGGAAACATTTACTGTCGCTGCGATGCGCCATCATTCGTTACGTCACATCCGCTCTTGCGCACTACGAATTGCACCGACGACATGGCGCTGGCGAAGTCTGTCTACAATCTTCTGTTCAGGAGAACGTCAACCTTTGCTGTAACCATCATGGTTGGAGCAGTCTTCTTTGAGCGGATATTTGACCAAGCCGGTGACACGGTCTTTGAGCAGATGAATCGCGGGGTAAGAGTTAGTTTTCTCCTTTTTATGTGATCCTGACCTTGTAAGCAGAGGGCGAAGCGGCGCTAACGGTAGCTCTGCTAGCTCTGCCGTTTAACCGAGAACACAAGCCGAAAGAGCTGTTTGATTCAAACTTGTCTGATGTCACTATACGTGTGGCTTATTACAGAAACTATGGAAACACATCAAGCACAACTACGAGAATAAAGAGGACGAATAGGACGCGGCCCGGGGTTATATAAGGCTGAAGTTCCAGCTTTGTCACATTTCCATTACCCATCGTTCCTGGTTTCAGCACCCCAATCAAGCAGCTATCAACATGGACGGTTTGCTCAAAGTCATGCCCAGCCTGGAAGCAGCAATCAGAGGACCTGTGGAGGGTGACTCGCTGTCCGGGACACTATGAAAATGGAGCAAAAGAACCTGTCGGCTCGTCTCCATCATAGCTGATAGTTGTAATGCCCTTGTTGTCCTCACAGATTGTAAATTGTTAAATTAAACGTGTGTTAATGTCTTACAAGTCTTGTACTGTTTGATTTTTCATGTCAAATGCAGCATGCATGTTCCAGAGCATCTTTATTAAATTAGTTCACTTACCTTTTATTTACTCTAATTATTTTATTTTTTCCAGTTTATTTTAAGTTTTAATTTACAAACCTTTATTGAGAAGTGCAGATCTTTGACATAGTGAAAGTTCATATACACACAGTTCATGAAAAAAATATAAGTCTTTGGTGTGGGAAAGTTGGATTAAAGAGTTCAACTCAAGAAAATAGTTTCCTGTTTGTAAATCACATATCTTCTTACTTGTTTTGTCATAAATCATAAGCTTGATATCCATTTATGTGTGTGTGCACACAAAGCTGAAGAGGAAAGTAAATGCCCACAGACAGTCTGTGGGCACTGGAAACCACAGTCATGCAAATGTACTTGTATTTTGTCCATTTAGATGCATTTAGGCCGGGTGTTGATTACGTCCCCTTATGTTGGTAGGCTTAAACATTCTAATGTTATCCTTACAATGACTTACAAAGTGCAACTTGTAGGTATGGTAGTGGTTGGAATACAGTTGGTGTTTGCTGGAATAATATTCCACTATATTTCCCTTATCATTAAGATTATTACAGCAATAGTCCTCTAATGGGGAAAAATGTGTATATATCAGATAATTCATCTTGGAGAGGTTGCCACAGCAGATCATAGTCTGCATATTGATTTGACCCAGTTTTATTCCTGCCCCTCTACGTAACAAGTGTGGACACACACGTATATATATATATATATATATATATATATATATATAAAATTTCATACCTGCAGTTTAAAGGGTTTGCTGTGTGAATAATGTTTTTCAAAACTTGTAAGAATATCATTCATGGTTTTTCTTAATTAGTTTAGTGATTTTGTCTTGCAGTTTAGACCATGAAAACAAGATAATGTACACGCAATCAGGATCATTTTAAGACAAAAAAGCATAATGTGGTGCTCACCCAGCGCTTACCATAATTCATAAGCGAGAATGACAAATGCAGTAATCTTACCAATTTATCAGGAAATTTAGAACAATATACATACGACAAATAACGACACAAATATACAAAACACTTGGACTTGAATTTTACCAAGCACAAAGTAAAGGCTACCACTACATTTTAAATAGTTTTTTTCTACCATGGATAATTCTACTGTAACAAGAAATTTGACTCAAGATCATTGGATAAAATTGGGGATAAATTGTTTCACTAAGCCTTAGTTTATTTACAGAGGAAATAGTAAATCTTCTATGCAGATAACCTCATATGACCTGATTCTGAGGGCTCAAAAATATCTCATACTATCAGGTAGATGTATAACTAAAATGCATCCATTACACTTTAATGGTCTGTTTGGTTTCATAGCTACTTATTGTGTTAATAAGTAACTGTTTTAAACATATATATATATATATATATATATATATATATATATATATATATATATATATATATATAAACACATATGTAATTAAATTTGACACTCAAATAATCTTGCCCATATTCTCTTTTTTACAAAGTCCATAATGTAGCTTGGTAAACAGGGCAGCTCTTTTTCTGAAACCAGGTTTTTTAGAAAAAATCATCAGTTATTAACAGTGTGAGGACTGAAGATAAAATATCAAACCTCTGTGTCACTTTATGATGGCGACATCACGTAAACCATTAAGAGGGGGGTCAGAGGAGGCCACACCTCCTCAATGAATCAAATTAAAACTGCACAAAGGCCTCTGGCCTCCAGGGGGCACACTGACATTGGCTGTCATACTGAAAAATGAGACCGATGCTCCCATCAGCAATCTGTTGATGGCTCACCTCATTAGTTACTGTGAAGAGGACCCACGAAGAGTTTGAGCACAGGAATGAACAAGTAATTTGGACTAGAAACAATTGCTGCATGCAATGAAAGCCGATTAAAACTTTGCACAATATTATGGACAAACCAAGTCTTTAGGCATAATTTTTAGACATCAAACCTAAAATCATTGTAAAAACAGTGTAAACACAGAATTTTTTGCATTTTTTTTTATATTAAAAAAATCACATTCTCATCCAAATGTGATATCTGAAATGACTCATTTTCTTTTGCAGGAATGATGAGCGTTTATGTTTACATATTTAGCATGCAAATGCTATGAAACCATGCACGTCAGACTAGAAGATTTGCCTTGATTTGATTTTTAAAAAATCTGCAAAATATTGTCTTGACATGTTAGTCAAATTTACCAATGTCCTTCTGGCATAATCCCAATGATAAGACCCCATCTTAACAATGTCGGGAGCCCAGAACTAATCTTAGATAAGAAATGAGAACCAAATCAGATGAGAAATCTTAACAGATATTTTAGGTTAGCCCTAACATCCTCATATCGCATATATCAAATACTGTTGTGCATTTGCTGCAATTTTACTTTTTCTGTTCCTGTTAACATCTCTCCAGATGCATCTTTTTTAAAAAAAGAAAAAAAAAACATTAAACAGTCAATTAAAAGAACCTATTAACCAGCCCCATAGTCTAGTAAGCCACAGACTTACACCCAGGTCTGATAAGTATTGTATTTCAGGTGTGAGCATTTTTTCACAAATTGTCTCAAATCTGGGATCAATGTGTTTTCTCATGTTGTAACCCAGGATGGATTTTTCTCCAACTGGCTGCCAGGGCAGGAATCGTCTGTCCTGAATCAGTTGGGCTTCAACAGCACCTGCACCCTCAATGCAGATGTTCTTCATCTCAGCATTTCTCCTCCTCAGTTCATATACTTCTCTCTCCATCCGTTCTTTGCCATAAGCCTCCACTCTGGCCCAGAAGGTCGCATTGAAGTACTGATAGAGTTTCCAGTCTGCCCAGTTCCACTCTAAAGCTTTGGCTCTCATCTCGGAGTCCAGTTTCGAGACAAACGAGCTCTTGCGAGCGTTAAGCTTAAAATACAAGATGTCGTCGGTGGTCCAACAGAGTAGATCCTTGAGCAGAATCAGAGACTCATCAAAATATTCTGCTATGAGGACCAGATTAAAACGTTTTGATAAATAATAAATAGCTGTCATAACCTGGGGATCATCAGCTTCAAGGTTGTTGTCAAAGCCAAAGTCAAAAAACATCATATTTTTAAGATAGAATGAGTTAAAAGCCTTTGGACTGTAATAAGCCAAAGAATTGTTCAGAAATTCTGCCACTTTGTTCTCTCCACTAATGCTCCACGTGAGGGGAATTGCTCTGTGGTAGTAGTGGAAGGACGACTCAAAGAGGTCCACCGGGTTACGCAAGATGGTGATGTACATAGCATCTGGAGGCAGGAGTTTGGCAACTTCTTCATGGCTGAAGCGCATGTGGTTACAAACAATGTTGAAACACTCCCCTGGCTTGTAGTCCTTCACCTGGGAGCACAGGAACGGCGATGGGTAGAAGAAGTCATTCCTCCCGTCAGGGAAGGCAAACTTCAGCTTGTGCTTTTCCCCAAATCTGAACAAGATGTTGAGAATGGTGCTGCTTGCAGTTTTGTGGGTCTTCATGAACATGATGTTCACTTTGGGGGAGCACTCCTCCTCAGGTTTAGAGGTTTCAGGGGGAATCGTTGAACTTTCCCTCAATGATCTGGCTATGCTGACAGGACAGCTGTCTACTTGAAGCTCTCTGTGAAGGAGATACCCTGAGTGGTTAATCATATTAATTATGATTCTTTTTTCTTATATATATCCACTGTTATTGAGTACCTACCTCATATTTGCTTTGCTTGGGTTTGTCACACAGTACAGCACCAGGATGATCTTGGTCAGTAAAATCCAGGGAATCAGCACTCGTACCACAGCTATGCATTTACTTCTTTTGAGGGAAGACATTATCAAAAGCCAAGTAGAGACCTTATAACAAAACTGGAGAGAGAATAAATGGGAGGAAGAGATCAATAAGGGTTCAAGAGACAGGCCGTGCTGGATCTATATGACAGTCAAAACATGCCCGCCTTGTGGTAATCGCTACACATCAGCTAATTTTCTTCTTACCTCCTTCATCGCCAGCAGCACAACCACAACTTATGCAATGATCTGAAAGAAATTTGTGATGCTGAATAATGCTTAAAAAAAGAAGAGCTTAAAAGCAGGCATTGGAGTCGATAAACAAAGTGAGAATAAAGGGTACGAAGAAAACACAGATAAGAACGAGAACTGCAGCATCATTCTTTCGGTCATACACAACACCAAACCCTCATGTTGACACTTAAAACATGTGTATGGTTCTTAAAAGTTTCCATTTCAACAAACAGCTGAAAGAGAAGACAGATACTCAGCATATCATCAAGAACTCATTATTAAGAAAAAAGAATGCATACATTATAGATTACAAATAAAAATGAGTATTGATGCTGTGAGCATGGGAAACATGCTCATTCCTGATAAAATTAGCTTCAGGTAAATCTAAGCAAGTGCTGTCATGTGAAACAGGTCTGCCCGTTTGAGTGCATGCTTTGACTTATTATTGTTGCCACCTATCAAATAGTTCTCTGTTGCTAGATTTGACAAGAATAATCTATCTAATCTGTTTCTCTCACAGAATAGTGCTTATTAAACTGAAAACTTCCTTTTGATCAAGTGCCACACACACTGATGGATGTGATCAAAACTTTCTTTGACCCACCAAACAGCCAATGAAAAATGGTATCATAAATCAAAGGAAGGGTTACACATGTAAAGGTATTTGATGAGCAAAGAAAGAATAAATAAACAAAAAGTTGGGAGCTTTAAACTTACCTTGAGATGGAAGCATCGGCAGAGTTGGACTGACTACTGTAAGCTCTCCACCTCTCAGGGTGCCAGACCTCACATCTTATTGGCTGTCTGGAGGACTTCAAGAGATTAGATCCATTTCCTCCTCCCACACAGGCTGAATTTGTTAGTTAAAAAGGCTATTTGGTAGTTAAATAGACACTTAAGCACACATTTCTGTATAACTGTTGTGATAGTATATAGTAAATCAGTCCGAACAGTTAGGAAAAATAGATCTAACTGAATCTTACAGCTGAAATAAAAACAAGAAATTTTGCTCTACACAAGGTCTTCGTCTTTATTTCAATTTTTATGCATATATTTCTAATGTGGTACAATGTCTAACTAAATTTTTATGAAACTTTCAGTTCCATATGCTATAGATGTAGTATATGATTCAGAATGTTCTCCCCCCGAAATCTAGGTGCAGGGGTTGTACTAACTGATCATGCTTTAGGCTGAAGGAAGCAGAGGGAGTTTCTTCATTTGTGGCAAAACTCTTCAGTTAATTTGACAGCAATTTAAGTATTAAACTGGATCAGAAGACATATTTAATTGCAGGATAAGCACAAAGTTGTGTCTACCCTGAATGGGGTTTGGTGCCATCTTCTCTGATCCTTTAACTGTCATGTGACTGAAAGATGACTCCGTCTTCAAACCGAACTGGTAAAATGTTCACAGGAAATTAAATTTCTCAAGAACTGATTTCTATTCAGTCCAAAGAAACATTTCTGTTTAAATATTTCCTGGTTGTCACTGAGTTAATCTCAGTCTTTCACAACTTCCAAGCATAACAAGTGTTCAGGCACACACACAATAACATCCAACAGCCAAACTTGAGGTGACTCCACCTATCGTGCTCAGCTTGGGTGAGACTTCCAAGAAAACTACAGAAGTATCTTTTTTTTTCGCTTTAAAAAAAAATTGAAAAACAGGTTACAACAGTTCCTGCTTTTGAGCTTTGAAATATTTGATCACCATCTATCTTGTGTCAACAATTAAAAAAGAAAGAAAAGAAAACATGAATAATCCTTGAGATGAATCACGAGTCATTTTGGAATTTGTTGCTCGGGTGGTTTGATTGCTTGCACGATATACTTTTTATTTCACGATGTGTTTATTCAAGGGAGATGAGTGCAGGAGGTGAATAAAAGACTAAACAAAAATTATCTGCAGCATTTATTGTTCATCAGTTGATGGAACAGATCTGGAGCTGAAATTAGACGTACCAATATAGATAATTACAAGTCTCATCCATTTTATTTTATGCCTAAACTACACAATAAAAACAAAATAACTTGGAAATACAATGACAAATAATAGCAGCAATTAAATCCTCAATAAACCAGTTTACAAGTATTTTGGAGTGATGCATAATCATGAAAATAAGCTCCTATTTAGTTGATTGCTTTCACGTAAACCTGTTAATTAATCATAAGGCACTTTTAAAAGGCAACTACCTTAGATATTTTATGTATGTAATACAGAAGAGAAGGGTAGTAATATGAAATTCTCAAAATTTCACAAACAGTTTCTATGTACAGCTCAGCAACCTTTGACAAAAACAAAACAAAAACAACAACAAAAAGATCAGATACTTCTTTCACACACTTCCTCCACTGCCATCAGAACGAATCAACATTTGGAAATGCAAATAATTTATTCAAAAGAGCTGCATATAAGTTTTATGTTTCACAGAAGTGATTCTAAAGATTACTCCAGACAATTTAAAACTGAAAAAAAGAAAATAAATTTCTGGATTTAGACACAAACAACAATCACTTACTCCCATTGCAGCAATGTGCTTGCTGTAATGGCTCAACATGACAGTGCTTTAAAACCCACACTATTACCTCAGTTTTTAAAAACAAAACAAATCTCTCTCAAGCCTCAAATACCTCAAACCTCAAATACCTGTCAGTAAAATATAAATATATTTCTCAATGCAGTGCAGCTTAGCAACCATAACCTTCCCGTTCAAAGAACAGTTAATAGTACACTAAGAAAGATGGAATGTTTAGAAAAACGATGCAGTCGGCACGTTGTGATCCGGTCACTCAATAGACAGGTTTGTAGAAAATCTGTCCACCCAGCAGCCTGCGTTTCAGCTCTTTCCACAGCAGGCTGCGCTCTCTCTGGGATCCCTTCATGAAGCCACGGTTTTCTTGGGCACGACGAGACAGATAAGGAATTACCTCATTGACGGGTCCATATGGAACATACTTGTAAACTGGGAAACCTGCTTGACCTGTTTTTGGAAAAAAAAACAAAAAAAAACAGACAAAACTGTTTTCACACAAATGTTCACTGCTTCCACTATGCATGCATGGAGAGGACATGAGGATACAAGTGTTGTTTTTTTGAGTTGGCCGTTACACTAGTCACATATTGCAATCTGTATTTAATTACAGTAACATTTTCCTGACATCAGTCACAGGTGACGATCGAGTGATGTGCTCGTGTCAGACTAAAACACGTCTCTGTGCTCAGCCAAACCGATACAATGTTAGGCAACGGCTGAGGGCACTGGGAGCACATTTGCTCTGACCAAGTATGGAAAGAGCTGACATCTGCAGGGACCATGTTCCAGTGTCGGCACACGGGACTGTGACGTAAATTGCTGTGATGTCCTAACTGAATATTTGCCTTTAGCTTCCAAACTGAGTGCAACATACCTAGCGGGAAGCTGATCTGGTCACACATGCCAAGCAGCTGTCCAAAGTAAACCTTGTTCTCAGTGGGCAAAAGATCCATTTCATTCATCCTGAAAATAAACAGAAACACACAAAAGGCCTGTTAGATAATCGGTCATTGAGTGTAGTATCCCACTATTGATGTTGCAATGTTGTTCTTTAACCTCGGTTAATTGCTCTGGACAGCTTAAAAAAAAAAGAAAAAGTATATTGTACTTTTAACCATGCTGCAGCCATTACAGTAATTCATAGGGGTTAATCCTTTATGAATGAAAGCTTTGAGGTTTTAGGGTATGTTCAAACTAAGTCTGCACTTAATTAATGGGTAAACACTGAATAATCTGTTAAATTTCTATCCAGGAGTGAGACAAAACATACTTTTCAAGCGTGAACTTCACTGTATCCTCGTTGTGGGTCGCAACCATTACATTTGCTTTCCTGCTGTGCTCAATCTCCTCCAGTACATACTCCAAACACCTAGATAAACAACAAACCAAATGGTAGAGATTTGAACATTTTGAATATTTTTCTAGCTGAAGGGCACACAAACTGGACTCAGGAGCTCTGTGCTTACTTGTGATACATCCTGTTAGTGGCCTCATAGTCTGGGTTTATTGGATCTTCGTAACCAATTTCCTGGGCTCTTGCTCTCTCTTGGTACATGTAAGCTCCGCGGACGAGTTTGGCACCAAAGTACCAGCCCTCCCGTCGAGACAACTCAACATCCACAGTAACATTGTCATAGGCTTCCTAAACAGTATGAATAGTGAGAAATAAAAAAAAACATGATAGTTCATTGCAAAGTATCCAGATTCCTTAAAGCATACGTTTTCCATGTAACCATCATTTATTTGTTAACATCACATGTGGTTATCTGATGTGGTTTTAATGGATTTAGGCCAACAACACCCCCAGGCCTTTTACGAAACCCCACCCCCAAAACAATTTCAGTCAAATCAGTGAAAGCTGGTAAGATGTGTATACACTTTAAATTAGGCAAAAGTGTGTCATAATAAAAAAGGATCTAGATTTAGTTTCTGCTTCAGTCTGAAAAGAAAGACACGGTACAGGTATAAATTTAATATAACTTTCACTTTTTGAGAATATTATTCCACCCATTACAGTAAAAGGCTCAAAATCTTAGTAAAAAAGATCAGATTTTTGGTTTGTCCGAACATGAGGATCAGTAATAAACGTTTGATAGGCTTTATTGATGAATCTGTAGTCTCACCTTGAGGTAACACTGGTAAGTGTTGAAAATCACTGGCTTCTCTCTGTTGAACTTCCTCTGCATCTCCAGGGTCAGTCTGCTGATAGCTGGTTGGAAATATGTCTGCTCGGCATCCACCATCAGTCTCACCCCATTCTCCACAGCATGCTGAGACACACAGATGGTATTTCCGTATTTGTTCTTTTAAACCTACAAGCATATACTCACTTATCTACTTCTTAAAATGCAAATATGTGAAAAAAGTGGAAATTATGTCGAACCAGAACCACTTCATGGCAAACAAACATTTTACTTACTATCCTAGTGATGGGTTACACTTATCATTGGAGATATTGCACAGTACATGAAACTTAGCAAGTATATTTGGAGTTTATTTTGCTTGTACCGGGACTTGGAGTACAGTAACACTTCTACATTTTGTATGTAGTACATCCTAGCAAATCCTTACACATTATTTAAGTATCCTTACCTTAGCCAGTATGTCTACTCTCTGCAGCATTCTCTTCATCTGACTCTCCTCCTCTGCTGTAAATTTATTCAGTAAAGGCTCCAGATGGCCTGTCTACACAAGAAAACACAAAAACTTGTCTTAATTATCATTGACATTCTTCATTATGAGAAAAAAACCTAAAGAGTGACAGCAAGGCGGATAGTGCAGAAGAGCCTCTGTCTCTGTTAGTTTTCAAATTTCTTTTCCAAGCTTTTTTAAGTTACTTTACATCATATGTATTAAATTAAACTTGACACGGAGATTTTTTTTATTCACAAAAAACAACCTTTGTGTTGCAGTAAGATGACTTTAAACTACACTTATTCCAACTGGTTCCCACAAAGTGATAAGAAACTTGAAGGTCAATCTTGTAAAGATTATAATTTAATCAGACTCTGTTTCACTTATGAACAAATAAACATTTTGAAGAATATTTTAAGGATTCCTCTGCATAGTATATGTTACACTTCAAGCTGTGTCAATAACCAGTCACCAGCTCTTCCCTTGTCAGAGTTTAGCCTCACCTTTTATGATGACTCACCTCGAGATTTGGCACCATCAGTAGGTTGGACATTTTTGTTGTGTCATTTATCAAGCTGTTCCAGTCCAGCAGATCAATTGTTCTGGAAATAAAGTAAATATGGAAAAAAAAATTTGATTAATTATGGAAAATGGGGTGTATTACAAGAGCTGATGTTTAAACCTTTTAAATACATACTTTTAGGTTATCTTACATGCAGTCTAATCCTTTTCTACCAAATGCAGCTGCATTGTGTTCTGGTTTTAACACGGTTTGATTCAGAAAGCCATGAAGCTTTATTTCAAACTGTGAGCATTTCAGAAGCAAAGTATACTAGGGCTGTGACGGTTAGACAACATTGTTGACAAAAATAATAAAATAATAAAAACAGCTGTCAACAAATTCAATTGTTGAATATTGTCAGAAAAAAAGAAAAAAAAATAGAATGAGCCATCTCTCTCATTTCTTATCTCTGATGAGAGTTGCACAGTGACAAGTAAACACTGTGGCAACTGAAGACTTCAAAAATGTATTAAAAGATGTATTTTTGAATTTCACTCAAAAGGTGTTCATGTTTCTTGTCTTTTATTTTTAATGAGCACACTATTTAAACAAAATCATGTAAAAAAATCAAATCTGAAAGTGAAATAAATGCCATTTCATAATTATGAGATTCATAATCCGATTAGTCGACTAATCATTTCAATAGTTGATGGCTAATCGACAACCGGAATAGTTGTTAGTTGCAACCCTAAAGTCTGCCCTACTGTATATGTCAAGGGAAAAAAAATCCCATTTTTGCTGTATTTAGTAACTAAGCTATTCCCAGAAAAAAAAAAAAATCAGATCTTCTAACCTAATATTACAAATTAATGGATGTAATAATGGGGTATAGGAGTGAGAAATTTCAGATTACTTTTATTTTGAAAAGCGACTGCATTTTCAGTAGTGTGTTGTATGTCTGACTTCCAAACTGGAACATCTAGCCTGTGCTGGTTTGAACAGCTTCTACCAAATATAGATCAACCATGTATTTTTAGTGTACTAAGAAACTAAGCCAGATCACCTTGCAACCACATGTGGTAAAATCAGGAGTAAAGAGGGTGACAGCTAAAACTCAGGTCCCACAGGGTGAACTGCGGTAACACAACAGTCAACTGTGGCCATTCTAGTCAATGAGAGCACACTCAGAAAACACTATGGAGTGGTTTAGAAGCCTGAATCGATGGTTAAGAAGATGTGTCCGGTTTATTTTGGCAAGTGGATCAGACAACTGACACACAGTAGTTCGAGCTGGCTGACATGAGAACAGAATACAAACTAGGACTTGGAAGCTCTCCAGTAACAGGAAAAAAAAAACAAAAAAAAAACAAAAACGCTGAAAAACCAGACCACAGACCTTCCACTCCCTTTAGGACTGATGCATTAGAGGAAAGACCTTTTGATATTTCAGCAGTAGATTATTGTCATACCCTGACAAACCCAGCTTCTCTCCTGTAAACCAGTTCTCGATGTCATCCTTGGCTCCAACTCCCAGTTGAGCCAAATTTTCCTGCAATGACAACATTTAAAGTTGTTAAGGTAGAAGAACAAATCAAAAGATGTGACATAATCCAAAAAGCCCTTAGACTACTTTTAAAGCAAAAAAAAAAAAAAAAGAGAGGGATTTATGATCGGTCAGATTTATGTGGGAAATCAAGACCCACAAGAAATACTAGGAGAATTGTAGAGGGCCAGACCAGTATAATACACACTGAAATTTGTCCTCTGCTTTTAACCCATTACTGGTTACACTAGTTTCTGGGGAGCAGTGGGGGTTAAGGGCCTTGCTCAGGGGCCCATGGTGGCTCACCCAGGGGACTGAACCTTATCTTCCCCACCCAACCTCACCTGTATAACCACTAGACTACCACTCCACCAGTAAACCTTAACCAGTAACATCAGTGACATCAGGGACATGATGTCATCAGGAACGTGATGTTGTCAGGAACATGATGTCGTCCGGAATGTGATGTCATACCTGCCACATTTGGACTCTTCTTACTTTAGGCTCTCCATTGGATTTATGTCTTCCAAATTTTGGAATCTGATGTGGTAACGATAATGTTTTATAACTGGGGCTTGTGAAATAATGCCACAGTGAAAAATTTCTCCTTTCTAGATATTCTGGTTCTTTTCGTGGCAGTTGCTTATGTAATTTATTGCCATTAAATATTTTTCTTTTAAAGGTTAGGTTCCATGATAATTTCAACACTTTTTGTCATGAATGCCTCCCACAGTCCATGGGATAGGCTCCAGCAGACCCCCATGACCCAGAAATGGATTCAACGGGTCTAGACAATGGATGGATGGATATACCATAGACCTTTTTGTCATTTTCAGTGAATATCTTACATTATCTGCTTGCAAAATGCACTAAAAACTACACAGGTCTCACTTCATAAACTGAAAAAAAAAACAACAAACAAACAAAAAAAGTATGGTAAATCTTAAAAATTCAAAAGATGTGGCACAATCCAGAAAGCCCTTATACTACTTTTAAAGTTAAAAGAAAAGTTGAATTTTGATTGATCAGACTGGGGTTAAATTCTCAAAATCAAATAAAGACTTGAAGTCAGCAGTTTTGCATGAACTTGTATGAGCATGAATTAAACTGAGGGCTTGACATACCTTGAGCTGCTCCAATTCCAGCTTTTGTTCCAAAACGCTCATTTCAGATTTTCCCTGCTGTGCTGCAAGGAAGTTAAAGAATCGTCTCCATTTAACGAGGACCTCTGAAAACTGGAGCTGTATGAACACAGAATAGTATGTTTCATATCTTGGAGTTATCACAAGAACAGTTACCAATAGTTCAATACAATTTGTATATTAATATAAATCTTTACTATTAGTTAATGATCGAGGATGCCATCTTACAAGGAAATGTGGGCGTCCCAGCGCAGTCATTTTTATGGCAGAAAATCCATCATAAGAAGCACCACCTGAAATTTGATATCAAAAATGTTGTGTGAGGCCAAAAAATATATATATATATATTTTTTTTAAGTAAACTATGTCACTCTTTAATTACCTGTCTACTTGGTTATAAGATGTTCTTGTGTGTTTTTACCTGCATTATAATTCTAATCACTCTCAATTTTTTTAAAAGGTATACTCCAACATTTTGGGTATTCTCTTGTTTGCTGTCAACACCAGTTTGATGACAGGTTCTGTACTTTTCTCTTCTTTGTGCATACAATATCCCATCTGGTGAAATGTTCTTATTTACATGTTGTCACTTATACATTTACCTCGTGTAAAAATAACTGTAAAATAAGATGCAATAATCTCGTAAACAAACATAAGGAACTATATCTGGGCAGTGATTCCCTGCAGGAGCACCACTGTTATCCGTGATCAGAGTTTAATATGCAGTAGAGATTAACAAACTCAGTGAATCATGGACGATGACAGCTATTGTAATCACTTACTTCATTAGGTGTGCTTACTGTAAGGAATTTTTCCCACTATATTTTATCACACCAAGGTGTGGGAGGAATTATTTATTTAAATTCTTCCATGGTTGACAGAGTTTGGGAGCCGTTTCCTTCACCAGATACAGTATGTAAAACCTTGCATTTGATGATATCAGTGGTCAGCCTGGTCCCATTTACAGCAGCAAAGATATTCAGTTTCTGTTGTTGTTGGGGCAGGTGAGCCCTGACATTTACACCACATGGCTGAAACTATCTTTCATCTGTGGCTTGTGATTCTACAGATGTTCATGCAAATCACATTTCTCTTTTTTTTTTTTACTGTACATCTAAGAACAAAGGTTTCACAAGTCACCAAATGTGTTTTTTTTTCTTTACCATTCTTTATCATCTAATGAATTATTTAATTCAAGTTTAAAAAAGAATCAGATGTATGAATTCAAAGCTAACTTCAGTATCAAGGTTCAAATGGCAAGTTTGCAAAAGGCCAATTCTAAAGGAAATTGAAGGCCTTTGCTGCACCAAATGGTACCAGGTGCTGCCCTCAGTGGAAAGGTTTCACATACCTGGAGAGGAAGACAGTTCACAAACTCTGTCTTCAAAACTAGGACACAACACACTGCAGGCCATCAATGCACCCAGGTAGTAATGCTTGACTAAAATACTTTCTTCCTTCTCAGCTCAACCAATCAGAAGCTTGCTGGATCTCATCTTACAAAGTTGATTCTACACAAGGCAAATGTACAAAACGCCACATGTAAAATATGGGCAATAGTAATGAGGGGCTGCCCTGTTCTTTTTATGGGGTGTCTATAATAAGAACATTTGGAGTTATTAGGAAGTTTATTCCATCACTAAGACTGGGTGCATTAATCTACTTCCAGCAACTATTCTTAGCTATGCTCGTGAGGGCTTTTTTTTTTTTAGATGAAGTTATTGAATACGCACCGAAGACCTCTTATCAAACTCTAAGGTGGACAGCAGACTAACAAATTCCCAAAATGTTGGGGAATCCCCTGGAATTTTTCCATGGAAAACCCATTACCAGAAGCTTTAATGCAGTTTATGAATGTCTCCATTTGCTTGTCACATTTGGCCTCATCTGCATAGAAGTAGGTGCGAGCACTGATGACTCCTCCCCGCCTGTCCCCAAACTGACGATGGGCCTTGTACTTCTTCTCACGATGATCAGTACCTGAAGAGAAAATATGAGCTGGAGCTGCTTGTTGCTACAAAATGTAAACCTTAAGCTCTTTGCACATTTAACAAAATTATTTTATATCTTGAATGATTAATAATTAGGACCTTACATCACCTGAATTATTTCCATCCTTTTTTTTTATTATTTAGAAAGTTTGGATTCGTTGAGATGACATTTAAAGCTGTCCTTAAATCAATCATGAAGATATAAATACTTGTGAACGATATTGTGGTTCCACTACCAATATTCTTAATAAAAATGTCAGAAAGAGTGATTTTTAAAATATATAATAAGAGTGCCAATCACAAGTATCCTAGAATGGTTTTTATGGACATCAGCCTCTTCACACAATCCAAGCTTTATCTGACACTTCATATCCCCTGAGATCCAGCTAAAAGCAGTTTATTCCAGTCCTGGCAATGTGGCTACATGGCGTCACAGCCCCCCACCGCAGCAAAGACGTGCGCTCCAATGAGGCATTTCTGATGCAACTGAACTCCAGACCAAACCAGCCTGACATTTTACCAGATGACTACACACCAGCTCTTCCCTCAGTAAATCATATAGAAACTGAGAACTTGGACGACAGGAACCAAGTAAATGATCAAATTCATTCAATTTCAGTTCAGTTATACATTATTAACCCCCTGGGTAATTATAGATGAATATGTCATTAAACTGATATATTTGCATGTTAAAAACATACCTGGACTTTCTCTCTCTGCCTCAGAAACACAGGAACTGAAAGAAGAAGGGGTTGGCATCAGAAAGTAACAGTATAAATGCATCCAACTTAAACATCATTTAATACAAACATAGCAAACAATAATTAATCAGTTTTGTAACATCTGGCGTTCTTTTATTGCTTCAGATATCACTGTAAAGCATCCATTAAGATAGGGAGATCTACAAATTTTTTCTTAAAAAACAGAAGTTGCATGATGAGGAAGAGAATATTTTTCTATTTCAGCTAGTTTTACCAAGACTTTCTTTGTCTTTAATTCAATTTTTATGGTGGCCTCTCTTTCTAACCGTGTTTCAGTGAGGCATAGACCAGGGAACAAATTCAAGGACGCAAAAAGAAAAAAAAGAAAAAAAGTACTAAGAAAATGACTCATCAAACGTCTTTATTTCAAACATGCAGCTCAGTCCTCTGTGTGTATGTTTATGGTTCGTATTAACATTGTGCAACACTTCCCACTGTGTGTCATATGAAAAGTATCCAGCAGGCAGTGTGGGCTTTTTTTTTTCTTTCCTTCTGTGCTCAACCAATCAGAGAAGAGGGGTATATCCCAGCTGGCCAATGGAGAACAAGGTGTGCTCTATTTCAGAAAAACACACACACACACTCACTTTGGATTATGGCCCATTTATGGTGAAAAAAAATAGTAGGATTTACAGTACTCAGGTGACTCAAATTGGAAGCACAACGGAAGCCATATCTGAAGTGATAAGAGCAAACTGATAACACAAACCTCAGAATACTTTAGTTATAAATCTAAATAAAGGACACAAACATATACTACAGAGTACTGAACTTTAATGATCAAACCCAAAGTTTTTTTAAAACCTTATTTCCATTCTCAGTGTTATATTTAAAGAACAATATATATTTTGTTTTGTTTTTTTGTTTTTTTGTTTTGGGGGGGGAGGGGGGGGGGGATTTTCTAGCACATTTCATAGACATGCTTAGTTAACCTGCTACCTTAGTGGAGCCAGACGTACTCTAACGTGAACTCAACAATCACAGAGTCCACTGACATTAAAAAAAAACAAACAAAAAAAAGTTTGCCCTTTAAACTCGTCACCAAAGCCGATCATCATCATGATTCACATATTTATTGGAATAAGTTTTATGTCAGATGTCCTTCCTGATTCAACCCTCCCTATTTATCTGGGCTTGGGACAGACTGGGGCGATGGGAGTTCAGTGTCCTGCACAGAGACTACTATTGTTTACAGTGTAGTAATGATGTTGATGCAATCCACCATTCAATAACTCACTGTGATGGAACTGAGACTGGACAGACATCTGTTTGCAAATCTTGACATTTTTATGATAATGGAAATGCCATAAAAGCAGTACCATAAAAAGTCAATTCATTATTGTTTTTTTAAATAAACAAAAAAACTACACTCTTTCCAGCATGTTCATTTACTAGTAGAAGGGTCTTGTGGGGAGTCTCACTTTAAGTGACCCTATGAATTCCTTTTTTTCCACCATTAAAAATATAATTTCCTTTTAGCTGGATGGCTGTGGTGCATTAAGACTCTCATACTGTGCTTGGCAAAACAAATAAGCCTCAGCTGGCTTTTATGAATTTAGTGTGTTACATAACATCTGAGCAAACAAGCATATGGCACACATTAAATACTTCAATATTCCAGGCACTGATGCCCTGTGTTTGTCCTGTCATGCCACAATGAACAAACCTTAGTGGAAAAAGAGAGATTGTAGATAGACCACTAATCTCAGGCAAATGTAGTCATTACTTACTCCATTTCCTTCTTCTCTGCCTCTTCCTGTGTCAAGTCTTCTTCAACGCTGTAGTCCAAAACTGCCCCCACACCAAACGTCTGATTCTTATGGATCAAAGGTTTGATGGAGTTGTGGTCTTCACCTGCCACAAACTGACCATAGAAGGTCATTTTCATCAGCTTCTCAAACAGGTGCTGACCAAGCAGCTTCCTACTCAGCTCCACCAACTAGAAAAAAAAAGATAAATAGTGTGAGAAAATCATTATATCTTGGTAGTTTTTTTTAAAGACTATTCAGAGAGTGTTACATAAATATCATGGGTTAATGTCTGAACGAAAATGAACTCACCTCTTTGTTTTTCTCAACAAGCACATCAATAGAGCAAAGCTTGAAGACGAGAAGGCTTCGGAGGAGTTCAATGTTACCCATGCTTTTGTAGGCTTCCTGGGTATTGTCGAAGTCGATGTGAATTTTTTCTAATTGCGCGTTTTTGACCCCTTTGGTCTGGCTGATGAGCTCGACCGGTACAGCCTCCACCACGGCGCACGGCTCCATCTGCTGCTCCTTCTCTTCCTGGCTCTTGGGAGATGCAACCGTCGACCGACATCTTGCAGGTGAAATGCGAATGGTCTTGAAACTGCCCGAGTTCGTCCGTACGAGAGATGCTGCGAACTTTGTGTACGACATGGCTTCCTTTTCCCGTCCTCTCCGGCAACAGCTAAGACCGAGGACCGTCTACTCTTTTAACTGAGAGGTTGGAGGGATGTTGTGCAACGACGGAGCGCGTCTCAGGGGCGGTACCTCATGTTCGGGCACGTGCTACTTCTGCCTGGTTCTTCTTGTTCTTTGAAATAAATAAATAAATAAAGTTAGAAAGTAATTAATTGTGCCGATACGTAAATAAGGTTAGCTGGGAAGTAGAAAGAAAAGGAGAATATTCTAGAAGGTCGTTTTTTTTTCTTCTCCCTTTTGTGGGAGTGTGAGGGGGGTAAATTTAGAGCGATTGATGGCGGTAGTAGGTTGTCTCTGCGATGCCCTGTGATGGTGAACTAGGCGACCTCTGCTGTACAAATTCTCCTCCTCCCATGTGGTTGCACCCAAAGTGTGCAGCCTAATTTACTCTATCGGTGTAAAACTGAGATAAGCATCAACCGCCCTCTCATCCCACCCAGCCTCCACAGTGTCGAAAAATAAAGTACTTAAAAAAAAAAGTAAGAACGGGTAAGCCTTAATCTATCAATCCTATTCATTCATCTCGTTAATACGTATAAAGGCATGTACTGGGTTGTTGTGGGCTGTTCTGCAAACAGTTTCAGGAAGTTTCATTCATGCATTAGTTCATTCATTCATTAAAAATGAATGAATGAAATTTCCTGAAATTGCAGACTTGAATGATCCAACATTCATTCATTCATTCATTTTTAATGAATGAATGTTGGAGTGTTGGATCATTCAAGTCAGCAAACAGTTTCAGTCATTCGTTAATTCATTCATTTTCTTGTGCGTATCAGTTTACAGACTTTTCTTAAAATTCACTCCTGTACACTCGGTAGGATGTGTTTTCAAATTTCGGGTTCTCAGTGATCAATATTTTAAGATGTTTCTGTATGGTACAAAAGTGATACGAGAATGTTAAAAATGAAAACCTTTGCATCAAATGCTATTAAAATTGTAAACTGCAGAATGAGTAAAAAAAACAAAAAAAACAAAAAACGACTCTACTAAGCCATGCAAGGGAAATAAAGCATAATATGTGCCATTTTAGTCTTTGAATTGAAACTTTTTGTTTAGTAGCTCAACCTCAAAAGTTTAAGGTTATAGATAATAATTTAAAAAAAAGTTGCAAGTGGATCACCCATTTCCTCCCAGAGTAGAGTATTCCTCTGGCAACTGTTAAACTTTTAAAATTCTACTTCTGCAATAACTCATTTAGACCATAAACAATGTTTTCAAGCTGTCTGACTATTTGTCCATTCAGTTATCATGAATGGGATTTGGATTGGGAGAATTTTTTCAAATTTGACACAAGTTGTACTTAAGGATAACCGGATTTGATGGCCGAGGTCACTGTGACTATGCACGGCACTCTTTTGTGCTTTTATCATATTGAGACTACACATCTTTGAGAGTGTGCAGAGATGGTATTGCGTTGCCTACACATTTGCTATTTTCAGTAACTCCAGTGAAGAAAAACCGTCTATCACCCAAGCTCCAAAGGACGCTCCAAAGGATGCTTGATGAATCTGAGCAATTGTGCTGACAACATCTCAAGGTAGATGTACTCCTAATAGTACTGTTTTTTGGAAAAAGTCTTTGCAATGTTGGGAAAGAAAAAAAAACGTTTTTTCAGATAAGATTTTAAAAGAAGTCAATCTGCTGAAAAGCCTGCCCTTGTGTAGTATTCACCACAATGGCAGTGATCTGAAACACAGCTACCCACCGCGTTTTCAAGAAGCGAAAGTGTGTTGTTCGTCTACCCAGGTAGGTACAGAGCGATAGAGAAAACATCCGCTTTAAGGTTCTGGGCTGATACTACGGGAGGCAGCAACGAGCTTCTCCTGATTGTTGCCTACCGGAAATTGGGAGTAGAAGAAGAAGCTAACCGCTTGGTTGCTTACACGGAAGCAGCACGGTGTGCAAACCTGGTAGCATTAAATCCACAACAAAAACGAAATAATTTGCTTATAAAGGTAATCGCACGCTTTTAATAATTTATGTTTTGTATTTTTACGCGAAATTATCACACGTTTCACATTCCTGCTTTGATAGAAAAGTTGGTGCATTATGACCGCACCAGAAGCTTTTTAGCCGATTAGCCGACCTCAAGTTTATCAACAAAGACACGATTCTGCTAAAGAAATTACTGCTGTGGCATGAACCTCGTGCTTACTTGCATGCTAAAGCATAGATGTTAATTTTCAAAATCTTATTTTTGAACTGAAATTGCGTGGTTGATTTCTAAGTGCGTGTTAAACACGTTTTTAATGCACGCTAGAACCTCGTTTGCTAACAATAGCTAAGCGGCCGCAGAGCACATTAGCAATAGCTAGTTTTAGCATTCGGCGAAATACTGATATGTGCCTGTTATGGAAAAAATTTAAATCGATATTCTTGAGAATTTAAGGTTAAGCATTGAAATGTTCTTATTTGGCTGTACTGGAGCAAACAGGAGGCGTTAGTACACCCACTATTCGACTGTACCGGAAAAACCATTATTATATATTTTTAACTAAAAAGATTTAATATTACTTTTCTGTTTATTTTTATTTGTATTTTTTTTCGTGTTTTTTGAGCTAAAATTAGTTGTCATTGTCTATATTTATTCTATCTAATGCAGTAATTTTTATTTTAAATGGGATTGCATTAATCACTGCAATTCATTATTGTGACTGTTTAAATTAAAGCTGTTGAATATTGATTGCTTTGTGTTTTAAAGCTTTCAGACTTGGATCCAGAGTCCTGTGCCATTTTCTTTTTAAAACTCACCATTTGCTACTACTACTATCAAGGCTGCATCCCATGGTTTATAGATTTGTTTCTGTCTAAAGTTAAGGAATTGGCTGTGGATGGACTTAAGTTTTGGGACTAGGAATAGGATAAGGACCACTTCCACTGCTATTTGTGAAAGCAAGAGGTGATCTTAAAGTCTGCAGGTGCCCCCCATTCTGTGTCAGCAGAGCCACTCCTCAACCAACATGTCTGACGGCCGTATCTATGTGGGAAATCTTCCAATGGATGTCCAGGAGAGAGACATTGAGGATCTCTTCTTCAAATATGGAAAAATTCGTGAAATTGAATTGAAGAATAATAGAGGCACCATCCCTTTTGCATTCATCCGATTTGAAGACCCACGGTGAGTTTTTGGAAAGGTCTTTGGGAAGTCGAATCACACTCCCGTATCAGGACACCTAAATTTTGTGGTATATCATCTCCAGTGGCCACCAGCAGGGGATGGATGGAGACATCATGTCCAACCTCTGTCCCCTAGGTGTACTTTGGTAAGGAGGTTTTTGCTCTCTTCTCTTAGGGATGCAGATGATGCTGTCTATGGAAGGAATGGATATGGATATGGGAACTCTAAACTTCGTGTGGAGTATCCCCGATCCACTGCTGGTAAGCCTGGTCCCATGGGAGGAGGTGGAGCACCAAGAGGAAGGTTTGGACCCCCAACTAGAAGATCTGAATTCCGGGTCATAGTGACTGGTAGGTCAATCCCATGAGTTGTAGGCAGGTAGTAGTAATCTCTCTATCGGTGCAACCCGGAAGCCAAGTGGAGAGGTAGGAGCATAGGAGTCATAGGCAAATGTGTCCCTCTATCTCTTGGCGGACTGGAGGACCAGGAACTAGTAGGACATCATGAGTCTTAGACAGAAATGTTTCTCTCTCTCTCTTTCTCTCTCATGGTGGATTGGAGGACAAGGGAAGTAGTCATGGACATCTTGAGTGTCATAGGCAGATACATTTCTCTCATGGCGGACTGGAAGACAAAGGGACTAGTAAAGGATGTCTTAAATCATAGGCAGATGTGGTTCTCCCTCGCTCTCATGGTGGACTGGAGGACAAAGAACTAGTAGATGGACATCATGAGTCATAGGCAAATATGTTTCTCTCTCTCTCATGGCGGACTGGAGGACAAGGGAACTAGTCAAGGACATCGTGAGTCTTAGGCAGAAATGTTCGTCTCTCATGGCGGACTGGAATACAAGGGGACTAGTAAAGGACATCTTAAATCGTAGGCAGATGTGGTTCTCGCTCTTCCTCATGGTGGACTGGAGGACAAGGAACTAGTAGATGGACGTCATGAGTCTTAGGCAGATATGTTTCTCTCTCTCATGGCGGACTGGAGGACAAAGGAACTAGTCAAGAACATCTTGAGTCTTAGGCAGATATGTTTCTCTTATGGAGGACTGAAGGTCAAGGGGACTGAGTGGATGAGGTCAAGCCTGCTTCTCAGGTCATGAAAAACAGAAACCAGTCATGTTGGCTGAATAATCTCAAACCCCGGCTATAGCGACTGGTAGGTGTAATTTTATCAATGTCCATCATTGCTTGTTGTGTGATACATTTAATTTTTATACATCCCTTGTAACTGAACTGCATATTGAACACCACACTTATAAAATGAGAGATTTAAGTATGCATCCTTAATTATCGGGATTATTATGGGATTATTACAAATCAAACATTGATATATAAGTTGCAATGTATTTACAGAATTCTTTATCAGTATGGTTTTTCTTGACTTTCAAAGGCTGTCCCATATTAGTTAGACAAATGGATTGTAACAAAAATAAATGACATTTTTGTGTTGATGGTTAAAATTTTTATTCATTTGAGGATTTCTAATTCTGGGTTCATTAAAGTTTTAGCAATAAGTAACTTTACAGGAGGAACACTGTGAATGACTAAAGATGCTGCACGTTACTTATCTGTTAAGTAAACCAAAAGTCATAGTTTGTCTTTTCCTACTATAGGGCTTCCCCCAACTGGAAGCTGGCAGGATCTGAAGGATCACATGCGAGAAGCGGGAGATGTTTGTTTTGCAGATGTGCAGCGAGATGGAGAAGGCGTGGTGGAATTCCTCCGCAGGGAGGACATGGAGTACGCACTGCGCAGATTGGATCGGACCGAGTTTCGTTCACATCAAGTGAGCACCAGTGATTATGTGATTATAGTTGTTCGATATATTTAAGACTGTGAAAATAACAAATGTTTTGCCCCCCTCTCACTTTCCATTTGCAGGGCGAGACCTCTTACATCCGTGTCTTTGAGGAGAGAGGTGGTTCCAACTGGGGCCAGTCACGCTCTCGTTCCAGATCCAGAGGTCGCTATTCTCCGCCTTTCTTTAACAGAGGGTCTCCCCCTCCTCGCTACCAGTCACCTCCACGCCATACTATGTCACGGCATAGCCCACCTCCCAGGAGGCACCCTCCACAGCATAGCCCACCGCCACGTCATTACCGATAAAAAGGCTCATGATACAAAACAGAGGAGTTGGAAGAAATATTTTGTAATTCTGCATTTTATCTTTTTTGTTTTTCTTTCTTTCAGTCCTTAGGCCTCCTTGTCCTTTCATGGTCATTTGTTGTTGTGTACATTCCATGGTTGGGAACCCCTGAACAGCCTGCTCCCACAGCCTTAAAGATTTCTAATTTTTTTTTCTTTTTTTTTTTTTAATTTTACTGTTATAATTTTGACTTAAGTCACTCTGTAACATGTTTAAGATTTTTTTTTTTTTTTTTTTTTTTAATAAAGAAATCTTTGGTTGTGGACATCAACTTTAACAGAAACCAGCACATCAATGAAACATATTGTCAAAAATAAATAATACAATTCTGCAGCAAAGAGGCTGAATGTCATAATGTCTCCCTGACAACATTTTATATTTCTGTAACTGAGTATTTGCCAGTCTAAGAACCTGTGAAACTAGCCATCAGTGTAATATCAGTGAGTCTTTTTACTGAGCCTTGTGCTTTCCCCCTTAATGTGTGGACATTACTTCAAGGTGGCCTGAAGGTGGAATATAATTTGTATGCATATAATGTTCAATTTTCTTTACCAATAAAATGCTAAATTTTAGCAACTGCCTTATTTTTAATTTTATTAAAGTAAAAACTGTCTCATGCTCAGGAGACAGCAGCTATTGAATTAACGTGTATACATTTACAGATGTCTACCTTTACACATGCTGATGTATATGATATCTTAAAGGGAATGTAAAACATAATTGGAGGTAACAAAAAGTTAAAATTGGCTTGTAGTTTGTATGGGTATGGTGTTTTGTATGGGTATGGTGTTTTCAAGGTGGACATGTTGATTGAATGGGAAAAGCCCAGATGTTCCTTATCTTTGCTTTAGAAGTAACCACATTTCATTTAGTGTCTAAGTAAAACACAGTTTGGACCAAAACACCCATTGATAAGCTTTTATGTACACCTGTGAATTGCTAGAACTGTAATTTTAAATCGTTTTATATTTTAAAATTGATGTTTTGACAATCCAATAAATAATGTGATTGTATATAGAACTAAAATGGATCCCATTCAACCTTTATTTAAGAAAGCATAGTGTGATTGAAATAAATATTCCTAGTCATTTTTATACCACTACGAATGCTATTCTGTATTAACTAAGTATAGTCATTTGTTGTATTATTGTTGGACCTCAGTAGTTTTATTTGTCTGCCGGAATCTCATAACTAGACTTAATTTTATCTCTCACTTGTGAATGAAGATTTTTACTTTAAATTCCTCAGGAATAAAACAAAAAAAAAACAACAGTATAAACCTTATCTTCCATAGCATTACTGGATGTAACTATATTCACACAAAAACATTGTTCATAAAAAAAAACACGCAACACGGTATGCAAAATATAAGATTTTTTAATACACAATAAATTAATTATACTCAGTGACCATTTTAGAAGACAGAAAAAAATATATTTCCATCAGTATAATTTCATCTTTTCATTATAATCATAATCCCATATACAGACATAGTATTGCATTTATTAAATATGTACTAGCTTATCTTTGTACAAGAATTCTGCTTCATTTAATCACATTGTAGACACGTTATATATATATTTATCTTCTGACAACAAACAGCAATACACAAACAGCAATACTCAGGCATGTTTTAGGTTGTATGGAGACACATTAGCGGTGATATCAAAACACTTGAACGTAAGCCACAGTGAAACGAACATGGGTGCGTTTCAGATATTTTTAGGGGCACAGATCAAATCTAAAGTCTGAACACATCTGACCTCTTCTGGCATATCACCTTGCTTTTTGGTTATCTGTAGAGATTATAAAATATCCACTCTGAACTCCATCCCCAACATAAAAGAATCATTCAAGTTGCCTAATATTTTGACTTCGACGTCTGGAAAGCATTACACACCATTTCTAAGTCATTTTTCATAATTTAAAGATAAATAAATAAAATTCTTTCCAATTGTACTCATTCAGATTAGCAGCAGAGAATCCTGTGTTATATATGTCACAATTTGCTCTTAAAAACATTATTATCAACATGGCTGTATACTTTCAGGCCACCACTGAGCTATTCTTTTTTTTTTTTTTCCATTACTGTGGTTACTTCTTCTTAGAAGATGAAATCAAAACAATTTCAGCAGCATTGAAGTACATCCCAATGAAAGAAAGCTCTTGAGTGAAAATTTAATTGTTCACTCAAACTAGAAAGTGTGAAGAAGTTTATCTGGTGACTCAAAGAGAAACCAAGGAGCCCGAGGTCAAACAGAGTTTTCTGTTCCTTCAAATAATTAAACGAATGTTAGAAGAACAAATGAACGATGCTGTTTGGGCACAAACTGCTTCTTCAGCATACAAAATCCAATACATTTGATTAAAAAATGATCAAAAGTGAAAGAAATACACCCTTCACATCATTTAAGAAGCTAAAGCAGTGAAAAAGTAACGGTTTCAGCAGATATGAACAAAAGAATATTGATGCGAAAATAAAGGGAAACAGAAAAAACTGACAGCTTTGTTGCTAAAGGGAGGAAAATCAGGGTGTGTTACAGAGAAGGCAACTGTGACTAGAAGAGCTAGACAGTGGCAAATGTCTTCAACTGATCTAGTGGAGAAAGTGAAAGAGGGAAGTGCAGAGTGTGACGGAAGCACATTGCTGTCACTGCATAAAACAGCTGTCACAACGGCTCGCACAACGCTGCTAGGAAGCAGAATCTGTTGTCAGGCCTGTACTCTGCTTGTTTGATTTTATGAGAATCAACAGCTGCGTTCAGCCTGCAGTAACCATCTGAACAAACCTATACCAGACAGGCACTGGTCTGTACGCAAATAAAAGCTAACATCGCAGTCAGAGGATGGACTTCAGCAGGGTAAATCACACCTCCGGAAGAAGCAAAGCATGTGCACTCACGCCGGTCTGCACAGAGTTTAGGTCCACGTATCCTGCAAAGTCGTGTGCTGCAGAGGTGCACACGCAAAGACGGCCGTCAAATGTCAGAAAAGTCAAAAAGTGACCCTCAAAATGGCTACTGAGATTCAAGCTTGTGAGCATACACAATTTAGACACAATCCACTGCAGCACTGACAAACCCTGAAATGATCATCTGATGCTCTAATGATTAGAAAACCAAATCGTCTAATGATGTCACGTACTGTTACTGAAAAATATAAGAATATCAAAATATCACAAGATGTTTAACTGTGGCAGCTACAATTCCAGCTAAATAAGAACAATACTGAAAATATCTTCAAGTGTGTCACAAGATGTGTAAATTAAGTAAATCAATCAGGTAGTATAGAAACAGTGAAGAATTTGGTTGTTGCATCCCTGAAACAACGGCTAGATTTAAGGCAAAATAAATAACATCCTGAAGCAGTTTCAACAAGGGTACATTCACTGGGTGAACAATAACACTTCAAAAATGATTTAACTGGTAATACTTGCATCTCCTGAATAGAAAGAACAAATGGAGAGATATTTTTTTATATAACCATTTTTTAAAATCATGACAGCTTTAATGACTGGTTATGAGTCCACCACTTGCTAAACACTGCTTTCATTAACAGCAACCACTCTTCTTGGAATATGTGACTATCATGTGGTTTTGTCATTATCTCTGAAAAGATTTAGCACAAAGAGTCATGGGATCATGGAATGTAGCATTATCCATCACTTGTTTTCGATGAGAGTCTGCACTTTGAGGACCAAGTCTCGGGCCATCATCAACACTTGTGGGACTTCGTGTCGCTCTGCCATTTCTGAGGAGAGAGGTTAGAAATGAGTTTGACTTGAGAGGCCCAACATGCTTAAGGATGCTGAAAATATTCACCAATATTTGTAACAGTCCTCTCACTTGAAAATTGTTGCTATTATTTTTAAATGATGGTACAGCCTCTTAAAGAGCCCCGATGACACGAGTTTACATAGTTTAATTAGTTGCATAATTTTATTCTGGAGTTTTATTAGAAGAGGATTAAGTATTTTTATGCAAAAAGAAAGGAAGACAAACGTGTTCTCACCATTCAGAAAGTGTTGTTATTTACACTATTGTCGAGGCTTGTCTGAAGAATCAGGCTAATAGTAACCCAGAACAACAAATGTGTTTAACTGCATCATCGTTTCTAAATGTTTTAGGTTTGGTCTTTTCATATTCATAGTCTGTTTTATTCAGTTCTGTTCATCCCCAAAGGGAAATCATATTGCTGAAGTGAACGGAAAAAAAAATCTATTTTCAAGGGTTGAAGGGTTGAGTGGTTTGGTCAGTAGGCGTAAATGTAACCAGAGCTAAATCATAATCATAATCGTTTTGGTAAACACTGAAAACATACATTTTTCAAACCATTATCCAGTGACTTTTGAAGCATTTTGCATGTTTTGAGCTGAACATAAAATGTTCAAAATTTCCCAGTAAACTTAGAATGCATGACAAATAACATCGCAGAATAAATTAAAATAATTCAGGTTCATCTGTTTAAATACCCTCAAACATTTTTGGCTAGAAACACCTGCATTACCTTAATATTACTTTCATAAACACACATAAAGACACAATATGTGGCAAAATGGTAGTTTTTACTTTATCGTTTTTGTGATCATTTGGAAGGAAAATTAAAAATCAAAATTAAAATCTGATTAACTGCACAAACGTTTCACATTTTAAAATGTAACCAAATACTGTGGATGTATCCTTACTCTTTGAGTAGGTTTTTAATGCACCCTTACAATCGAATTACAGCTCGAGTAGAACATCCAACTGGACTACGGTTCTTGTCTCAGTAAACAAGCATGAGGGTAATCGATTTCCACTGGAGATTTACTGTCTGACTCCACTACAACAGATAGTGATTTTTTTTCCACTTGGCCTGTTGCGTCACACACTAAAACAAGTGTCAAACTATTTGGCTAGAAGCAAGCGGTTTAGTCAAACTGCTTATTGCTCATCGTGATTCAAATGAGAAGATAACCATCTGCTTGTCCTCAAATCTGTTAATGGCTCTTTCATTTGAATCAGGTGTGTTGGAGCAGGGCAACGGTTTTCCTCGTAGGGCGATATTCCCACAGCCAAAGTGAGCATGCCTCAACATTTTCATTAAAACATGAGCTCAGTTTACCAGTTGATTTTATCTTCCTCTTTTCCTTTTGAAGTTTACTGTTAGAATGCGGTTTGGTTGATTTCACAAGTTTGTTTGAGTCAGTGACTGTTCTAAAACAACACTGCTACCAAATCAATACTTTCAGACATAGGAAATAAAATCTAAACTTTATGTCAACTTTTTACTTGTCAGTTTAATGTCTCTTTCTTTCTCTGTTGCCACCTTTTTTGCTGTGTTTATTATAGCTCTCTGTTGTTTGGGACTTTTCTTTTAATATCTTGCCTTGGCTCCATTTTCTGTTCACTTTTTGTTCAAATATAAATCCTTTTTTGTTTTCTTTTGGCTACTGGCTTCCAGTTTCCTGCATTTGGGTCCAATCCCTGGCAGATCCGGACATCTTCTTCTGTTTACCATTATTATAAGGTCAAAGTGTCAAAGCTGGTTTGAGTCAGATTTAGATTCATATCCAGGAGCGGGTGTCAGCTCACAGCTGCAACATCTGCGTATGTTAGTTCAGCTCTGAGAAATCCATTTAGCCCAAACTTAGAGAAACTTACGTTCATTTTAAAAGTTGATTTTAGTTGGATTAACAAAGTAAATCTGTTATATCTTTTGTCACATAATGTTTTGTTTGTTTAAAGCATTCAAAACAGATCAATAGGTGATCATTATTAAAGTGTATTTAATGGTAGGCTGAAAAGAAAAAACTTAAGATTTTTTAACTAATAGAATTTTTATGCTCTCAATCAGTTGTGTAACACAATGAAGGTAGAATTAAACCCCATAAGAGCATTACATTTTTTAAATGAACTACTATTTCCAAAAAATTATATGCAATTGTAAAATCCCTCTTGTCAATTGTATTTTAGCACTGTTTCCAACATGCTGCATCATCATTACTTATCTTTCTTCATCTTACCATTGAAGAACTTAATGATGTCTGTGAAGTCCATGTTATTTTCCAAAATGATGTCTCGATACATCTCCACAAGTGCCAGAGCAATGAAGAGGACGAAGTGTTCAGATGAGGTGTGCTTGGCCGCCCAGATGGTTTCCCACACAGAGAACACATCATCATACACCATTTCTGTGTGGGAAAGACCAGCAAATCAAACATCTTTTAGTATCTTCTTTTATCTAAGCTCATATGTTCACTTCCTAAGCAAATAAAACAAACGTAATCCTAGAATTTCTCAACCCACCTCTTTTGAAGTCGAGAAGAAACCAGCGGTAACAGAAGTAGAAGTGGGTGTAGTCTCCATTCTGCTGCATGAGTTCAAACAACTCCGAGTCCAGGATCTGTTTGCATGAAAAGCAAAATGTCATTATCACACTGCAGCTTATGTGTATGTCTATGTCTGTAACATTTTATTATACAGCCTGTGGTTGTACAGAATCATACAGAGGGCATTCGACACAAACTGGAAGTAATTGGTTATTCATTGTTACTACCGCGGAACAAAAACAAGACAAGAGGGAACAAGCCTGAAATAATCAGGTGTCTTTGAGGAAGTGAAAAATATTATATTTACATGTTATATTTGATCTGTGATATAGTGTCTTCCTTTTCTCTGCTTGTACATTTTTATCAGTGTAAAACAGAATGTACCGTATCTGTATCATCCCCTTTATACCACTGTGCCTGAATACAGA
>JAOWBL010000004.1:8755600-8765688 GCA_028564865.1 Zenarchopterus dispar | reverse complement strand
TGTACATTTTTATCAGTGTAAAACAGAATGTACCGTATCTGTATCATCCCCTTTATACCACTGTGCCTGAATACAGATGTGAACGTACTTGTATAAGCGATCGCATATTGGCGAAATGAGAGTCCATGGCACCCCCGTGAGGAAAATTCTGGTTCATCCTCTTCATCAGTTCAGTGAAGCAACTAAAGGCCATTACCTCTGCAAAGACCACCCCCAACACAAACATGGCTAAGTTTAACAAGGTGTTTGTTTAGCCATTCATGGACACTATGCAAAGCTGATATGAAGCAAATTCATGCTCAAAGTGTTACTGACCATCATCAAGAATAACCAGCAGGGGAGCCAGCAGATCACACATGCCCTGCATGTAACCTGTATCCAAATGCTGCCACACATAACTGCAAAGACAACCATGTATTTTCAGATATTTTGGTCCATCTTATTCTGGGTTGAAACAAAAGCTTAAATTAGAGGAACCATTTACCTGCACATGATGTTACGCAGCTTCTCCAGATTCTCAGGAGTGAAGTACCAGTAGGTTCTGTCACAGCGCCTGACGTCTTTGTCAATCCGATGCAAGTTGATCAAATACATGTCAAGCGTTTCTTGCTAGAGGCATAGAAATAGGTTTAGTTGTTTACATTTATGACAAAACGAAATAGTCCCTTTTTATTTGTTTGTCATGCGAAAGCTTACAGAATAGGTTTGCTCCTCGGAGGATTCTTCATATTTGGTGGTTCGTGTCGCTTCTGCAGACTCTGGCTCAGTGAGTACATTATCCATCTCGGGCTCCTCTTCAGAGAGCCCCAGGTCAGTGCCCTCAGGACTGGTGTTACAAGCTGTGTCCAGATGGTGATCGAGATCGTCAGCTGCCAGCTTCTCTTTTTGTGCCAGGGAGACAGGAGGCGCGGCCAGTCCCATCAAAGGCCTGGGCTGGATATCCTCCGATGTCACGCACGTTATCCCTGTAAGAATGTCCTCCATTTCCAAGGCAGAGGGAGAGTCATCTGAGTCAGCTGTGTCTGGAGACTGCCGAGAGTGGGACGATAACGAAAGGCTGCCCCTCGATGCTGACTGAAGAGCGTTCAGCACTTGTCGGACTGGAGAATTTGAACCAGGTTTCTCGAATGGAATCTCTGCAGTTTTTCTGGTTTCAGTGAAGTCACCAACTGTCGCTTCTGTTATTTCAGATTTTTTAGTAACTTCTGGCTTTTTTTCGCTTTGTGAACTGTTATCTTCTTGGACGACAAGCGGGTACAGCGTCTTCCTTTCCGGATCTTTGCTCTTGTGTGCCTGAAGGGTCAAGGCCTGTCCAAGTGGAGGTGCCTGGAAATATTCGTTATGAATCTCTTTCTCAAGCTTCAGAACATTAGTATTCTCTGGAGCTGACTTCAAATTCATATTTGTGTCTACGGCTTTTAAAACTCCATGAGTCGCTGTGTCTTTAGCCTCAGCTTCAGATATTTCTTGAGACTTAACAGCTGTCGTCTCCACAACTTCCTCATTGTCTAATTCTGTCTCCATCTTCTGCGTTACAGCCTCGATCTGGACAGCAGGTTGTTCTACATCCTGCCCTCCTGACTCACACGTTGGGAGCTGACACTTTTCTCCGGCTGAAGTTTCCCCACCGAGGACTTCTGGTGTATCTGCTGTCAGCGAGGTGGTTGGTTTGACGCTTGACTCAGTTGCAAGCAGGTTGTCGTCTGAGCCTGGAGGCTGATTTGACACACTTGGGGCGGAAAGATTGCAGAAGGGAAGTTGTTGACCATCTGTGGCCTTCGCGAGGCTACTGTGCTGTGTTTCTCCTTCCTCAGCCCTAGGCTCGGCCTCCGCCAATACAAATACCTATTAGCCAAAGGAAAGAGGTGAAAATACTACATATTTTGGATCCAAGGGAGGTTAAATGTACTGATTTTAAGGGATGCATGTTTCACTTTGTACACATTTGTAACTTATGGCTTAATGGGAAATAAACAATTGTGTCATCATTACAGATCTTTAGCAATCAACAAATAAGAGCATATTATGGGTTGTAAAAGAAAATCCCTTTAACCTGTCTCTATTCTTTGAGTTAGGTAATAATACCTGGTAAGAATCAGGTAATAAAATACACATATAAGCCATAACGACCAACCGGCTATAACGCCATGACCACCCACTTCATGATGAGCTGGTCTCTGTCTTCCGGCCAAAACCACTTTGATTCATCTGAGGGGGCCCTCTGGGGTATCTGATACTGAGACACTAGAAATAAATTCTTTGGCCCCAGTGGATTGTGACGTGGGATCTTTATGGAGTGGGACTGCTTTTCCTAAATGCCATCCAATCCCATCCGATTGGAATCTGGGGAGTTCGAAGGCTGAGTGAAAGCCTCAGACTATTTGTCTGGTTGAAGGAGGCTGCTGCTGTAGGTGTGTCCTGTTGTTACGGGGGGCCTGTGATCGGTCTGAAAAATATGTTTAAGCAGCTGGAAAGAGTTAAAATAGCATCCACTTGGGAGCCAGGATGCAGGTGTCCCCAACATGATGACACATTTCAACCAATTAAAGCTATGGTTTTAATACTGGTATGAAGTTTTAATATTTTGCAGATATAATGTGAACTCTCCTCAGAGGTTTTCAAGAACACACCTAATCATGCTAACCAATAAATCAAAGGTATTATTCACAGCATTGGAATGTATAGTTTTACAAATGATCTATAAATGTTACTTGTTTAATTTAATTATTTATCATCTAAAACATAATACGATAAGCATTTGGTCAAATTTGGTTAAACAGTGAAATGTTTCCACAATCTTATGAGGTTTTGTTGACACTTTTGGTTGATTAATGATGAATACCAATGACCTTGGTGATTCCTTATTATTATTTGTTTAAATTATTTTAAATGTTCTCGTATTCTCCAAAGGCAGCTATTATTTTGTCAGGACTTAACAAATTTCCCTAAAGGGACAATATTGTACTCTACACCAGAAAAGAAATTTATACCGAACTCAAAATGAACAGTGATCACTTCTAATGGGTCATGAAAAAGCCAAATGTTTCACCTGAGCACTGACTACAGGATAAGTACCTGCTCGCTGCTGCTGGATTCGCTCTGTGTGTTGGCATTCTGTTGGTCTGAGCTGCTGCTCAGAGACGACTGCAGCGGGACAAAGTGTCAGATAGAAGACAAAAGGCGCAACTGTTAGGTCATTTCCTCATTGCAGTACATTGGAAGAACTTCTCGTTCATGCTTTGTTTACTGTGACAAAAATGTCTATTGCACTTGCATCTGTGCTGATGGTGGAGTCCCGCTGTACGGGGCCTCTCTCCACGCTCGCTCCGGAGGAACATCGAGCGAGGGCTTCGGCATGCTTCTCCCTCTCCCTCTGACGGACGATGAGCTCACAGCCCTGCCACTCCTTCATAGTCTGTTCATATATGAGCCGCATCTGCTCGTCAATCTGAACAGGAAACCACGCGTCAACAAAGATTAGAACACAGACCGAAAATGTGCAGATGTACTTTTAGCAATCCATGTCACATAAGAAATACCTCCAGCCTGCATTTCTCAGTCATGGCGAACTGGTAATGTCCCAACAGGAAGGGCCAGACCTCTTTGCGTAGTGACGGGGCCACACCACCAAAATACACGAGCCTGTGTATCTCCTTTTCTTCATAAGCCTGAAAAATAAGTAGGTTTGTCTTATAAGTTACTTAAAAACAAAAAGACAATTAAAAAAAACACAAAGTGTGTCAGTCTTACTGAGCTGTCCTCAAGATATTTGCCCCAAACCTCCACGGACAGGCCTCCTCGAGCGCCACAGGGTACATCTGGGTCAACTATGGTAGTGCTGACCAACGCAGAAAGGTGTGTACGGACCGTAGACAGATGGCGACAGTATGCAAGCCCTGCAGAGGAAGGATAAGTCTTCTGATGCTCAACAAGAGCATAGCATAATGATGAACATAAACGTCTGCGCCAAACCAACTTGAATGATTCCCAAATTTCTACAAAGCACCGGGACGGTCGTCAGTACTCACATCCGTAGAACGCACGAGAAATGATCTGGTACTTCATTGTGTCGCAAAGGAGCTTTAACGGAGCCCTGGTAAGGTTGAGAAATGGCAAACTTTAGGTCAAGTGGAATAATCAGAAAGTCAATTTAAGCCAGTCCCTTGGAAATACTTGCCTTTCCTGATTGCAGCCGTTAGGCAGAGAGCTGTCAGAAGAGCCGTTCTGTGAGCAAGAGGAGCACGAGGACTTTCTAGGGGTTGGCTGCCACATATTAACCCCCTGATCCATCATCTCCAGAGCCACTGCACAGCACAGGAACTCTTATCATTACTGCAGCTTTTGGCATCACAACAATCAAGCAAAAGTCGATGAAATTCCGACAGACTTGGACATTAAACTGAATGTCTGTAAATTATAAGAACTGAAAAAAAATTATAGAAAAAGATGGGGAAAACAAACCACATGAGAGGATGAAGATGGAGATGTGGTAGAAAAATGATTTTATGTCCATGCAAAGACTCCTTATTGTCAGCAGGAGTGTAATGTGAAATGAGCTGAGACAATAAAAAGACAGGAAATTATTACAAATGTAGCAGTTTAACATTGGAAGTATTATTTAACCATGATCTACGTGCATAGATTATATACCCGGGGGAAAAAAATTAATCTGACCCAAAGCAATAATAAATTAGGTGGTAGGCCAGCAAAACACTCATTGACGTAACCTCTAACAATTCTTTATTGGTTTATCACAAAGAGGCAGAATAGCTTGAATAAATACACTCACTGAACTCCATCTGATTGCCGGGAAAAAGGATTCGAAACACATAATCGGTTGCTTCATCATCTTCCTTATCTGATACAGAGTCACATGAGCCATGTGGACTCCTTTTTCGCAATTTGGGGAAAACCTTTCCCTGTAAAGAAAGGTATCGTACATTTGTACACTAACGCTAAAGAGCACATGAAGTTGAGTCAGTCTTACAGGAAAATATTTATTACGCAGACCTTTCCTCTCTGATTCCAGAGTGGTGGGTCCAGCTGTCCATGAGGCAGCAGACCCGTCTCCAGGCAGGTGAGAAACTGGAGCAGGTGGCCGCCTTTGGGAAAGTGTAGAGGAGGTCTCTGGATGCCATCCTGGCTGACCAAAACTACTGTCCCACCACTGTTTACTGGAGAAATCAAAAGAAAAGGGATAGGATTAGTGAGCGCTAAGCTCCTTCTGATGAGGAAAACTTCTAAGGGAGTTGAGATACCTTGTTGATGACAGTGAAGATACACAATCTCCTCCAAACGAATCGTCATAGCATAATCCCAGTATACGCTGAGAAAAAGATGCATAAATATGCGTTAGTTGTAGAAGAATAAGTCTTTATTTTCTACTTGATTGCGTTCTCACCTCTTTTCAGAATCCAGCTCTCCAACATTGCCATTCATTAGCTGATTCGGTGTCCACTTCAGTGTCATGAGATCTGCAGTTTGATGAAGAGAGAGGTAGCCTGGAATGGCCTCCATGTCATCCCTCTGCAGGAACAAACGAAACATTTCTCAGGGTGTTACTATCAAGATCAGGTACACACAACTCAGTTAGAAGGTGCATCCAGTTCCTCTGTGAGTAAACATACTAAAACACATACCGGCTGCACCAGGACATTGTTTTTTCCGAAAAGAAGTGTGGCTCTGGAGTTTTGGTGGAGGGATTCAACATATTCTCTCACCCACATGAGAGGACGGTCATCCATGCTGCCACTGGACTGTCTCTTCTGGATCTGGTAGGTTACAAGGACAGAGCGAGTATTATATATATAAAAAGAGAAGACAAGTGCTCTATGGTATGTTTCTTTTTTTTTTAAATATCCTACCAGGGCAGGCCTTCTGGAGGGAGAATCCTGCCGACAGTGGCTGCTATGGATTCGATGGCGCTGCACGAGCTCGTCAGCAGACGGGTCTGTCCAGAAATGGTCTGCAGTCTTAACTTTGGTGTACTCCAAAGCACAAGGGCCAACTGTAGAACAAGGTTAGCAGGTTCAAAGTTGAATTTTGAACCTATAAATACATAAAAAAAATAGTGGGTACAGGAAGAGAGAAGTACCGAGTAGAGATGCAAGGATTGGCCCATCCACGGGATCCATCAGCATGGCTTCTTTATCATAAAATGCACTGAGGCAAAAAAGTGACACAAAAATATATGCACATTGATTATAATAAGATAAGCGTCCAGGTTTTTAGATATAAAGAGATGCATAATTAAAACGTATGCTGAAAATGTATGCTAACTGAAAGACTGTTGGTTGTTCCTCGGATCAGTGAAGGGATCTGTTCTCACAAAGCTGCTTCAGACAGAAATGAGATATTTAACAACGGAGGCAATATTCTAGACCTACAATGACATTATACCTGCTGTTTTCCACCAAGTACAAGACAATTTTGTCCAAGAGCTTCTCCATTAGAGCCGTTCGAATCCAAAGGTTTTTCAGCGCTTGAGGAGGGAGGTTGGACAACTTGGACTGCCGACTGCGGTCGTTACTCAGTGAAGAACTGTTCTGTTTGCTAAGGAATGAAAGAAAAGTGATTATTGAATTGTTGTGAGAACACATACCCTCATTATGGCCATGGGTTTTTCCTGGTTTTCATTGATTTCTTTTAACTATGCTTTTGCAGGGACATAATGAGTGCAGCACATAAATATTGACCACACAAAAATACAGCACAATGTTTCATGGATCTTTTTTTGGATCTTCTGATATCAACACAATCAACAAAAAATAAATACATCAGGTTCAGTATTTGGTTTTTGTCTTCAAGCACCTCAAGCAACCATTTCTTTGCTGATTTTTTTAAAATTGACTTTAAGCATAATAAAAAGCTCACAAATTTGAAGGTGTTCTAAAGCTAAACGTTAAACTAACCAGTTATATAGGTTTGATGTGTTCAGAGTCAAGTTATAAGAAAAAAAAAGCCTGGAAAGTCACACGGTATCCAAAAATTCAACTGTCTAGGTGGTGGTTTGAGGTTATGCTGAACATTTCTGGTGTAGTTCTTCATAATTCCATCCAGTGTGTACACTGACACCAAATACAGCCCCAGATCACGACACCACTATCACCTTGCATACAGTTAGCAAAATGCATTTGAAGAAGGGTGCCTCATCTTGACTTATCCAGATGTCTCCATCTTTGTTACAAGGAGCAACAAAACCTTTCTCAGGAGGGTTCCTTTTTTTGTCCATGAGACCTGCTTTCACTATTAGTTGAGCTTGAAGGTGTAGGTGCACCATATTTAAAATAAATCATTGAAAACCCAGTAGCATATTGCCAAGGCATTCATTCCCATTATGAGCTTATATTAAACTTCTAGTAGGAACTCTGGAAGTTAAAACTAAAACAAAATCCTATACAAGACTAGCGGTGACAGAGAACGATTTTATGTCTCACAAATAGAAGTTAACATTTCACCTGTTTTCTATAAGCTGCTCCAGCTCCTGCACCTTGCGACAGAGTTCATCAGCGGGCGAAAAGCTCTTTGCCACTTTCATAAAGAGTGCAGCGACCTTGTTAGTGCAGAGTAAGCCTGCAATACGACGTTTAAGCCCATGCAGCACACAGGCCTCTACGACCGCTACACACATAAAGAACTTCAGTTAATATTTGGTTTGGATTCATTTTCTTATTAATTTCAGTTCAAGTTAACAGGGCCTTACATATAAAAAAGAAGTGAAAGGCATGCACAGGTGGCACAAGAAGAAACAGACTGAAAATAACACTGTCTGTTGTTGCTAGGATATGAGAGGGGTGAATCACATATGTCTCACTCCTGGTTAGTATTAACACCTTTGAAAAGCACCCGTCGGTTTTAATATATACCCCATCTGCCCACCTCCTCACATATGAATAGACATGACTATGGAAAGTTAATCAGTAGGATTTATAGTGTCTGGACAAACAATTCAGGACCTTTTGGCACTATGTGGATAAAATTGTAGGAGGAGTCAGGGCTTGATGCAAAATGATGTTAACTGTCAATGTATATTCTTGTTGCAAACACTGATTTACAGAAAACACTTTCATACATAATATCATGTCTTACAATGTAGCACATATTTATATTAGAAGAAAAATGATTCACAATTTCACTGAAAAAAAATATGTTTCTGAGATGCACATTTTGGTTTGATTTGCTCAGTCTCTCTCATTTTATATGCTATCAGTTGCACCTTACACTTCTTCTTAAGTTAAGGCCAAACATCGCAGTTTAAAAAAAAAAATCATGGCTCGAGTTTGCGATCCAATAAAAACAGGTTCCAGGAAAACATTTACCACAGAAGGATATAACGTGGCTGCTGTCTGCATGAACAAATTTCCTGGTTACTGCTTCCTCCATAATTTGTTTCACCTGAAGGAGAGAGACACACGGTGAGACAGGTGTTAATCAGTCTGACACAGTTACATAAGGTGACAAAGACATGTCAAGAAGCAGAGGAGTAAGGAAAGACTAAAGATGAGATGAAATGCTACGCCCTACACTGTTTCAAAACAACACACAAAGAAAGCTAAAGCCTTTGAGCATCATTGGTGTTTCTCATTCAAGCTTGTTCTGAATTGACAAAAACATGCTAAAAATGTATTTCGTAGGAAAAAAAATCACTCCCAATGACAAGTAAGCTAATCTTCACAGTAAAATCAGTGTTTTCCCCAATTTAACTTCATTTAAATTATTTAGGTTTTCAAACAAACTGGTTTTACACATCTGTTAGTATCTTGATCAACATATAGAAAACAAAATATACATGAATAAAGACAATTTTAGAGGCTTACATTATTGTTTTAATATATATTGCTTGACCATGATGTATGAAGTGTTTGTATGTCTTGATTATCGCTCACTGATGAACACAGCAGAGGTAAAGTGAGGCTCAATGCCTTGCTCAGGGACTCATCAACATGTGGACCAATACTTCAACCACCACCTTTCATATCAGCAAATGGCTTCTATTCCTCCTGAGCCAATGCTGGCCCATTTACTTTTGGCATAAATGCCTTGAGATTGTGTTTTCTGTACACTGGCACTATGCAGATAAACTGAATTAAAACTACACATCTGATTACCTGCTCTAATGTGATTTTGTGAGTTCCATGTCAAGAAAAAAAGAGCACCAGAACCTGTGCTGTATAAGAACCCTAAAGATCCAGCATGTTTCATTAAAATCAGCGTTGCTGCACCCAGAGTCTGCCACTGTTATTTTCCTCTTCTTGACATGAGGAAACAGCATGCAAAATCTAATGTGCAGTAAAAATCCACCTACATGAACCTCAAGAAAAAAAAGAGATACGGTTCATATACCCATTTACTATAACAATATAATAGATTTTAAATCTATATATCATAGCCAAGCCCCTCCCTGCTGCAGGGTCTGAGCCACAACAGCCATGTTTTGTTCATTTTTTTCTTTTTTTTTTCTTTTTTTTTTTGTGAGAAGCAATGAGTCACAGGTGAAGGCGAACACAAACACAGTAAGAAGTCTGGAAGTACCAGGTTCTCCAATGCCTAAAACATCCTGCTGTCTTTCCTTGAGGAGTCCTGGAGTCTCTCAGCAGTATGGAAGTGTGCTATTCTTCTCGTCATTACTATATACTCAGATATAAATACATTCAGGGCCTTTTTTCTTTTTCAATATATAATGGCTGTTAGAGCACCCACTAAAATGAAACAGATGGCAAGGTCACGCCTTAACTTTGCAGTAATAAAATAGTTGTTAAAACGAGTCTTCATGAATATTTTTTTTTTCGATAAACAGACAAAAAAGAAATGTTTTATTGAAATAGGTAAATCTATGCAACCCCCTCCTGATATTGGTTTTCCTCCACCGATTTAAAATAAGCCCCATCGGTACTATCGTCATCATTATCATCATCACCATCACCGTCACCATCATCACCATCAGACCAGTCTACCAGCACAAAAACATACTGTGCAATTTTGCTGCCACCCATAAAACCCACTCGACTTATAATAATGAATTAAAGGCCTGTGGCGTTGTCAAACCCCATGACCCACGGCCGCGCGCACACACACACACACACACACAC